>VWZN01017956.1:558511-575695 GCA_013396955.1 Regulus satrapa | reverse complement strand
CCCCACCCAAGTCTCTCCCCCTCCTTCCCATCCGGCATCTACTCACGCACACATACTCTCTAACTTTTTGTTTTTAGTAGCTGCTGCCCCATAAGAAATGCTATCCAACAGACCTGGTGCCTGTCACCGCTTCCCATCACATGCCTGGTAATTAAACCCTGACTGATTTATTGACTGACAGCCAACAAATCCCAACCCAGTTTTTATGATGTACATGCCTCCCCAGGCTAAATTCACTCAAACAACAGCCCAGCTGAAAAGGAGGAGGAAAGAAGAAAAAAAAAAGTGATACAGAAAAAGCGCTACACACACGCGCATGCACACACACTCACATACAAAAAAATCTCATCTTGGTAGATGAAGGAGAGACATTTTGCAAAGAAAAAAAACTCAGCACAACATCTCTTTCAAATCCAGACTTGGAAAGGGAATGGAGGGGGGGAGGAGGAAAGAAGTAGTAAACATCATTACTTCAGCTTTAAGATTCATTTGAAACGTCTCACGTACAAAAGAGCTCTGAAGGGGAAAACAAGACGTGCTTGCAGCTAATATTACAGTCAAGTTCCAATTTTACCTAAGGGAAAGCAGCTTTATTAAAAGTCATGACTGAAATTGCGTGACAGGTGCCAATATTCTCCACCCTGACAGATGTGTCAGTTTGCGAATGCCATTTTCTTGTCAGCGGTCCCTAGATGGAGTTGCTCCCATCACCATTTGTCTCTCTTCCAGCTAGATCACACATGCCCGTCGCTTGCCTCCAAGCTGCGCTGCGTTGTTTGATATGTGGAATCTTCACAATGAGACTTATTAAAAGACAGTCCATTATTTTTATTTAGAACATTTCCAAAACAAGCAGAGCGCGCAGAGATAATTTAAAAATTGTGTGGCGGGTCATCTCCAGGCCAGAGCGGCTCAATTGTAAATGCATAAGAAAGCAGTGTCTCCCCCGAGCCCCTCCTCATCCTTCAGTTCATAATGAGGTTGATTTGAGTGACATTTAACCCTTGAATAATGGCCCTTCGAGTCAGCAGGACTCTATAGCTGTGCTTTGCAGAGGCGGCTCAGCCTAAAGGATTAATTCTGCTCCGATTTTTCCTAAATCTCCCCCCACCCCCTTCTGCTCTCCTATTTTGTTACAGGTGTGCTTCACAGCTTACTGCTAAATGTAAAAGACTCTTGATCGTCTGTATTTATAGACCCTTGTCCTCCTCCTGTTGGTTTCAAACACAAAGAAAAATGGTATCTCTCAATCGTGCTTGGTATGAACATGCAGGTAAATCTGCAGCAGACTCCTCTCCAGCTTCTGATGGAAAATTATTACAGATGAAATGATTCTGTAATGGAAATGGTAATAGGAAAGTTTCATTCTAAAGGATGTTTGTGCTAACATGAGAAGCTATAATATGTGATGGATTTGGATACAGGAATAACTGTGATCACAAACTGAATTTTACTTCATCATTTCTAGAGGTGGCACTGGGGGGCTGCAGGAGGGCTAATGGACAGTGCTTGCAAACATTGCTAGGTGAAAGGACTTGAAATGTGAGATCGTTGATGTTTCATTGTCCAAGGTTAAGTGGCATAGCAGACTGTTGCTTCAGCATTTCTTTCTTAAGTATGTGGATGCTAATTCTTCATGGTTGATATCACTCATCAGTCCTGGTGAGTATTTGTTTCTCTGGGAAGGTGTGTGCTGAAATCATAACTAACGCCTTGCAGATGATAGGGTGCTCCTTTCACTTCCTCCTTCTTGTGAGGAAGCAGAATTTGCCTCTTCATTCTTGTCTTGGTACAAGATATGGGCTGGAGCCTTTTCTTGCCTGATTGCCAGAGAAGAGTTTGCTTCTGTTGCCATCACAGGCAACTCTGAGTGGGCTGCAGGCAAGACAGGGCTGAAAATTGGTTGCAGTGTCAGGTAACTCTTGTTTTCCAACAGCACTATGATCCCTGCCTGCTTTTTTGGATCATATCCTTTTTTCTGGTGTCTCTCAGCCCTGCCTCAGGACTCTCAGCTGAGGAGAGTCTGGGATGATCTTCCTTCTTCAGAATATGAGCAGACTCCAAAGTTTTGGGAGACAACAGGTGGATTAAAAGCCATCATAGCCTTGTTAGACAGAATCTGCAAGGAAAATGAAAGCAGAGAAACAAGGAGAGGAGAAATCCTGGAAAAGAAAGAACTGAATAAAATAGAGACTGGTTGTATCAATGTCCGTGGAAACCACTCTTATACAATGTGTGTTGAAGAAGAACTTTCTTAGAAGAATTCAAACAAAAAAGCTCTCAGTCTGCAAGCATTTTTAGGGGAGCATTTTCATTACCCAGTCACCTGGAAGGCCCAACAATAGATTTTTCACTCACTGCTCTGTCACCCTTTCCCCCAAGCAATCCTTCAGAAATTTATTTAAGAATTATAAAACCATGATGAAAAACTGCTAGTGAGTTTCCCCCCCAGTCTGGAAAAAGAAGATGAGCTGCCAAAGTAATATTTTTTTCCCATTCTGCCACAACAATGTCCACAAACCTGGAGCCACAGTTCTTAGAGCAGCCACGGAAGCAATTATACCATAGTCCAAACAGCCATCAGCTCCAGGACCGGTGAGGAACACACTAAACTACTCCTGAATTACACAGCATATCAGCATTTCTCACTTGGGAGGAAGTGATATAGGGTTGAGAAGGGAAGAGAGAAGAGGACAAGGAAAGGGGTGAAGACACTGCTTATTTGGTTGATTTGGCTTATTGTTAGAAACATTAATCCATTGTTCCAGGTTCTAGGAAACCATTCTTCTAAAGCTAAAGAAAGAAGTGGGCAGCTTCTGTCAAAGACTGGAGAAGAGGGAATGTTTCAGCAGTGTGCTCTAACAGTCAGAAGATCACGACTCAGCTGATGGAAGAAAGAAAAAAAACCTGCAGGTGAAAACCTTGTGCAGGGCAGGGCAGCAGACTCTATATGTCTGTGGGCATTGATGCAGCCTGTGCAGATGACTGTAACTGCTGTGGCAGATCTGCTCTGGAGTCCATCTCTCAGGCAGGATCAAGGCTTGTAGGTCTTAATAAAGTCAAATCAACACATAGCGATAAAATAATAAGTCTGGGCAGCTGACAGATGCTAATGAGCATGCTTATTTAATTCACTAGCAAATCCAGTTGAAAACTAAGCAGATACGTAAAACTCTTGACTCAATCGTTTTTATTTGGAGAGAGATAATTAGGGCCCATAGGACATTTTCAAGGAAGATATTTGGGATGTTGTATTAGGAGCCCATTTCTGAGCATGATTAACCTTACTTACTGCAGCAGAAAGTATTCCTGTTTTTAATCACACAATGCTTTTGAGTTCCATGTATTTACAGGTTCACATGATATAGGCAGACAATAGAAAAAGAAATAGGCAGAAGGGGACAGTGTGATGAAGAATTGTGCCAAAAGCACTACAGCTGATGAGTCCAAGGAGACTTAACTACATTCTCAACTTTTTTAGTGGAAAGACCTAGGTAGTAGATGCACATATGCAGATCTTTCGGGAGCTTTTGGTAGATAAACATATAATGGTTATTTTAAATGCCACCTTCACTGTAAATGAGACATTTGCTTTTTGCTCTGCTTATGCTTAGTATAAGAAAGCATTTACATTATTGACTCCAAAATCATATTCATATCATGAAACAGTGGGGCCTTCACTGAGTGCAAATCCATCAGGGTGACTGCAGCCAGCAGAAAACAAGATTTACACACTGGCAAAAATGGAAACTAACCCTGTTCCCCTATTCCTCCCCTCAAGTATTTGCACTTGCAAACTACTGGCCTTCAGCTGCAACATGGAAATAACTCAGATGGTAATAATTCTAAGGAAAACATTTGCTTTTTGTAAAAAAGCTTAATCACTGGGAAAGCTCTGATGTGATTTTTGCATGGTTTTCCTTTCTTCTGTGACATATTGACAGAAATTTGAAAAGAAGGTCTCCTTTCCCACAAAAGCAGAGCAGAGATCAGCTGCTAGGGCTTGGTGGCCCTGGTGTATGTGATTCATGTCCTGGGGATTTTAGTAAAGGAAAGGCAAGAAGATCCTGGGGACATAGACATATTTTGATCTTTCTTGTCCTGTGTTTCACTTTTCTTACTTCTGTACTGTTCAAAGTGGCTATGTCAGTAAAAATTACTGACACTCCTGCTAGCAAGAGAACAACCTGCTTTGGGGTAACTTTTTTTATTTTTTTTTTTTTAGCACTTTTCTTATTTCTTTGTTCTGTTGTAGTGCAAGGAAAATCTAGAATGCCCTATGCACTAATACCAGTGGCTTTTCTTTTTCTTTTTGGCAATCAATAAGAAGAATAACACTTCATGTGGGAGACAGCTGTTCAGATATGCTTCAAGTGAAGCTAAGTTGATACATACACATTATTCCCCACTTTTTTTTTTTTCATGTCTGCATTTTATTTCAGATCCATGAAAAAAACATGATGAAAATGTAATACATGTAATAAAATTGTATCATTTTTGTATAAAATGTTATAAAAATATTAAAAGGCTTTTAGATGCTCTCTCATCAATCAAGGATTTCTCTCTCCTTTTGTCAATCTGCATTCACCTATTAAATGTTCCCTATTCACTAATAGGAATGCACCTCAGACTATGAATCTGAACCTCAAAAATTGTGGATGACTTCCATGGGACACATTTCTGGACTTGAACAACCACAAGGGTCTCCAGAAGGGGAAGGATGTGAAAATGAGTTTTTCTACATAAAGAGTAGTTAATCCCTAAATATTTCTCCTTCTTTCCTATATTATCATTTGCACATCAGGGAAAGATAATAATAAAGTGGCACTTTAAAATGGTAGGAAGAAAATCAGGAAAAGTAGATCGAGGAAAAAAAAATCGATGAAATGTTCCCAGCTTAAGATCAAGAAAGACAAACTCCATATTTTTAAATGGGCAGAAAAATAAAGGAAAAAAAAGCAGAATATAAATTTCTACAGTGATAAAAGCTACTGATTAAGATATCCAGGTGACCTTAAGTCCGTCTATTTTAGCATCTTTTATCTATCTAGTATAGCAGTGGTTTCTTATCACTAACTTTAAAAACTCTGTTGGATTACACTAGGTTTGATTCGGATGAATTTGACCCAATAAATCTTACTAACACTTATTCCTTGAAGTCATGGTCTAACATCTGTCTTGAGTTCCTTTTGAGTTTAACCTTAAGTCAGAATTTCCTGTGTTTTAATAGTTGCTTCTTGATAACTGTAGTATGCTTAAAACAAATTTAACCTCTCAGTTACAGATCTTCACAACCTATTTTTACTGCATAGAAAAGCTATCTTCAGTGATTTAGAAGGGATTTTCAAACTTAAGCTCATATTTTTCCCCTTCCACAACTGTCTGAACATAGCTAGTGATTCAATTTGGCTTTAAAAAAAAGAAATACAAGACTATAAATATGGCAATGCATTAAAAGAAAATCTAAATCTTTTTTAAGCTTCTCTCTCTAGTGTTGCATCAACAAAACTGTTGATGAGGTGTTGGCCTGTGACTAACTTGGTGTGGCCTTCATGGAATATTAATGACTTTGTGGGTCTCAGGCCAAAGAAACCCTTTAAACTGCCACGTAATATCAAACATCGTATCAATATCACATTCTAGATGGCACAAATGCATATCCAAGTCTCAAGCTGATGGACAAACACATGTGTCTGAGCCTCATTGACTGTTTTGGCCACAAGGCAAAGGATGAAGCTGGGTAATTCTCAAGCTATAAGCATGACTGTTGAATACTTAGAAATAGTTGAGCCACATTTTGGCTGCACTATTCCACAAGCACTTAGCCTGAGGCATGGAAAATGTCAGCCACTGTGAATAAAGTTTATTAGTGTTTTTGAGTAACTGGAAACTCTCCCACAAAGCCATGAGTTAAGCAATGTTGAATAATAGGTGGCACTATGCAATCCAATGGTCCTTCTTGTTCCTGTTTTGGAATGTCTGAGGCAGACATGCTCATTTATGGTTTGTAGAACTTAAAAACTCAGTTGTTTTTCCCAGTCCTTGGAGTCAATCCCACTAAAGTGTGTCCACTTGTGTAGCTTGACATACATGATCTCCATCTTAGAGATGGATTCTGATAATTTGTTCTTCCTTACTCTGCTAAAGGCATCTGAAAGCCACAATGTACATCTTCTATCTGTTTTTTCTAGGTTTATCAACAGGTGATGAGGAAATCTGTGAGTCATCACTACATTAGACAGAGAAATGCTGCCAGAAGTAATGGTCCTCTTAGCTGCTGGCATTGTCAATCAGACTTCATGCTGGCCCTGTGTCCATGCCCTGTAATTAACCCCTGGTGTCCTCACAGCTTTTCACAAGTCCTGTTCCTCACTGAACTCCCATGGGGGTTCTTCCTCCACTTACGTTACCTGGATGAGGCTGGAAACCTGAACTGCTGCTGTGGGTGACAGAAAACTAATGCTGATGATCTTTAGTTAGTGATCAAGCAGTTGAGTTTATTCCTTCTGTTGGGAGCCCACAGTTAATTTGGGATCTGTTAATTCCTAATGTTACTGCATAAACGCAGTAACATTAGGAATTGTCTATTCTCAGTTACTTCTATTTGGTGTTCAATACACCTTGAAATAGTTTATCACTCTGGTTTCTTGCAAGCTGCGTGATTCTGTTTTCACCCAGGGTATCTGGAGGTTTCTTAGTCAGAAACTCTGAGGAAATAGTATTTCCACACCATCTTCTGAAACTCTGGGTGTCAAGGCCAGGGACGCTCTTCTGGCTGTGCTGAGCCCTGCCTGATTTTGCTGAGCCCGTGCAGCCCTGCCAGACAGAAAATTAGGAGATGTGCAAGAACATAGCCAGTCTCCAGACTTAGTCCCACTCTGCCTTTATGCCTGAAATATCAGGGACACTAAACAGCAGGGTCAACAAACACCATCTTCAAAAGCTTATGGGCACAGGTAGCTTAGTGCCCTTATGGCTGAGTTCTGGGGTCTAAACACAGAGCCATGGACACTGTTGTGAGATGTCTCTCTCTTGTTTAGGGCTGTGTTTTCCTACACCATGTCTGGCTGACAGCCTACACAACTGGGTTCTTTGTTTCATGTTTTCTGCTGGCCCACCTACATGAGGGGGCAGGGGAGAAGTCCAGGTAGCTGCAATAGGGAAAGCAGAGTCAGGGTCAGCAAATACAGCGTATAAACCTGAGAAGCAGGGAGATTCTGGGAAGGAAATAAAATCCATTTTAAAATATAGTTGGTGTAGACAGTCTAGGGAAATGTCCAATAGTAAATTTTGAAACTACAAAGTGTTGAGGGAGAAGAGTCACACAATTTGATAACAACATTTTAGGGCTTAAAAGTCTGCAAAGTCCTCCTAGTCTTGTTTGGAGAGGTATGGAATATGTAAATCTATCACTAAAAGAAAAAAAAGATAGTAGACACATTTTGCTGAGATCACCATGCTGTTTTGATTGCAACACAGGAAAACCAGTGTCTTTGTGCCCACCAGAATTTTCTGAATAAATGCTAGGCAGCAAGATGCTGTAAACAAACTTCTCTGTCTCAATCCCAATTTACTTCAGGCTTGCCATTTTCTAAAACCAAGAATAACATGAGTTTATAGAGATCCACTGTTCTTTCCAGTCACAATAATACCTATTACATTCCCCTCACTACTCCTATCTGAAGCAGTATTATTCTCTTGTTTTCCCCCAGGAAAAAATATTACTTTTAAAGTACTCTATGGTAATCAAACAAATTGTGCTTTAGTTGAAAAAGGCCAGGATACAGCACACTTCCAAGGACTCATGAGGAAGTGCTCCCTTCTATGGCCCTGGAATTATTTCACATACCTCTAGCTTTCACAAGAAATGCTGAAATATTTTAGCTATACAATGCTTTGGAAGTATGGTTTCTGTGTCATTCACCCAACAGATTTATTTAAGGGGTTTTTTGTGATTAACTACTCAAAATATTAGCTGCTCATATTCCAAATAGGAAGAAAAATTAAGGCATATCCTAAGTTTAATAGCCTGCAACATGATAAGGTTTAGATTTTGACTCAGAGAGGACAATTATATCTGTGATTTCTTTTCAAAATCACAGTACTGCCCAGAATTTTGAACTTTGCCCCAAGGCTTGGCAGAAGTTGTTGTTCAGAATCACAAGCTGCCTTCCCATGTGTGCATGGCATCCCTCTTATGGAATTTTCTGTGTCTTCTACTATACAAAGTGCGGCATCCTCCAAGTTATGGCTAAACTGTTCATGGAATGGTGTAGGGGTGACTTAGGGCAAGAGACAGACTATTAAGGGATTAAGTTGTTGAAAAGGAATTGGGTCATGATGCGTACCAACTCCAGTTCCCATGAGACATTGGAAAAGCATCTCCACAATAAAATTAATAGTTTTCATCTGAAAATGTCTTCTTTTTTTCTTTCACATTTTTGTATTTTCTCAGGGGGAAGGAGGAAATCATTTTCTGACAGGCACTAATTGTTTCCCATTTGATTTTGGCTTGCGAGCAGGTCTGAGTTAAAAGGGCTAAATGCAGACATTCTGCTATTACAGTGTTATGCTCATTCAACAGTCAGCCTTGTTTTACTTGCAGCAATATGAGTTATACCATATGTGTTTGAAACTGGTAACCAAACAAAGCAGTCTTTCAAGCAACCCTAAGCTAAATTATAAATCTTTTTTGCATCTTTTAAATAAAAAGTAATTCTACAGGCACAAAATGAATCAGTGAAGTACTTGCTGCTTGGGCCTAACAATAGCAGTCTGCCTGAGAAAACCAGTCACCCTATTAAAAGAAACAAATACAATTATCCAGTCTGGCCATATTTTAGTATTTTACAGGATTTTAAATTTCATTTACATGAAATGTAACGGAACCATGTAAAGTAATTTATAGTATTTTTTTTTGCATTTTTATATAATATTACTATCTAATTATTATATTATAGATATTTTTGTTATATTATTTGGTTTATATAGTATGCACAAACCCTAGCTATTGAACAGGACTTCATTGCTACAGTACTCTTGATTGCATTTTTTGATCCTGAATTTCTGTATTTCTTGACAAAGTGTCATAAGAGCAAAATTGCTTCGAAAAGAAAATTATCTGATGTGAGATCTTATGTTTAAGTAATGAATTGTTCATGTCCAAAGCTGCACTGAAGTCTCAGAATTGTAAATATCACTTATCTTCTCCCCTTGCAAAATCATGGGTGCACAACTAGGGCTAAGTTTCTAGCTCTGCACTAGGAACCCACAACCAGAATCACACAACTTTGTTTCATCATATACTCAGGAGAGATTTGTACCTGTAGAGATCTCTTGAAGTTCAAAGGTTGGTTGAAAGATCCATCAACTTGATGCTCTTGTGAGAGCGGTAATGAAATGTTATCACCAAATGGGAAACAGGTAGAGAATTGACATGGCTAGCTTAAGGCAACTTGGATGGAAAAGCAGCGTAGAATTTAGCACTTCCCATCTCCACGAACACTCATTTCTCCTAACCCTGCTGGCTTGAACTTTTGCCATGTTAGTTTAGCATTGTTGCAAAGGCAGCCATAAACATAGAAACCAAACTTAAAGGTTCTCTATATATTTAGTCAGTTATCCTTTTTAAATGATGCAAATCAATTTGGCAAACCTACACATTTATATTATTTGTTCTAAAATCAGGATCCTTTACTTAAAAACTGTATTTCAACTCCATATGTGACTAATAATATGTGAGAACAAACAGGCTGGATGCAAAACTTTTTGCCTTTATCAGTGCTATAAATCTGCAGCAGATCACAAACCCAAAAGGCCTCTTATTTGCTGGAGCTGGTTCTGATACAACTCATGGTGGAGGAAAGCTCAGAAGAACAGCTGATCTCATGAGATTTTCAACATTTGAGCCAACATTTTTAGAAAACAGTTGGCAAGATTCAGTGCCTTGAAACCTGAATTTTGGTTTAGCCTTAAATTCAGCATAATCCCAGCACAGTTTCAACACTTCTAAAAGGTGTGGATACGCATCTAAGTTTTTCACACACCCACATCTATCGTGTGTGTGTGTGTGTGTGTGTGTGTGTGTGTGTGTGTGTTTAAGAAGTGATAGATGGGGATTTTTTTTCCTTGAAGGAATGAGTGTTTGTGCCCTCTCTCATTTCATTCAGGATACACCACTGGACTTTTTGGAATGCATCACCACCCACATCCCACCATGTTTATTATTACAGGTTCCAGAGGTACCAAAGGAAGTGCAAGACTTGCCTTGAATCTCAGAATGCATAACATATAGCTGTGCCACTACTTCAGCTCTCCATCTGCCTTTTATTATCATTAATATTAACAAAAAAAAAAAGAAAAAGGATTTGAGAGGAAAGTTAGAAATTTTTGATGGGTCAAGGCTGTTCTCCTAGAGTGGTCCTGACATCTCTCTTCCCCTTTTCACCCTGCCCAGTAGAATCTTCTCCAAGACTCCTTGTTGGCCTTCAATAAGGACAGTATGTGTTGTGTAGCAGCTGCAAAAGGCCTCACAAATGCTGGCTGACAAGAAGTGACAGCTCTGTATATCTCTCACTGGCACTGACAGCTGACAGATGGATACCACTCACACACAGAAAAAAAGCCCCCAGGATGATTCGCCAACATTACTCTCTGTTCATAGGGGCCACATTTGATTGAGTGCTGCTCAGAATAATAAACCCTTGTCGATTCGTTGCAGAGCCAGTTTGCTCACAGTGTCCTGATTTTTTCCCCCTGAAACACTTACCAACATACACACAGAAGTCTTGCTTTGTTTTTCTGCCCTTAGCTTTGTTTGAGAAGAAAATCTACCTGGCTCTATGCAGCTGCTTGTTAGAGCAAGAGAGCAATGAGTACATAACTTAGCAATACCTATGTTAGGGCTTTGCCACTTGATAATTCTTCATCTGTCCAGTCTATTTATTATTATCCTTCACACAGTTTCTCTTCCTTTCCACTAATCAGTCTATTGCTGAAAATATTGCTGGTTGGGTTAGTCAGAAGACAGCACCGAGAAAGACAGCACTGTTCATAGGGAGGACAATGATGCATGTTGATGCAGAAAGAAAAAAAAAAAAAAGGAAAGAAGGAAAGAGAGAAAGTGATAAACAAAAAGAGACATCCATCCATATGGACAGATATATCTGAATGGGAAAAATGGGAAGGAGAAACACAGTTTCCACATCCATGGTAGCTGATGAGTTCAGTAATTTCTCCGGCTTTTTGTTCCATTTCCTTGTTCAAACTGTTTAATTACTAGACCCTGTAGGTGGACAGTTTTCTGCCAAAGTTGACCTGCTGTATGAAAGCTATGTCATTGTGCCCCTTAGAAAGATTAAAAATAAGTAACAAGAGAGAGTTACACCTTATTGCAATCTGAGAGTCATTGGCATAAAATCTGAAGGCTGGAAGGGGTTCAAGAAGTCAGCCATGACTGAGATGAATGACAAGAGAAATCTTAACTCTCATTACAAGTGATGGTTATGTCAGGTTAAGTATTGTCTCTAAAATAATTCCTGATTATTTTTCACAGAGATCTTTCAGTCTCCCTTTGTCTCCACTACTGGGTTGGGCAGTGAAGATTTTGTGGAGGAGGCTGTTTGTCCCAAGTACTCATGAAGGCTCAAAGGAAGAGTGAGGCTGCCTGGGTCAAAATCCTAGTGCTATTTGCTTTACACCGTGACCTCTCATGTCCCATGTTTCCTGGGACCTGGACTCCAGAGTGAGGCATGGTCTTGTGGATATCAGATGGACAGGATAAATGCTAGATTTCAACCAATATCAAGTGAAAGTGAACTCATGCAGACAAAGATAATACTGCCTTCTGAATGAAGCTCATTGTTTTGCTCTTAAAATTATATCCAAACTTTATTTTGGTTGATGACATAGAACACTGCAAAAAAGAGGGCTTGGTTCAACTTTCCTTGTGTTATAATAGCCCTCTTTCATATCTTTCTGAAATGTACAACTGAAGAAACATTATATGCTAATACTTCAGCTAACAATAGCTATTCTACACAGATGTGTCTGATATCCACATAAGTTCCCAAAGTGGGGGTGGCAAGCTGTCTCTAGCTTCAGCAGGGTTTGAAGATTTGCATGATACAATAGGTGCATGTAGCAAGAAAAAACAGAGGTGAAGTGTACAAGGAATTTAAAAAAAGATAAACAACTTTTTCTGACAGTATCCTATAGGCCAAAATATTGCTTGTAGATAATCATGGATTAATTGTGAATGTAAAGAAAGAGACACTTTTTTTTTTTTATCAAAGCTGTTGCCTCGGGGCAAACTCCAGTGCCATGAAAGCCGAAATGTTTTCTTTTATCACAGTTCCTTTTCTGGCACCTGAAATTATTTCTTTCATGTCTGATAGTGAGGAACGAGGCAGCATAGCTCCCCAGAGATGAGCGATTGTTACCATGGTCTCATAGCATATTGGCAGCCGATGTGGCATCCATGTACACCTGTCACTCAAGCAGAGCAAAATGCAGATGTGGCACAAAAACCTGAGCTCAGTCACTCGGAAGCCTCCCCCGCTCACTGTGCATGCATACCCCAAAACACACACACACACACGTCTTCCTGAGCCCCCCTCCTTCCCAGGACGAGGCTGCTTTTCAGCCTACACATATGTGAGTGCACTCAGACGTTATCAGGCCTGTTTAATGCAATGATCCTGCATTAGCATTTCTGCAGGGCAAACACAAATAAACAGAAATGTGCTGAAAAAAAAATGTTTCAAACAAATTTCTTTGCAAGTCAGGCAGAGAGAGAGAGGGAAAGAGTATAGCACACAAATGAGCCGATTTCGTTCATATTGAACTGAACTAAGACCTTTTTAATGAAGACTCCAAGGCTGAGGAGGGTTTCTGAATAGATGCTTATTTACTTTTTTTATTTTCTTCAAGCTTTGGGCCACTCAGATCACTGTTGTTAAACAAGACAAGGTGTTGAAAGTATTAAAAGGCAACCAGATAAAATTTTATGTTAATCTTAGGATTTGGGGGTAATCTGAACTCCAGTTAAAAGCTCAGCATACAGGCAAATGAAGAAGACAGGCCAAGCAATATTTTCAGGAGATACTGTATCTGGTATGGATGTGGGAAGCATCTTTGGCAAGAGATAGCACAAAACTGCATTGGAAGTGGAAGAAAACAGCACATATGTATGGCTCTAAGGTTAACAAACATGTTGAGGTGAACTGGATTTGTCCATGTGAATGATCTGATATTTTTGGTCAGTGAGACAGAAAGTATAATGCAAAATGTAACATGAACCTTCCCTTTTCTCTCTCTTTTTCAAACAAATTGCCAATTTAACTTCTGGGATAAGGTAAATTGTGCACTGCCTTTTTTTCTTTCTTTTTTTTTTTTTTTTCTTTAAGGGGAAATATGACAAGGGACCCAAATGTGTTCATCTCAAATTTGTAAATCCATTGCTTTATTGAACTATTTGTCCATTCTTATAAGCTGATTTATAATAACTGTAATGTGATTCATCATGTCATCTTGTAAATAAATGTGACACTTCATTAAACACAGTAATCAAATTTAAGCAGTCCCACTTTCATGCTAACAACTGAGACCTTTACGAGTCTATTGCTCTGAAGATACTCCTACTCTAATGAAAGTAGCATAAAGCAAAGATAAAATTAAGTAGAGGTAGATTTTCAAAAGGAGCAATGAAGAAATAAATATACTTTTAGTAAGTAGCCATTAATGAAATTAATAATGTCCTGAAATTTACGGTAACAATGGTTTTACAAGATACTCCTGTTGGTATGTTTTATTTTCAGTAAGGAATGGACAGTTTGAACATCTTGGAAAATCTGTTGTAAGATTAACAAAATCCTTTTAGAGCCTGAATTTCAGAAAGAATTTTTTTCATGCTATTTTTGTGTTTGCCATCTGGAATGACACTGCAAGCTGGCAAATGCAAGAATAATGTGAGATATTTCTATTGCAGAGAGTTAGCTGTGGATTCATCAGGGAATGTAAGCATCTGAACATCAGTTGGATACCCGGAATCATCCCAGCTTTGACCTGCTTTGAGGAATCAAGCAGACCCTCTGTTAAAATGAATGTTTACTCTCTTTCAGGAAATGGTCACCTCCATCTCCCAAGGGATATATGGTCAAATCAAGGAAAACTCAAAGTACACATGAGGAAGTAAGCACAGAATACAGCTTTTCTGTCCTGGTTAGGAGTGATTAAAGATGCTAACAACAGCAATTCTGTATTGCGAGCCAGATTTGCTGGTGAAGTAGATCATTGTGAATTACCTTGGTTGAGGATTTGGCCTACAGTCCTTAATTACGCCCTCTATTCATCAGCTGTAAGGAAAAAAGCTTATTTCCATGGCCCTCCTCTCATACTGATACTATTCTAGAAATGAGATTGGAATTCAAGATCAGAACATTTGGGCTTTCAAGCCAGGAAAGTGGGAGGAAAAAGCAAGCAATGTAACTGGGTTATTTTAATCAGCATTATTAGGATTTTGGTGCACTATAAGGCAGGATCTCTGTTTCTTATTCACAGGATTCCATTTTAACTCCAGTTAGGTGGAAGCAATCATGACACTGAGAAACCAAGATGCATTTTGGTTGCAGCCTGGAATATAAGATGCAATGTGTGCTAGTGTATAGCTTTATTGCTAAAGTCTGATTTAGTTTTCCAAACAAAACTGGAGTCTTCTAAAATTGAAGACAGCTAAAGATAGCATTTTAAGCAGACTGAAAGAGAGCAATGGGAACTGCATGAAAGACAGTCCTCAGAAACAGAAGTGTTGAAAGGTAGTGAAGGCTGCGCTCCAAAATGGAAGAGCCCTAAGTATACAGGCACGATAGAAGGTGCCAAGGAAATTCAACTCCAGTACAAACCAGGGAAGATCTATCACTGTCTGTTAGAGGGTGCCCAGCACTTTCAAAGATCCGTATGTTAAAAATCTAGCTTCATATTTCTAGTGAGAGAATGGAGGAGGGTTCTGCATTGAAAGTGAGTCTGACAAGCAGAGAGGCCCAAAAGAGTGACTGCAACCAGAAAACAAACAAACAAACAAACAAACAAACAAACAAACAAACAAACAAACAAACAAACAAACAAACAAACAAACAAACAAACAAACAAACAAACAAACAAACAAACAAACAAACAAACAAACAAACAAACAAACAAACAAACAAACAAACAAACAAACAAACAAACAAACAAACAAACAAACAAACAAACAAACAAACAAACAAACAAACAAACAAACAAACAAACAAACAAACAAACAAACAAACAAACAAACAAACAAACAAACAAACAAACAAACAAACAAACAAACAAACAAACAAACAAACAAACAAACAAACAAACAAACAAACAAACAAACAAACAAACAAACAAACAAACAAACAAACAAACAAACAAACAAACAAACAAACAAACAAACAAACAAACAAACAAACAAACAAACAAACAAACAAACAAACAAACAAACAAACAAACAAACAAACAAACAAACAAACAAACAAACAAACAAACAAACAAACAAACAAACAAACAAACAAACAAACAAACAAACAAACAAACAAACAAACAAACAAACAAACAAACAAACAAACAAACAAACAAACAAACAAACAAACAAACAAACAAACAAACAAACAAACAAACAAACAAACAAACAAACAAACAAACAAACAAACAAACAAACAAACAAACAAACAAACAAACAAACAAACAAACAAACAAACAAACAAACAAACAAACAAACAAACAAACAAACAAACAAACAAACAACCCCCCCAAAAAAAAACCAAAACAAAACAAAACAAAAAAAACCAAAAAAAAAACCAACCAAAAAAACCCCCAAAAAAGTAAGAGAAAGGGGAAGTAAAAAAGTGAAGCCACCTTGCCTGGAGACCTAAAACTGTCCCTACACTACACCAAAGTTTATAATTCAGGAAAGAAAGAATGGATGGAATGGATCTTGGAGCTGACCTGTTGTAACACAAGTGTCCTCAAAAGGAACAAAGAGTTCCCGAGATGGGGCAATAGTAAACAGTATTTGTTAAATAGCCTGAAGCTAGGAAGCACTCTGAAGGAAAAGTGTGAACAGCCAGTCTTAAGGACAAGGTAAAGGATGAATTAACTTTATTTAAGTCATTCAAGAGTCAGGTCTTCAGAAAGGATTTGGTATTATTTGGACTGAATCTGAGAATTGTTCTCATCTGCACTGTAACACTTTCATATATTTCATTGTGAAGAAGGGACACATGTTCCCAAACAATTTCAGTTTTAGTGTTTCTAGGTATTCTTTGAAGCAATGATTTTGTATTCCTTATTGAAAAGTTTATTTCAAAATGTCTTCTATCAACGGAAAAATCAAGCCCAAATATTTGAAGCCTAATCCACAACTTTGGCTAGCTCAGCTGTGCCTGCCACTTGGTAGTGCTACTCATTATCCTGTGAAGTATTTCTGGTGCATCGGTCAGTTCTGGCTGCCAAGAACAGATTAATGTTGATGAGAAAAAATGAAGTATCTGGTGTGAGAGTCTTAGCTTGTCATCCAAGCAGTAGCTGGATTTTGGTTTATCAGGACTTACTGTTATGTTCATGTGTTTTGAAGGAGCAAAATTACCAGATGCATATGGGTATTTTTTAGTAAACTGAACAATTTCCAGAATGAAATTCTATAATTTAGAGACCCAGCTAACTAGAGGATCCATAGCATTGAGATGGACATGCAGATTTCCTCCAACAATAAGTTGAGAGGACTAAAAACTGAGAATGGGATCCACAATAGTAGCCATGGTGTACAGGAAAGAGAAGCTATGTAGGAAAAAAAAAAAAAAAGGAAATACAGAGAGTCCAATAAGGCATGGATTGCTGGGAAGTCTTTCCTCTTCAACCTCTATGTATGTACTAACCACATGAAGTCCAACAAGGGAAAGTGCCACATTCTGCCCCTGGGATGGGTCAGTCCTGGATATACGCACAGACTGGAGACCAAAGCTGAGAGCAGCTCTGTGGGAAGGGACCTGGGGGTTCGGGTTGATGGCAAGTTGACCCTGAGTC
The DNA here is from genome assembly GCA_013396955.1 of Regulus satrapa. Lineage (NCBI taxonomy): Eukaryota > Metazoa > Chordata > Aves > Passeriformes > Regulidae > Regulus > Regulus satrapa. The sequence goes on along the minus strand of VWZN01017956.1, from coordinate 558,610 downwards.
AGCAGCACTCTGGCATTCAGGAGGGCCAACCCTGTCCTGGGGGCATCAGGCACAGCATGGCCAGCCTGGCAAGGGAGGGGATTGTCCTGCTCTGCTCTG
>VWZN01017956.1:542515-558455 GCA_013396955.1 Regulus satrapa | reverse complement strand
GGGATTGACCTGCTCTGCTCTGAACTGGGGCAGCCTCACCTCCAGTGCTGGGGGCAGCTCTGGGTGACACAAGATAAAATATTAAACTATTAAAGAGTGTCCAAAGGAGGACAATGAAGATGGTGAAGGGCCTTGAGGGGGGCACCTGAGGTCTCTTGGTCTGTTCAACCTGGAGAACAAGAGGAAGAGAGAACTCAAGGGAGAGGAGTCTGAAGGGCGACCTCATTGCAATTACAACTTCCTCATAGGGGAAGAGGAGGAGAAGATACTGATCTTTTCTCTGTGGTCACCAGTGACAGAATTAGAGGCAATGGCCTGAAGTTGTGTCAGGGGAGCTTTAGTTTGGATAGTAGAAAAAATTCCTCACCCAGAGGGTGTCTGGGCACTGGAACAGGTCACAGCACCAGCCTGCCGTAGTTCAAAAAGCATTTGCACAATACTCTCAGGGATGTGTGTGACTCTTGGAGCTGTCCCGTTCAGGGCCAGGCATTCAATTTGATGATTCTTGAGGGTCTCTTCCAAGCCAGCTTATTCTGTGAAATTATGTTAAATATGCTTTTTTTGCAGTACAACATTTTACTTTATGTACTGTGCCTAGTAGTTGGCATACTTGGACCAGACATAATCTCAAATGTAATTTCTTCTTCAGCTTGAGGGTCTTCAAAGAATCACAGAATTGTTGGGTGGAAAGTGACCTCTGATTTTACCTAGTCTAACCCTTTCATTCAAGCATGGACCTCAGACACAAGTTGCCCAGGAGCAAGTCCAGTAGGGCTTTGAATATCTTTAAGTATGGGTACTCCACAACCTGTTCAGATGAACTTTTAGAACTTTTTTAGAACTTTTAGAATGAACTTCAGATGAAATTTTACCACCCTCACAGTTCTAATGTATTTTCTTGTATTCACATAGAATTCTTGATACTTAAATTTATGCCCATTGCCTTTTGTCCCGCCACTGGGCACTGCCAATAACAGTCTGGCTCCCTCTTTTTCACTCCTTTCCTTTGGTATCCATGTCTCCCTTGCTCTAGGAATTCTAGAGCTAGACAAACAATTCTATTGTATCTCTCCAGTGCTGAGCAGAGGGAAAGGTTAGCCATTTTTTATCTGCTGGCAGCACTCCTCATACCTCATCCCAGGATCCTATTGGCCTTCTTTGCTGCAGGGGCACATTGCTTGCTCATGGTCAGTTTGCTGTCCACTGGGATCATCAGTCATCTTATCACAATGGATTTCAAATTACATGGTCTGGGCACAACAGCAGTAAGCCTCTTCTGGCAGTGGGGGGCAGGGACAGGCCTAGAGTAGCAGTTTTTACGGTGTGGACATTTATTCACTGTAGGACCAAGGAACATACACTATTTTTCCCAGGATAGTAACACAGCTGAAGACAATCTTAGCTGAACCCATCAGATATGGCATTGTTACTGTCATCATGGACAAGAATAGATATACATGCCTTTCTTGTTAAACAGACTAGAATGACATCAAAGATTTTTTTGGGATTCAGTTAATGCTGTTGAATGGAGTTTAGCTGTGTCCAGCAAAGTGTGACAAGTAGCCTGAGTGCAGAACAGCTAAAGTGTGTTTATTTTTTGCTTTTGCATTAAATGTTGTTGGATTTGACCTAAAAGCTCCCAAGTTACACAAATTCTTGGAAACTTTAATTGTGAAGTGATCAAAAACCCTCTTAGCACCTGCCACGGTGGTGGCATTTAGAGCAATCCACTGGGGCTAATTTTTATGGAGGAGCTGATCTATAACAGGGCAGGACTCCCAGTACTGAAAGCACTGAGGGATGAATGGTCATTAATTTGGGACACATGGGAAAAAAAGTCTGGAAAAATAAAATCCCATGGGTTTGCTCTTTAGTTCTGGAATAAATGGAGAAGTCAAGACAGGTTTAAAAGAGTCAGTATATTTCAGAATCACATCCCAAATGTTAAGGAGTGCATAGTCCCTCCCAGTGTGCCATCCTAGTTGTGGCAAAAAGGTGGTGTTGTCCTTTCTTTGACAAATAGTTTCCATTTTCATTTTAGAACAGATTTCTAGTCTTCTATGATGGAGAGACAAGGAAAATGAAACACTTCATATCGATCTTTAAGTATAAAGGCATCTTTATATACCCTCTCTACCTCAAAAGGTAGAGTCAATATAACACCTAATGCAAAGCTTCGACATGATTTCCATTGGTTTATAAATCATTTGTTTTCCTTCAGTCCTTACCTGGCCTCTCCAGTAGTGCCAGCCAAATTCAGCAGATAGCAAATCTGTGCAGAGTGTAGAACGCCCATTAGAAAAACAAAACCCCATCTGACCCTCTCCAAAGGAACTCTAAAAAAATAAAAAAGGTATTAAAACATGCAATTAATTTATTTTTCAAATTTTTCATCTTTTGTTTAATCCTTACGGAGTCTAGAGGTCAAATGTACTATTCCAGCTCTCATAGCAAACCAGCTAAGTCCACCCATTTGGGTGATGCAACAAGGAAGTTCAGTATCCCTGCTTGTCCAGGAAAAGAAGATGAGCATATAGAACAGATGTGGTAAAAAAAAAAAAAGACTGCAAAAAATCCACAAATTAATTATGAAAGAACTAGAACACCCTTATGTCATTAGCTTTTCTTGTTTTCTTTTAACCAATTGCTAACTAACTGCTAACTTTTCAACTTCTGCACTTATCTTGATGTTCATTAAACCAGTGACTGGCACTATTCCATGTCTGGCTGTCAAAGTGCAGAGAAATATAGTCATAGGCTGACTGAATATGCATGATGCTGTCAAGCATTGCTGCTTAGTGGCCTTAATATTGCTATCATTTATTGTTTACATATTTAATGACTTTATTGATATTATATGCTGTTGGTACTACTAATTATAAGACAATAAACATAATTTATGAGCAGTTTATAAGGAAATATGTAATAAGTGATTAGTGACAATACCTGAAATAGCTGCAATTTTCTTGTGCGCATGCCATGGAAGATTTTAGATTGATATTATTGTCATATAAATCTGTTTTGACACTCTTAGATATCAGAAAGTGACCTATATAGAACCATTTTTGTCTTCAGCAGAGAACTGATCAAAGCTGTAATTATGGTGTGATTGCCTTGGTTTTACCTCTAGTTAGTGAAGAAGAGAGTAAAGAAAAAAGAAAATTAAAAATCTCTCATAATTCAGATTTTTCAGGTTCTGACAGCTCTAGGTTTTTGGTTTTTTTTTTCCTTTTTTTTTTTTTTTCTGGCTGCACATCATTTCTTTAGCTAGAACCTGAGGAGTTATAGGTCATCTTCTAAGAGGCTTTGACCATCTTCTGAATATCCTTGGCTTTTAGGACATGAGCTATCTTTCCAAAAGGAAATCTTTGCCCAAAATATTAATTTTGTAGTCTTTAAGTGCCTAACTCACTTTGATAGTAGCTCAATGCTGCAGCTTTGGGAAATATTGCATATTTGATGTTAACCACCTGAAATTTGACATAGGAGTAATGGCAGTGACTCTCACCCCTGGGTCAGGTCAGGGTTGATTTTCTCAGTGGGGATCAGGGCAATTTGCAAGAAGAGCTTTTGAAAGCATGCCACATGTTTCTCCTTGTCTTCTCTTCTCGTACTGTCCAGGACAAGAACATCCTCTCTCTCAGCCCATGGGGCCCACAGGAGGTACCCAGGGATGCAGTCTGCCTGCAGCCTCTGCTGTCCTGTGTCCTGCCCCTGCTGCCACATTTGCAGCAGCCCTGTATGGATTGCAAAGGTCTTGGGAGAAGGAAAGAAGCTGCTGGTAGGACTAAGGTACCTGTTTAAAATTGACTCAGAAATGCCACTAGGAACAACAGACCTGAATTCTTCATAGATATACCCAAAACATCTTGTCCGTCAATGTATGCAGCTTTAATCTTGTCAACTGCAGGTAGTGCTGGCCAGGAAAAACAATGCATTTCTGTATACAATTATATAAATAAACATTACTCTTTCTAAAGAACACTCTAGAAATTTTAAACTTTCACCATAAACACTGCACTTTTTGAGAAAGATGCTTTTTCCAGGAAGAGGAGAAACTCTTAGCAGCAGCCTGCACATATAAATCATAAAGGAAGAAGGACTGACCCTGTCAGTCCTTCCACAATGTCTTTCATTTCCTATCTGTTGTTGCTTGCACAGGTCTGTTTTTTAATGTACTTAAATATGAGTGGTGACCTGTGGGAAACATGTCCAGAGAGCTGCATATTAGGATTTTTTAAGGGTCTCATGTTACCCCTGTCCTAACAGCAGGGTGACTAGGACTGGACTCAGGATTTCATTATGTAGTGAAAAGTCCTGTAACTACTGAAATAAGGGTCTGCAATACAACCAAGTGTCTTATATATGGGGGAGGGGGAGGAGGGAGTGAAGTAACAGAGCATTTTAAACAAATACAAATACCCTATCAGCACAGAATTCTATCTCCAAGATCAATGCTAAAAATCAAAAGTAGTAGAAGGAGGAAGAAATAAAGGATAAACAGAATGAATAGAGGACCAGGAAATGAAAGAATAGAAGGAGAACAGAAAAAGAACCACAGAGGTGCTATTGAAACTGAATGGAGAAAGCACAAAATGAAAGATATAATACAGGTCTATTTTTATACTTACATGAAAAATTCATCTTGGCAGATTTACAAGCAATTGTGAATTCAAGAGTGTCCACTAATTTCTGACTTTAAGTAATAGAATCAGCATGTGATAAATTATGTTATGCTTGTTCATATGCATGTAATTGTAAGAAATTTATTTAGCAGAAAAATAAAGAGGTATATGTTCAGGATTATCAATATTACTTCTGCAAAGGCTTTACCCAGAAAAGTTTCTTTTAAGATCTCAAAGAGCATTAGAAGGTTAACTGAAAAGGAAAGGTTTTTTTGAACTAAATTTCTTGGAAAACATTGATCTGACCTTCCCTCCTCTCTTTTGAGAGCTACAAACTTACCATGATTTACTCCATTGACATATGCTCTGAATGGAGCTGGTTATATTTGAATGTAAGTGTAATTATATGTAAGTACTATAATTTTATCACTATGATGCTACAGCTATTGATTACAGATAATTGTCTGAAGTCTACAGATATGGTTGTGTAAGGCTGACAGCGAGTGTAATCTGTTGGGTTTCATCTCCCTGTGCTATTGGAGGAAAATGAAATTAGACTTTAAGAGCACCACCCTATTTCAATAGGTATCTGAAATACAGAGGGCCATTATTTTATTGCATGCTTTCTAATGTGAGAAAATTTAAACTTGTTTCTGGAAAGTGCCTGCAGAACTATAAATGTGAGAACTATTTTAGTTATTGTCTCTCAGTGTCTCAGATCAAATGAATGCAGTTCTCAAAAGGTATTTCTGTCTCTGAAGAAAGCCATTCCTTGGCATCATTATTTCTAAGAAAGATTATACAGGGCAAATTCTTCTTCTCTTGCTTTTAAATTGTCTTTAGATTTGTCTCAAAACTCCAAAGCTACAAAATCCTTACTTTCAATGGAAAATGTTCATAAGTGGGTTTGTTCCTGCAGGTAGAATTCAGCTAACCAATACCTCAAAAGGTGAATCAAACCATTTTGAAGTTTGCAGTTCTGAATCTTTGTTTATGTTTGCTTTGCTGAAGTTTGAAATGCAAAAAATGTGATGCGAAATGTAGAGATCTTCACAGAAATGTCCCTCTTTCTGGGCAATTCTAAGATCCCCTTCCAAAGCTAGCCAGATTGTCCTCCAGGTTACAGCACATTGTTCTGAGAGGATGAAAAGTTTTAAAAATATGTTTTTGCTTTCAAAAGCATCAGAAAATCCTTCCTGCTGACTGTACTGTGAATATAAAGTGGTACTTCTGGGTAAAAAAAACCACCTATTTCTGTATGATTTTTCCTGCTATGTTGTAGTTATATTCAAAATTGGTGGAAACTGGAGAAAAATTAAGGTTGAAGAGAGAGAAATTTGGAGACAAGAACTGAGGTAAGCCTCAGGACAGCTGAGCACATCTCCTAATGAAATGAAAAGACAACTGAAGCTTTGTCATATCATCCCATCAAATGGGGTTCACTCACAAGATGCCTCTTTCACTAAACAGGAACTCATAGCTGGGCCCATCATAGCCCCACAAAACAAGCAGTAACCCATGTGAGTGGGACAATGAAAGAGTGTCTGGGCTTCAGAAATGGCTGATGTAGCAGGGGCCATTGGTGAAAAGCTGCATACATGTGTAATACTCATCTGCTCCTGTAAGGATGTCTGCTCTCTATTAATGTAAAGGTCTGTAATTTCATTTCAACCAACATAACTAGCTTCTGTTCATTATTCCTAGTAATCTCTTAAAAGCGTGAAATATCCAGCATTACAGTATCAGTTATATACTGCTTATGTCTCAAACAGAGTTTCTTCCTGAGTGTTTCAGAGAGCAGAGCAGCCCTGGAGACCTTCATAGAATCATAGAATATACTAAGTTGGAAGGAACCCATCAAGACCATCAAGTCCAACTCCTGCTCCTGTGCAGGACACCCCAAGTACCACACCATGTAGCTGAAAGCATTGTCCAAATGAGGTCTCCCCTCCATCTCTTCTCCGGACTGAACAAACCATTGTTCATTTTTCTTCCCCTCAGGAGCTTTCAAAATCCTCATGGCTCTTTTTTGGATGCTTTCTAATAGTTTAATATATTTATTATATTGGGGCACCCAAATCCACACACAGGACTTGAGGTGAGGCTGCCCCAGCTCAGAGCAGAGCAGGACAATCCCCTCCCTTGCCTGACTGTCGATGCTGTGCCTCTTGCCCCCCAGGACAGGGTTGGCCCTCCTGGCTGCCAGGACACTGCTCAGATTCAATTTGCCGTCAACCAAGACTCCCAGGTCCCTTTCCACAGCGCTGCTCTCCATCCTCTCATTCCCCAGTCTGTTCATACATCCAGTGTTTCCCTGTCACAGGTGCAGAATCCAGCGCTTGGCCTTGCTAAATTTCATATGGCTGGCAATTGTCCTGTCTTCTAATTTGTCTAGGTCTCTTTGTTTTCAAGGGAGTTGACAGTTCCTCCCAGTTTTGTGTTATTGGCAAACTTACTTACTTACTTACTCCTTCAATCATGAGTCTGAGACATTAATGAAGATACTGAAGAGCACAGGGTTGAAGATTGAGCCACTGGTGCCAGATCACCAGTCTGATGTCACTTCATCCACTGTAACTCTTTGCACCTGACCTGTGAGCCTATTGCTTACCTATCACATTATGTGTTTATCCAACTATGTGCTGGATATTTTGTTCAGAAGAGTACTGTGAGAGACAGTATCAAACTCTTTGCTGAAGTGATCAGTCTGAGCTCCCATTGTGGTCATCAGCTGTTCCTTTAAGATGGAGGAGGTCTTCAAGTTCTGGGCTGGCCATATTCAGGCCCCTTGAAGGACCCTAGTGCAAGCAAGTAATAATGATAGCATAGTGATGTGTGTCTTTCAAAGCAGAAAATAACCACTGCAGGTGGTGACAGTCCTAAAAATTGGGAAGTGCAGCCTCTAAAAGCTCACAAATGTTTTAATGAGGCTAGGAAATAGCAGAGCAGAAGTCCATTCCCAGGACGATGATATCAACATGAGTAGGAAATGTACAAACCTAACACGCTCACTTTGCAGCCTGAAGCCTGGAGTCCTTCAGGACTCCAAGTATGCAGGGAAGAAGCCAGAAACACCTCCTCTGGGACCACAGCTAATTAGAATATCCCGAAATTCAATGTCAAAACCTGGCCAGAAGCCTTAAAGAGAAATCCCGTATTTAAGAATATGAGTAAAGTAACAGCACAGCCACAGAGAATTTCATCATTTGTGGAGCTTTTCTGTTTCAGAGGGAAGGAGGTATACTGAACTCTCTGAATATGTTGATGGAATAAAGCAAAAATATAATGTATATCTTTAATGCTGTTTTTCTCACTAATAGAGTGGCAGATTGTGGAGGGGGTCATACTGTTGCCAAGTATGTCTATGTTGTAAATTATAAAATTCCAGCAAAAACAAGGGACTGGTCATGCAGAAGAATCTAAATGTTTCCTACTAATGTGGTGAATCCCTTCTGCTAGCAATTAATTGTGGGCTATTTATAAATGTTGTTTTCTTCTACTTCTAAAATTTGTTTTGTTTATTGCAGTTGTAGGCAACACCAATTAATGCCTAAATTAAAAATCTGGAATACTACTTTTCAGCAGTATTTCAGCCCACTTTCCTGTTCTATAAATTTAAATTTAAGCCCCTTTTGAAATTGATGGAACTATGGATTTGTTTAAGAAGCATGTGCCTGACTGTGTGGCTGGACATGAGCAAGGACATGATAGCACATCAGTCAGAGGTTAGTCACACATTTGAACATGCTCAGGGAAGGCTTCATCACTTTTTAGAGCATGAGAAGTGCAAAGGTTACAAGTAGGCAAATACCAGCTTAGTATTTTAGAATGGACTTTTACATCAGCACTGGTATTTTCTTTTAAAAAAAAATCTTATTAGAGTGTTTTATCTAGACCTCTTTTTATAAGACATTAATAGAGTCTTTATAAAACCATGGGTTAGTTAAAAACTTGCCTCAGATGATGGTGTCATTACTGGTAGGCCCATGCTGCTCTTTTGGCATTCATCAGCTGGAGGCAAGTGGGCTGTCTCATGGGGAGTTGAGAACTTGCAGGTTATCACTTTGATTAGCTGCTGTAGGCAACTGGTGGTTACTGTAATTGCCTCCACAAGTCTGAAATGAATATACATTTCCTCTGACAAGGAAATGGTAGGAATATATGCCTATTGGAAGCTTTAGGTTCCTATAATGCCATGGAGATCAAATTTAAAAGGGAGAGAGAAAACCTGTTGCTATCATACTTCATTAATTAAGCATCAATTTAGAAAATACTATGGCATTGATAGATTTGGGACTGGCTGCTGGTACTGTTTGGCAGGGACAAGTGTTCAAGTGGGTCAATGTGTAAGCCTTATGGAAGATAATAATGCCATAACTGGGAGATTGCCTCTTTAAAATATTGGTTTAAATTATGATGTACAAAGTAAGCCTAATGATTTAAGTATTTTACACAGTTATTTTAGAATAGCTCACTCATTAGCAACCATGTAGGCAGCACTAGGAGCAGGCTGCCTAGTGAAAGGTGTGGAGAGAGGAACAGAGGAGGAGCAGAAACTTTTGCGCAGCTCAAACAGTGCAGGTCTGGGGTGCAGAGGAGCAATTCAGGGATGACAGGGGAAAAATGGGAAACCAGGAGCCAGAACTGCAGCTGAGTTCCAAACAACCTCCGCATTCATCTTCTCTCCCAGTTTTGATTTACATCAGCATCCTGTGTTGTTCTCCTATTTCTTTTCCTTCTTCAGAAACCTTCTTCTGCCTGTTTCTTTGGGAGATGTGCCAACTGTCGAGCTTTGGCAGTAGAAGAAGTGCAGGAGCTCAGCTCCTGGCAGCTCCATCTCCTTGAAACACTGTGGTTATGTGAGCTGAATGGCAAATGCTGGGACAAGGTGTTTCAAGAGGGGGCTGGCTGGCCAGCCCCACTGCCACTGAGACAGACATCCCAGCGTGATGCCCATGATGTGCTGGGAAGTGCTCGGGGGAGAAGGCACAGCTCTGCTCTGCTCTGCTCCCCCACAGTCACCAGCATCACCTGTCAAAGAGCTGTCTGCCTCCAACCCCACAGGGACAGGGGAGTCCCTGGACACCTGCCAATGGGTCAAAACCTCTGCAGGTTTTGGTTCAGTCCCAGTTCATTTTCTGCTTTGTGAGGAGGCATGTGCTGGTTTATTCATCAGCGGCATTTTCCCATCCTGAAAATTATCTGACCATTCCCAGCCCAACAGTATAGAGTGATATTGAATAGTGAGTCCAATGGGTCATGTTGTTTTGTCTTTTCTGAAAGCATAAGCCTGTAAGAGGCAATGAAGCAGCACCTGCGTCATCAAGAGTAAAATTTGGCCAAGTGCTGCTGCCGAATGAGGAAAGAAAAAAGAATAGACTGGAGGGCACTTATATACTTTATAATATATAATATATATAATATATATATATATTTATAATATAGCTGCCATTAATACTTTTGGGAAAGACGGGGTGAGAAATGAAAAAAAATCCCTAAAATCAGCTTTGATATCAGTTTTTAAGCCATTGCATCATCCTGGGGATTTATCACATTGTAGCTCCGGAATTGAACTTCAAATATTTTAGAAGGAGAAGATTTTATTAAGGGCATTATGTTTCCATATAGAAAAAATTGAGTGGAGTCTATATTCTTTCTCTTCTCTCACAGGAAAACAAGTTGAGTATTTAGCAATCACATACTTCAGGATAAGGTGGTACATGTGCTTTTTACACATTTTATGCATAAATATTTTGAGGTTCCTGTAAAACAGGACAACTGCTTTTTTTATTCTTCATGAATCAGCCCCTATGTTTGAAACAAATCGTTGCAGCAACAAGGAATGACAGCATGACAGCCTAGTAGGTTATTAATGGGAGTGACAGCCTGCAAATCAGAAATCATGGCAGTGCATCTGTATGAACAGCAATTTGTGTTCAGTTGAATAACCAGGAAATCCAGAAAATCAGAAAAGGTTGGGGGAGGAGATGAATCAAACAGAAACATTTTTAGATAGCACAAACTTTCTAGAAGTAATTGGAATGTCAGGGGAATAGCAACATTCAAAAATTTACTAATGCAAATACTTAGGTTCACATATGTTTCTTTTGATATCCATTAAAGACCTGAAATTAAGCAAAAGAAATGAGGAAAAATGTAAAAATGTTGAGAGGGGTTTTTTTTCATCTGTTATAGTAATAGCACAAGGAAAATGAAACTGCAGCCAACTTAGCTGCTTTATCATATTTTGTGAACAAACTTTATTCACTATATATTACAAATAGTAAAGCCCTGTGAGATGAGTGTTGGAAACTTTCCACGAAAGAAAACCTCTGTATAATTTATAAATGCAGGTGTTTTGTTTTTTCTACTCTCTAGTTCAGTTGTTCTGTATAAGAAAACAGTGAAAAGTGAAGTATATTTGGTTTCTCTTTGGAAGGAGTGATGCAATGTAAAGTACAGGTTAGCATGTTTCCAGTCTTAGTTTACATGTAAGTTTATGGGGAAACATTTTATGTACCTATAGATGTAGGGTTAAATTGTCCACACAGGTGTCTTTAAGTTTTCTAGATGCCACTAAAATTCATCTGATGGACATCTGAACCTGAAATTACTGTTTCATTGTTAATGGGAACTATCTCAGTTATCGATGACTTTTTAGTGTACTTCTCAGTATCTCAGTTATCAATGACTTTTTAGTGTACTTCTCAGTAATGTCAGTCTTGGTATTTTCATGAACTGAATGAACTCAAAAAGGGGTTTAAGTTTCAGTTACATAGAAATTGCTGTAAGTGACCACCCAAGATCAGAGTTAATAACATTTCTGACTTCAGTCCCAGTATGGAAAATGGAAAATTTGGCAGATCTAACTCTCAAATTGGAGGTTTCTGCAACATGTTGACTTTAAACTTGTGCATCTCAATTAATATTTTGCCCTTTCAATTAGTATCAGTTGTTTAACCTAAGGGATATCAATTCCCCCAGTGCTACATTCCAGACATAGTATTATTTGGGCAGCAAAACTCTACTTTGATTTATGTGTTCACCAAGGACTGGAAACTCTAAGAACATGAACCTCTTTTCGCATATTCTTGTTAAGTGCAGTAATCTTGCTTTATTACTGTACAGGGGTTGCTAAAAGAGCAAAGACCTGAACGAGGCAAGGGCAAAGAAGATCCTACCTTCATTGGAGAAGGACAATAGCTCTACTCACCATGAAGAGTGTTTGTCTGATCATCAGGTCACCCATACCTAAAGCATGAACTTTCAATGCTGTGAAGGAAGGAAAAGAGACAGATCACATATAGACAGACCACATGCTGTCAGAAGCCCCATATCCTAAACTATACTTTCCTCACCAAAGCAGAAAACTATTCCCTGCTTTTTCTGCCTGTTTGATTCTAGTATAAAACTTAAAAAAATATATATCTGATAAATCTGAAAAATCCATTTTAGTTTGTGATGAGTTGGCTTTTTTTTTTCTTTCCCTGGCTTTTAATATTTCCAATAGCTTTTTAAAAAAATTTATTTATTTTTAAATAGGGTTTTCTTCTTTCCCAGTTGTATTATCAAGCAGGCAGCCTTTGAATCTCATGTTTAAGTTTTATTTCCAATGTTACAGTAGCAATTTTGCATCTCTTCTTCATCAGCCTTTGTGTTTGATTTGTGTTAGAAGTTAGCTTACTGCTATGGGTAACCCCCAGGCAGTACTATCATTCTGTCTTGAAGTGGAAAAAAAGAGCATGCCTTTTTGGATCACTAAAAAATAAAATGAAATGAAACTAACTCAAAAGAAAACCCCCATTGGTTGAAAAGCTTTTTAATGTCAATACAAAATATAAACAAAACATGGTTTCTGAATGAAGTATCAAGACAAATAATCCTCTTGCCCATCTGTTATACTAAAATGGCCGCTGTGGTATAATGTTGTGAGGATACATGTGCCAGTAATGGATGAGATAAAAGCAGATGTATGCTAGCAAGAAAAAATAAAAATATGTTCATAATAAGTTATGAGTTGAACCAGTATGGAGAAATATATTCAGACATGAGAGTACAGTATCTGGCAGTCTATGTGTAAAGCACACATTTCCACTGCATATAATTGTTCCAGTTGCTTAGTGCCTTCATCCCAAAGGACCTCAAGAATGCAACATGTCACCAGCATCAGCCTGGGTAAGGGTAATCCAAAATAAAGACTTCTCTATTTTCCTCAGAAACTGCCTATGAATCTATTAAATGACCTTTGTGATTACTTGGCATTCTTGGAATAATCTCAGTTTATCTGTGAATCAATTCTAGGATTTGACCAAACTGAAAGACCACTACTCTGCTTTTAAGGAACAAAGAAACACAGAAAATATAGTCTTTTCAGGTTTACCTGTGAGAATTTTGTGGAGCTGTACATGAGATAGATTGAAGAGCACTAGAGATTGCCTCTTGCCTTTGTAAATAGAAAGATTGGTAATGACTGTAAGCCACAACACCTGGAAGTCTGTGGTTTGTAAGAAATAAATGGGTCTTCTTACTTTCAGTCCTGGCAAACTTCAATTTGTCTGAAGAATAACTAAAACAAAGATGGTGACACAGAGGCTCCTTCATGCTCTGCTGCCAATGAGCCTCGTCTTACCCTCTAGTTGAAAAATGGTATTTCCTACAGGAAATTCCAATAACTTAACATATGGAGTCACTCCAAATTGAAACAAATCCAAATCTCAGAATTTTTTTTTTCTTTCTTTTTTTTTTATTTTTTCACAAAATGAAGCACTCCAAGGTATTTCATTTTGGTCACACCCAACACTGAAATAATGCAAGATTCACATTAAAATCTCCAGAGACATTAGACTGGGGGGACAGAGTACATTTCCTGGTGCCTTTAAAAATGATACTCCTGTTGATCCCTGATCTCATTTTAAAGTAGACCTGTTTCCCACAGCTAAGCTGACACTGCAGAGGAGGCATAGAAAGAAGGGGTGTGTAAAAACAAGCACACACAACATCCTTAGCAGTCAGTTTGCTCTTTCCATTTCATTCCCCTCAGGAATCAGTTTCGCAGCCTGTAGACTGGTCCTTCCACAGAGACTGAACTCCTGAACAGTGGACACTCCCCACAATTTACCACAACAGCCTGAAGTAATCTCAGCAGGCCTTCACTATCTGCAATGTGAAGTTTCCTCTCAGCCTCCTGAGCTCTGTGCTCTGCCCAACAGCAGGTCGTGTCTTCACATTAATTTCTGTTCTGTTCACCAAGCAGTGGCCCGGAAATCAGTGTGCTGACAGAGGATGGTGCTTTCTCTCCCAGTTCCTATTGTGTCATAAGTGTCTCATGACATTTATTCAAATTTTTCACTTTTCTCCTTTGCAATATATTAAATTTACAAATTCAGGGGGAGTGTGTGTTTGTGGGAGCAGTTTTTCAGTACATGGTAATATTTAGTGTTCCTCAGCATTGAAAAATCAATCCTCATGTTCTGGAAGACACAGCTTGCTGCTGACCTGTGAACATGATGAAGCTGGTGAGTAAAACTCTGTTCAAACTTGTTAGGAAAGGCTTAAATATATTTAATTTTTCAGGAATGTAGTGACTTATAACAGTGTATAAAACAAATGCAATTTAATAGAAGCAATTCAACTTTCCTTTACATCAATAATGTCCATTATAATGTCCATAATGTTGTGGACTAGTCTTCAGAGACTGCTGGGGGAATGAATTTAAGAAGAGTATTTTGCCAGGTTTAACCAGTTGCAGGGTTATGTTCATAACAAGAGGTAAGATGCTGAAACCTGGCAGTGTCAAGATTCCTCTGGGGAAAAACAGGCTTAACCAATTATATTTAAGTTACAGCAGGACATAAAAATGAACCGGGCAAAATATATATATATAATACACAACTAGTGATTAAGTAGTGTCATAGCCCTCTTCATGAGGAATCCATGTATGCAAGCTCAGACAGTTCTTCCTTTTTGGTTCTACCAAATAATCCATAACAAGGATTTACTACTGCCTTTGAAAATATTTGGCAATTTTTTTTGTTACAATTATCTGCTACACTCAATGAGATTAATTCTCAGAGCAAGCATTGAACCTGAATTAAAATCACAGAGCAGAACAACAGATTTCTTTTGGCTATTTTGATCCAGGTGTGTTGTTGAACTCTAGATTGTGTCCATTATTGAAAGTAAAATATCAGATGTAATATATACACCATGGTTCATTTTATTTTTCTCCAAATAAATTTTGGAGAAATAAATACATTTCTCCAAATATTTTTCTCCAAATTCTATTTTTCTCCACTTTTTTTTTGGTTTTTCCTCTAGATTTCTCTTGTCCTTTCTTCTTCTACCATTACAACATTATTGAAATAGGCAAGAGTGACTTATATTCAAATTTACTATGAGCAATGGAATTGTGATAAATTTGTAACCAAAATCAATTAATTTATTTAAAGATTATAAAGATAAATAATGGGAGGGGAGATGAGATGGAGATGAGTCTACTGAGATAAATTACTCCAGACTTTTTACAATGATTTTTCATGAATTATAGAAAATATTAGATTCTCAGCTCTTCTTTGGAAGAGCTTTATGGAAACCACAGTGCACGTGCTGCAGAAATAGTGAGATCCTCTACTAATTTCTGTTTTCCCACAGTATAAAGCAGGGAAGTATCTCAAGGGCATGACTGGATTTTATGACTCTATTGTGCTCAGATTTTCTTTTAATGTTTACAAATTGTTGGCAAAAGATTTATTTTAAAAAACCACAAAACCATTTAAAAATGTTTTAGGATGAGAAAGCCAGGGTACTTTGAGATCCCAATTACTTCCTGGATCAGCCAACATACTCTGCTTGGTCGAATACACAAAATTGCAGTAGCAAATCCATGTCAGTGTATGTCATATCTTCCAGTGCTGTATAAGTAAGCAGCTTGATGACTGCGAAGGGCTCTTGAGCCACTGATAAATGTTCCTTCTTGTTGCAAGAAGGAAAAAATTACTTGGTCCTATCTCCTACTCCAACAAGGGCTTCCTTGGGTGTGTTGTTCCAGTCATTTAGAACCTGTCCATAAAAAGTTTTTGCTGACTACAGTGGTACATCTGGGTGGAATTTGTTTCCTAAGTGAAAATCTATTTGGAAACTTGTGGATATCAACATTTTCACTTGTAGGATTTCTCTGATTTCTAGAGTCCTGTTTTTGCGCATAAATAAAAATACAACCACTTTAGAAGATGAATTAAGTAGTTTGCTGTTACTTTAATATCTAGGTCTAGCTGGGATCCACATGTTCTGCTGAAACATGATCTAAATAGTAGATA
>VWZN01017956.1:527527-539656 GCA_013396955.1 Regulus satrapa | reverse complement strand
AGAAAACATTTCTGTGATTTTAATAATAGAAGTCCTGTTCTTCCCCCTATTTTTTCTTTCTGACCACTTTTATCACTTTAATCAGGTTTTATTCAGGTTGTCTCCTCTTGAGTCCTAAAGCTAGAAACACTGATGATCATCTGAATACAAAGTTTACTGTGTTATTCTTATTGCCCTCATACTGCAGCTGTAATTTTTTAAATTGCAGAAAATATCTGTGAAATATAAATAGAGAAGTTAAATTGCTGTGGAAATGAGGTCAATATAATAAACCTGCAACTCTAGATAGAATGTGGAGACTATGCTAGTGGATAATAACTGATGAAATCAGGTAATTCTCTTCTCAAAGCCATAAATATAAAGATTTTCTAGGTAGCAAAAGTTGAATTTCTCTGTATAATGAATAATAACATTTAACAACATATAAGAAGTTATAGGTCAGCTATTAATAATGCAAATGGGAAGACTTTATTTGGTATGTTAGAAGATGGCTAAGAAGTCAGGTGTTCCAGGCTTTCAAAGCACTAAGTATAAGGGTTAGAGTGTCTTGAGTTTATGAGTATAGAACACAGTGTTCCACACCTTCCAAGAAACAGCCTGTGCTGCTCTCTGTTGTTATTGTCAGCACAAGTGGGAGTGTAACATCTCTTTTTCCTACTTAATTAATAGCAATTATGTTTAGAAGACAGAGCAAGACTGGCACGTCAAAGCACCTAAAGAACAGAAAAAGATGTTCCCAAGGGATTGTTTGCAGTGACACTCTGGAGAGTCCTGCTTCATAGTTGTCCTTGCTGGACAAATAGCCTGCCTTATCTTGTTTATTTTCTGCCCTGGAGTTTTTGTGTTTCCCTCTTTCTGGGGGAGGGAAGTGGTGCGTGTGTATGTGGTCTGTGTGTGTGCAGTGGGAAAGAAGGAGAGGGAGAGAGAAGAGGGGAGGTTGGGAACCTCTGCCCAGTTCTCAAATGGGATCAGAACATGTAAATTTTGAATCAGAAATTATAGACCTCTTCTGGTTCGGTGAGTTTAGATGAATGGCAATGAACAAGATATATGAAGTGTTTTTTCTTTTTTTTCATTTTCAGCTGATTCAATCCATACAGGATCTTGAAATTATATACTTAAATATTGCTGTAATGAAGTAAGTGTTTGAAAAAGCAAATTAAACTAAAAAGCCAATATCAAAAACTTTGATTCATGTAAATTACCTCTACCCATGCAAAAAATCTCACTGGCTTCAATACCTTAAGACTAATTGGAAGACTGAAGATTTGTAGTATCTAGGCTTTAACTAGCAATATGAATAGCTAGAAACCTAACACCACAAATCAAACGTGCTAATTCCTGTGTTGCTGTGATTCATTGAGTCTCCAAAGAGTTTTGGAACACTTTTCTGCATACCAACATGTAGGTATTTCTGTCCACAAACTAAGTAGAAAAGCTACTGCAGGAGGTAACAAACATTTTTAATGATGAAGAAAGCAAGCCTAGAGGACAGATTCTGATGTTATAGTATGCAACACCATGATGTTAAAATCAGCTTTGGAAATTGGTATAAACTATACAGGAGTTAGTATAAGGATGTTGATCTAAGTCTGTCCATAGCAGAATTGGCTGTAACTTACCATTCCTGTTTAATGCACTTGATTTTATCAAAGATCAAGTTTATTTTATAATAAAAAAGTCAGAACACCAAATATAGGAAGTGACCCAAATATTCTGAGTCACTTCATCCATATATCACTCCACCTTCCCCACCTTAGCTGTAGAAAAGGTAGAGATTTGTATGAAAATAAGGATTAATAACACCTCTGTACTGGTAATGGTGATAATAGCACACAAATTGAGTTATTTGCCATAGGACATAAAACCAGAAAAGGTTTGGCTGGACAACAGACATAGGTGCTTTCCATTCTGGTTTGTTATAGAGTGCTAACAAAATGTTCTTTAGTTAGGTAGTCACATATAATATTGCCCAGAGTGCAAATATTTCCCTCCTTGCTAAGCACAGTGCAGTCAGTTTGCATTATTGGAGTATGTGTATTTTGAATTCTAGGTGTATAATGGCATAACTCTGCATCCTTCGAATATTTCTGATACTTTTCTTCCAAGTTCATGGAATAAAAGAGTTCACATTCCAGAATAGCTTATTCTTCCTCTTCGAAACAATAAAAGAGAGGCCATCTATCAAATTGGCAGGCTCATATCTTTTGTAACCATGTACAAACCACGCTCCAACTGGATGAACAGCTGTCAGAGCAGTCTCTTGTCAGCAGGTGGGTTAAAGTTTGCTAATGCGTGTGTACGCGTGCAGGCATTCATATCCTTTTCTTGTGACAATCAATAATAAGATTTCCAAATGTGTTTGCAGTCATGATTTACTCTGGATGCAACAACTTCCTTTGTTCTTTGGCCCACCTGTGTCTTGTTATCTTTTTGCAATATGTTTGTCCACCATGTGAGAAACTTTCCAGTAGGTGAAATCTGGAGAGATAAATAGTGTAAGTGAATTTTGTTCTTTTGATTCCTTCATAAATCTGAGGAAAACACTTTGTGTCTAACCATTTGTCATAGTTTAACCCCAGACAGAAGCCAAGCCCTACGTACCAGCTCACTCACTTCCCCACCAGTGGGATCAAGGAGAGAATTGGAAAAGTAAAGGATAGAAAATTCATGGGTTGAGATAAAGACAGTTTAATAGGGAAAGCAAAAGCTGTGCACACAAAGCAAAGCAAAACAAGGAATTAACTCACTTCTTCCCATGGGCAGGCAGCTGTTCAGCCATCTCCAGCAGAGCAGGACCCCATTACATGTAATGGTGACTTGGCAAGACAAATGTCCCATCCTCCCGCTGCCTCTTACTTCTTCTCCCAACTTTATATACTGACTGTGATGCCACATGGTCTGGAATATCTCTTTGGCCAGTTTGGGTCACCTGTCCCAGCTGTGTCTCCTCCCAACTTCCCATGCACCCTCAAAGTTCTTGCCAGTGTGACAGTATGAAAAGTAGAAGAGGCCTTGGCTCTGTGAAAGACCTGCTCAGCCATAAAAAAAAGCATCTCTGTATTATCAAGTCTGTATTCAGCACAAATGTAAAATACAGCCCCCATACCAGACACAGTGAAGAAAACTAACTCTATCTGAGATAAGGCCAGCACAGCATTCTAGTGCCACATTTTCCAGGCCATGGATATTAGCTGCCTTCTGGTCTCATCTAGTATCATGCACTGGCATGAAAGCATAGAAAAATTTCATTACAATCCTTCTCTAGAATAGAGTCCTCGTCTTGGATCATTATTTTCTAGTGTAATTAATTTTAGATCACAAGGTGTATGTGAAGATAATGAAGAAACTAAAACTGGTCCAGATGATTCAGAAGTTTTCCCATAGCAAAAGACATCCTGGAGAGAAGCTCATGCTTATGGACTCAGATGAACTTTCTTTAGGGCAGACATCAAGAACTGCTCCATAAACATATTCCCAAATCTATGTGACTCAAAATCAATACAGGCTTACCATCTTCCTAAATACATGGATATTTTCAGGATAGTCTAGTCTAGTCTAGCCTTTAAACTACACACAATGACAAACAAGTGCTTTAACACCATCACTTCTGGACAGGGAACCTGACTTGGTAAACCCAAACATTCAGCAATCTGATCTTCTCTCTTGGCACAAGGATTCTCAGTAATGCCAGTGATTAGGTAAGGTGTCTATGGTGGCTGATCTGAACATGTCCTACAGTCATTACATGAAATGTTCCGAGAGTGTCACACGGTGCAGATAACCTATCTAAGGCAAACTTATTGCCCACATATATTTCTCAGTGTCTGCGGGCATCACCTCCAGAATCCCAAAGCTCCATAACAAGTTACTGCCAGAATGCTAAGAATCACGCCACTGAAAAATAAATTGAAAGCATAAACACATTCATTCCTACACTTTGCCATAAATATTTATTTTTCAATTAGACAAGATGTTCTGAGTAGCATAAATCCCCTTTATAGTTCTGTTTGGTTTGGTACTTAATTCGTTACTTTCCTGAGCAGTGAAAGCCCAACACTTAACTTTTTAACTTTCATCTCAGATAAGTGCCATCAATTTGCAAGGTGATTTAGAATGCAAATCATGAATAGAATTCAATACTGCTAGTGCTAGTCCTTTATGAATCAAGACCCTATAAAACTTCATCAATATCTGTATTAAACAGTTACTGATCAGAATTTTATGGAAGCCTTATTCACAAGGGACTAGTGTTCCCAGTCTGAACCTAGACCTTTGGGAAGGCACAGACACTGGTTTGTAAGTTTGTAATGATTATCCTTATATATATTGCACTTATATCTGGAATAAACAGATACACCCACCCATTTTTTGCCCAGATGTGTTTTCTGAGGCATTAAAAAGCCATATTAAATATTATAAGGAAAAAAAAAAAAGAAATAATAATGCATTTTACAAGTTGAACCATACTAAAGATAATAAGGAAAAGAAAATAAATTTAGAATACACTTGAAAAGTTAGAATTGAAAGACTAAGTAGTAGTACAAAAAACAACAGCCTAGTTACTGGCCTGCAAATGTTGTTCCATTATAAGAGTGCGTTTCTTTTTGATTCAGAAACTGGAATGTTAAAAATCCTACTCTGATTTAAGTAAGAGGTGTTTTGCCTTTGATTTAATTTGTAACAAAAATTTATCTTGTGTAAAGCCAAAAGGGATCTGATTAAGATCTAGCTGACCAGCATTCTGTGTTAAGTTTATCATCAAAAGGCAGTAGCATTGTCAGTAATGAAAAACATGGTGTATCCAGATAACTGAATAATCCCAAACTGCAAATTGAGGATATAATGCAGGACTATTTAAATTTTAAACAAAATGTTTTGGGATTTAGTTTTTAGAAAAAGAATTATGTACCTTCCTAACTTCCATGTTGTTGGGCAGGAAGAAAGCTTTCTAAGTGGCTTTATGCCAATTTAGACAGCTCAGTGTTGAGAGAATCTATGAGAAGCAGGTTAATCCAGTTTTTAGTTGTTTTATTATGTAATATCAACATAAAACAGCTGGATCAGGATTGAACAGCAATTTAAAAATGACACAAAATTGTTTATTAAGGATTTTTCTTCATTACTCCAGCTTTATGGTAACTTAAAGTCCCCTTGAAAATAGCAAGGCAATTCAGGCTTAACATGTTGCTTCACACAAATACATCCAGCCAGCCAGAATCAAATAGAAACCTCTAAAACCTACTTAGTAAAATGGTTTCAATTTTTAAAACAAAAAAAAAAAAAAAAAAAAGCTGTCATTAGCGCTTTCATGGAAAGATTGTTTCACTTTTAAATCCAGATGTTATATTGCTTCTCCAAATACAGTATTATCTATTGTTTACTGTGTCTTTTACATAGAAAGGTAATCATATTTTTTTTTTAATAAAAGAACTGTATTTTCTAAAACACTACATGGAAGACACCTCAATAAAAATACAAGTTTTAGTTTATTTATATTTTGCCAATTTTAGAAATTTCATTCATTTATTTTTTTAAAAAAGATTGTTAAAAACATTTTAGACAGAAAAATTATGTTTGTGTTTTCATAAATAAAACATTGCTTTGAAAAAAATATTTTTCAGCAAAATTAGTTACTCAATTTTATTTAAAATTTAAGTTGTATTTTACAAGTATTAAACATTCATATCTTAAAAACCAAGCATCATTTAAAGTTTTTGGTTTCATAAAAACAAATAGTTCAGTTCAACTTGAAATTTCTTTTCACCTTGTCAGTGTAACAGAAATTTGTTTCCAAATGTAGCAATGATATTTTCCTTGATGTTCTGGAACTGCTACTGCACTAAACCCAAAACAAACAACACTGTCCCCCTCCCCCTCAACTTATCTGTACTTAAAAAGAAAAATGGAATCTAAACTTCATTTTTGGCCGCAGGATCTATCAGCCCTCTGCATGCTGTATGCTGTTTAATATGTGTCAAATAAAAGGAGTACAAAGTCATCTCGATAGCTTGTCTTATGTGCAATCTAATTTGATGTACATATAGTAGCAGAGTATCCTGTAGCAAGAAGAAAACTTTTGACCTTTCCTGCTTTTGGAGAAGGCATGGAGTTGAGGATTCATCCAAATTGTTCTGGGTACAAATGACATGATGTATGGTGCTAGAAATATTCCTTACTGCAGCAATCAGGATGCTTTCATCAGTCAGTGGACACAGACTGACTGACCTTAACTAACCCAGTTGTTTAAGGGCAATATGTGACCCAAAAATGAACTTCTCTGCTATAAGAGGAACTAGTCTGCATCTGAAAAGGCTTGCTTTAGCTATCTTCAGTTTCTGTTCAGAGGCTCAGGTCAGCTTTTATTTTATCTGCACACATTCAATCGTTAATATGAATGATACTTTAGTTCTAGAAGTGGAAAAAAAGCCTTCATCTATTTGGCTTGTAAAAATTTGATTGTAGTTGTTATGTAAATCACCTACTACTACCATACTTAGATGGTCAACAATTCCTGCAGAAAACAGAAGCATTTGCATTGCATCTGTTTGATGAAAAATACGTGTTGCTCGATAGAGACTATTTCATCCACTCACCCATGATTAAAAACTAGCTGGTTAAAGATTTAAATGGGTTTAAGATTGGCATGGTGTCACCATTGTGCAAATCCTTTGTTAAATATTAAATAATATAAAAATGTCTCAGGGTCACGCAGTGTGTGATTTATGTGACAAAGTCCTTACGGGCTGTGTTTGTCAAAGGCAGCTCATAATTCTAAATTGCTTCTGTGAATAGCAGAGAATATTTTTGTTGTGGTGGTGGGTAGGAAAAGATTTGTTTTCTCTCTATATTCAGCGTGGTGAGATTTCTCCCTGTCTTTAGACACCTTTCACATGAAGAAGCCAAGCCCTGGGGCTAAGCAAAAGAGATGGGGAGGATGGGTGCCCCTTCCCTGTATTAAGCCACTGCTGATAACGGCTTTTTGATATATGCATGGTCGGGGACTCAATTAGATTGTCAAATAAAAGTAATAAAAATATGTCATTTTTCTAAACATTTTTTTTATGTGTATAACAGTCAGGAGCTGTTTAAAATCTGAAGACTGTAGGCCATGTGGACTTTTTGAAAGACTTGCATTTGTGTATAACTTCACATCATCTCAAAATTATTCTTCTGGGACTTTCTAAACAATTGTGTCTATATAAATCCCTATTGCTTTGTTAAAAAAAATATATGTATATAAAAAGTAGGTAGTAATTTCCTTCCTCCACCCCCTCAAAAATATATATATAAATTACAGCCAGAAATTATTGCTTGCATTCTGTACTCTAGGAAATACAAAGGCAAATTCAAAAAAGACCTTGTCTCCTTTCTTTCTCTAAAACACAATTTATTGCTTTAAATCATAAAAATAAAACAGTCAAATGTTGCATAAGAGACCCTCAGCAGAAATAAAAGAAAAGAAAAGGCAAAACTGAACTTCCTATAAACCCAAATCCCATATAGCACAGCTTTCTACAAGACCATAATTAAATAATCCCTGAAGGACTTGTGGAGGAGGGGATAACAATACATAAACTTTCCAATATGATGAAAGAAAAGACCCTGTTATTATTATTGGATTTTATTTTTAAGAAGGAAAAAAACTAAACCCAACATACTTAAGGTGGTATACATGAGAAAACTATTCCATGCTGGGCAAGCATCTGTGAAAGTCAGCCTTGATACACACTAAAACAGAAATTAAAATATGTCTTTGACATTTGAAGTCTGCAAATAGATCATTGCATCATTTTAAAAAG
The DNA here is from genome assembly GCA_013396955.1 of Regulus satrapa. Taxonomy (NCBI): domain Eukaryota; kingdom Metazoa; phylum Chordata; class Aves; order Passeriformes; family Regulidae; genus Regulus; species Regulus satrapa. The sequence continues at coordinate 531,854 of VWZN01017956.1, read as the reverse complement.
TGCACATTATCATCTGACAGAGGCCTTCAGCTCTGTATCTGGACTGTTATTTCTGTTCCTAAGAATTTATTCATGATCTAGTTTGAGATCTAAAGATGACATGGGAGAAACTTCCAGCAGAAGTTATATTTTACAGGAAGATCTTCACTAGATGGGAGCCTCCTTTATTAAACAGGAGAAGAGTCCAAGACCACCCATGCAGGCAAACACTAGGAGTGACTGGGAAAGGTAAGGATACATTGCCATCATTTTACTTTATTAAATTAAACAGCAGCCTNTTTGAGAATGATCCTTTCATTTAAATTGAAACCCCACTAAAGATGTCCCTCTTATTTAGTTGAAACTAGAAAAGAATATAGAGCTCTGTTGTGGTTTTGCTTACAAATATATCCAGTAAGCATGCCTAGTAAAGGGAAAATTGATTATTAATAATGCACATGTCTAATGAGCAAAAAGTTGCTTTATGTTACTATCTGTCACTATAAAATTGGAAAGAATATCATATAAAAATGAAACATGATTCCTCCATATATGTCAACAGGAGAGATGGGACTACAAGAGGTTTAACTTTGTCTTTTGAGCATCAAAATTTTATTAATACCTTGCATGTTTTCCATTTGGGTTTAAAATTGTGTTGATAAAATTGTTTATGACTATTTGAATGATAGTGCCATTGACTGGCACTATCTAAATTTGTAAGTTGGTCAGTCAAAAGTGTAATGTTGCAAAGGGAAAAAGACAATAGAAATGCATTGTATTTAAATTTAGAACCTCAAAATGCAAAGAAGAGTTTTCTAATAGGAATACACTGAATTGAGCTAGATTCTTCATGAAATGTCTAAACCAAGCTTTGTAGGGCTGATTGATGGCAATCTGTCATTTTGCTTTTCTGCCAAATCTTCTTAAACTATGCAAGGGTTGGAGGACAGGTGTAGGAGTGTAGGTTTGGTGAAATCCAGAACAAGTCCTCAAGCCACCAGTGGGAGAGTGGTTTCTCTATGTTCTTCCTGTGATCCTGGTTCCCAGGCCCAATTCACCCAGCCTTGATATCACAAGAAGTGCCTGTGGACACAAAGAACAGGAATAGTCTGTTGGTTCCTCAAACAGTCCTAGAAAACCTTTTCTTTGTTTAATGTCTCATTTCCTTTTCAACAGTGTGCAAAACGTCAGTGAAATGTAGAGTGATCACGAATTAAAGTCAGGAAGAAAAATTAATCAGAGAAGAGCAAATCTGGCACATCTTTTGGTATCCAAGCAATAGAAAAGTAAATGAACTCTTTGAAACTATTCTGACCTTAATAATTGAAATTACAGTAAATCCAAATCAGACACTATGGATAGTCTTTTTTTCTTCCTGATTCTTTAAACTATGTTTGAATATACAAGGTATGTGTGCAGGAGTTACTGTTTTACCTTCAGTTAAACTGGGTTTAATTCCAGCATTTTTAATTTAAAAAAAGCTGTTCCTGGAGGTATATTGGTGCAGCTGCCAGTGGAAAAATTCACACAGCAAGTTGAGAAGCATGCTGAAAATCAGTATTTGTTCCTTGGTGTAATTGGGCTGCTTTGCTTAAGCACAATATTGTTATATTGCATGGAGTTTGAGCTGGAATGAAAATGAATACAATTCATCTCCAAATTAGATGCAGTACCATATGTGTTGTCAATTTATCAGTACACCAACAAAATTGAAGTGTTGAATGAAAGTAGTTGGGTGACTGTATGTGGCCGTAAGAGTCAGCAAATATTGCAGTTAGCTGATTCAGCCAACTGCTTCTTGACACATCTCTATCTTTACAATTATTGACACATCTTTAGTCATATGGAACTGATATTTAAATGCTACCCTACAGCCAGGCACACACATAATGGCTACAGAATTCATGCCGCTGGGTAGGCTTGAAAATTTGTATTATGACACAAACTGTGTTTTTCCTCCCTGTAAGGTCTGAAAGAAATTGCAGTCAATTCTCCATTCTCACTGGCATATTAATTTTAATAAATGGTCTAAAGTTGTAATAAAATACCTATTTTGCATTGTATCATCATGGAGGTGCCTATTTATTCCCAGATTAGATTCCCATCTTCTACCTGGCTCTTAACTATGCTATTTTGGCAGGGGAAGGGAAGAAAAGAGAGGAGAATAAAATGGTTTTGTTTAATATTTCATCGTGTAACATTATGTTATGCTATAGCATGTTATGTTACATAAGTTGATGAGAGCAAGAAACAGAACACTGCAATATAGTTTAAAAAAATACATTAAAAAAATCCCTAAGGTGAAAGAGGTATGAAGAAGCCTATTACAAACCCAGACCAACTTGGCAACTTCCCTGCACTGACATCTTTAAATATCCCTTCACTCTCCTACTCCTCTTCCTGACAAATGCAGAAGAATCACGGGCATCTGGGGCCAGACAGATATCTCAAGATGTTAGCTACCTAACTTTTTAGAATCTGATCCACAACTCCCACTATTGTATTTCCTATTCAAATTCATTTTATAGCAACCATGACGCCCTCAGAACCTGCTTACCTGCTTCATAAAGGCCACTTAGAGACACCATGTAACTCTAGTGACTCACCACAGTGCCTTTTCACAGCAGAAGGATCATGACACACTGCTCATATACATAAAACAGTTCCACAATACTGATTTTAGATTTAATTTTCTTGGCTAGGACTGCATTATTAGATGGACACCATGGAATGCCAAATGTACAAATTGCCTTGCCGCTCAAGAGTCTGTGAAGAATCCTGACTGAAGCTTCTATGACCGCATGAACTTTTGGGGACCTGCCAAGCAATCAAAAATGTTCATGGTCATATGTGATTATGTTGAAAATTGCACTGTGAGAAGAATCCCTTTTTTACAAAAAGGAGGAAAACATGCACAACAATATCCTTGGGGAAACCGGAGATGGAAATGATGCTAGATATGCATACTCACAACCCAAGAGAAAACTCTTTCCTGTGCCCTTCAGGTGTTTACCTGTTGTGAGCTGAGTTGACTGTGTTTTAGACTTCAACAAAAGGAAATTTTTCCTCCCTGCTCAAAATGTTACTTTGTAGTTAATGAAAATGCATCCACCTCGTAAAGCACAGTGTATACATAAAAAAGAACAGAATGTTGACAACCTCACTAAAAGTATAGCTGGTTGATAGAAAGGACATGGTACTTGTTAAGGTATTCCTGTACAAACCTTCATTTTCAGCAGATGGGAGTTTCATTTACTTTATAAATTTATGTTGAAATAAACCCCAAGAAAAGGAACTAAGTTAATTTAAAAGTGGTGATTTTATTTGCAAAGTTACAGAACAAAGAGTCAGCATTGAATCCCATTAGTAGAAACTTCTAAGCAATTTCTCTTTTTATTTTTCACTCCTGAATGTACTTTATAAATAAGATTTAGTTAGACTGGGACTGGTCACCTACTTGTGTAAACCAGAGGAAAACCAGTGTTGATGTGTACTGGTCGAAGACAGGGCCCAAAACTGCAGTTCTCAGCTTCTTTGATAACACTGAACTGACAAATAATATTTTTCAGTACCAGTATTTTTTTTCTGTAAGCAATTGCAGGGGAAATATTTACATTAAGGTATTTACTTTATTATCATGCTTTTAGTCTATGTTAATGGAAATAGTGTGTTCCTTACCTAAGTGTATATGTGACTTCTATGCTAATGAAATAAAGAGACTTAAATGCACTAATTACAGGAGGGACTATTGCACAGGTAGCTGAGATACAAGTTCTGCTACAGAGATCAGCCGAAAGTTGCTCACACTTGATCTGCCACACTGTCAGATTCTTGTTGCATGTGTGCTCTGTGAGGTGAGTGGAGATGAGACACTACAGTGAGAAAGGATGAAACCTTCACTTCAAAAACCCCAGACCCAGGTCACAGGAAAAATTTAAGGACTCAAATCCAGATGTAGCATAAACAGTGGGAGTTGTTTATATCCGTGTTATTCTTTAATTTAAAAATGTGCATTGATAACTCTCTGGACACAAAAGTCAATAATTCTGACAGTTCCCATCCCTCATATTTTAAAGGAGATTGGAAACTCCTGCATGGATTTCACTATTTTAAAAAATCAGTATGATATTATGATCATGTTTTCAAACCTCGTTTTGCTATCATGTGAGTACAAGAGCGGAAATAATATCATTATATTGAAAACCAGGAAAATCTTCTATTCATAGATTAAACTTATAAGAACAAGAAAAAGACATAGTATTGTCTTTGTTTTACCATGGCACTTTTCTGAAACCAGTCTATCTCAACCAGAACATGTGTCTTCATATTTAGCAGGCCTGATATTTCT
>VWZN01017956.1:522703-527077 GCA_013396955.1 Regulus satrapa | reverse complement strand
TTTAAGAATACCAATCATACACAGATCATGTTATAATTTGGGATGTAGCTGGACAACTGTTAAAAATAGGGATTGGACTAAAAATAATTTTAAAAAACCAAAAAAACCAAACAAACCTTCAGGATTGTGCAAATGAGATACATTTTGAAAATCATGTCCAAGTGGAGTACAGGAGATAATCTAAAGAGTAAAACAGATACCCAAACAGAATAAAAAATTTGAAAAGTGAGAAGTGATAATGACAAAAAGGTGATGTGCGCTGAACAAAATTCTGTGGTGTCATACAGCAGTGTTAAACAATTACTTTGATTTTGGTCAGCCTGTCTGGGTGCATTGGGGAGGGGGGGTTGGTGTATGGAGGTAAAAGCCCCATTTTGTGTGCACTGATACAAACTTTACTTCTAGTTTGTTCAGATTTGTGCATATCATTACCATGGGTAAACTGAATCATGAGGGGAATTCTGTTAGAGAAATTTAGCAGTAAAGGAAACCAAAGACTGCCTAAGACATAAGTAAATGGAGGTGGAAGAGAGGTTAGCATGAAAACCACCTACTAATTGCTGAAGAAAATATTTATGCCCCCAAGACAAAGAATAATTCAAGATGGTTCAGACCTCCTGGCAATAGGATCCATTCAGTTGTACCATAATATAAGGCAAATCACCTGTGATAGTTACAAACCAGGCTGGCCTAAACACCAGCAAACGTATTCTCAGGAACAATACTGCAGTGGCATGAAAATGAGCATTCCAGCTTTACCTTCTGTATTATTATCCACAGTCTGTCTCCTTCACATAAAAAATAAATCGGCTCCATATCTCAGAACAAATGGATCCCAGATTTTTCACAAGGATTGAGGTAGTTCGCTGAAAAGCTCTCATTTCCCTTCTACAGAAAAAAAGAATTGGAGGGTGCCCATGACGAACGAAGGTCCTCTTTATTTTCTGCCTGTTGTCATCTGAAGTAAATCATCTCAGTAGGGAAGCAAACTGGGAGTCTAATATTCTGTCTAGAATCAGTTTTCTACCTGGGCCTGATAAACTTGCTCAGTCCTCCAGCATCCCCTCAGTGTCAGCTCTCAGGAGCCAACCAGAAAATTGCCTCCTTGACAGAAAGCAGCAATGTGCTACCAAAATCTTCTCTACAGATGTGCCACTGACGTGACTTTCATTTTAAAATGGTTCCGGGAGATTGCATCTCAGTGTAGCTGAAGGTGGAATAAGAGTTAATATTTAAGGGGCTATAAGCATTCTAGTTATGTACAAACACCATATAATGTAGCCTTTTCCATTCCCTCTTGCCTTCAAAGTTGTACTTTTCTTTTGCTGCTGAGATATGTTATAGATATTTTTTACCAAAAGGAGAATTTGTTATGTCAGTAGCCAATCTATTCACCTCTTGCCTTGAATCTTCTCATAATCGCCTTTTAGAATCCTATTCAAAACAAAACCCCACAGTGAGTCCTCAGTTCCTTTCCCACATATCCACTCATCACCATTTTCCCCTTTTGTAGCAAAGACACAGAGAAAAATGACAGCCACAGAGGCAGAGGGGTATCAACTGCTGTGGATAAATCAATCCATCACNNAGGGGTAAAAACACGTGGGGAAAAAAAAAACCAAAAAAAAAAAAAAAAAAAAAAAAAAAAAAAAAAAAAAACAAAAAAAAAACCCAACCAAAAAAACAATTCTGCCATGAAACTTAATCACTAAAGGTCATGTCGGGGAGTGAGGAACAGATTAAATTAGCATAGTATTAGATATGGAAAATGATTTCTGTCAAAATCATCTTTACCACAATTATAATATGTTAATTACGTATTTCATTAAGGAAGTTGATTATGGTTCACAGATGAAATCATGCAGACGAAGACACCTGGAAGGAAGCACTAGAGCCTGAAGCCTCTTCTCTCCCTCTCTCTCTCCCACACACACGCACATGCACGCACACACACACGCAATTAGGTACACATACTCTTAGGAAGAAAAGCTTTTACCTCAAAGATTATTAAAGTGCAGCTGTGTCTGGTTAGGACAGAAACTCACAGAAATAAAGGAAAGCGTGGTAGGGTACATTCATTTTTCTTCTATCAGTACTTAGAATGAAATGCTCGTTTTAAGACTATAACATCCTCTGCCTCTGGTGACATATTGGTGGCATCTAGTACTGTGGGTAAAGGATTTCAGCACTGACTAATGAGATAGTAGCTGGGTGGTTTTTTATAGAGAAGAGACCATTCTACAAATTTTAGCTGAGCTATTTGAGAGATATCATCAACCATATGAATGTCATACAATATCTGGCCCTTAAAAGTCGTAATAATTAATTTACAGTGAGTTTAGGAACTTGGGTACTGTGAAAAAGTTGCATCAATCAACAATTTCTTATATAGTTTCTTCGTCTTCTTTTCCAAATAATTGTTTGAATTGTTTGTTCTATTTAGTGAATAGAACCAGATCTTTAGTGATTTGAAAACAGCCTCCTTGTTTTGGTGACAAACAGTGCAGCCAAGTCTCATATCCCATAAACGCTGAGAGATGTAGACAGGAATTTTCACATGTGTATCAGTCTGCATGTGTTCATGTATGTGGTCTGTGTGAAAGTAGCATAGAATATAAGATACACAGCGATGATAGCAAGGAAATGTAGCCTACATAAGGAAGGGCTAATTTTATTCAAGTCTGACTGGAGGAGCAGCAGAAGTGGCATAAATACTGAGGTACTCAGTAGAAGGAAGGGAGGAGATAATATGTATCCCTCCAAAAAAAAGGTTCTACAGATGCCCCTGGGAATGAAAACGTCTGAGCTGCAGTCAAATATAATTACCTCATTCTCATATTTCCTAGTGAGTGAGAATGCATCAATGCTTGTGTGCCCTTGTGCTGATAGATTTTGCCACACAGAATAATCATTGTTGGAATTAAGCATAATTGTCAAGAAAGACTTGGTCATCATGAGAGAGACTGTCTCATACAACTGTCCTTTTGCTTTCCAACAGTAATTACTTTAGTAATTAATCTCTGTCATTTAACTGTATTACATTTTGAAAAGAGAAAATGGAAGAAAGACTGGTTTCTGACTAATTTACATCACAGTTTAAAATCCTAGAATAGGGTGAATCAAATGTCAAATTTAGCCCTTTCACAGACAGTTAAAACAAGCCCTTTCTAATACCTTGCACAAGCATGAATGAAGTTAGGCTCCTATAGTCAACTTCATATCTGTATTGCCTGAAAGTTTCCACTTCAGGGCCCTTAGCTGTAGGTAATGGAAGACAGCACAGAGATCAGGAACCCTGGCCAGAAAAAATGTATCACTGCCTACTCAAATATAATTTCTGCTGCTAGTCCTCATGGTAGGTGCTACTAACATCATGCAGCAGTATCTATGATTTCAGTAGCAGCAGTTGACTGTGAATGTTGCCTGTGTTCTTTGAGAATCATGTGAGTGAATCAGAAATGCTGAGCAAATGCCCCAAATGCTTCTGAAGTTGAGGCTCAGCGTATTGATATCATTGGCATTCTTGCTTTCTAAAATATTTTAAAGCTGTTTCACTCCTCTTCAGCCTTTTAAAATGATGGGATATATATTAATTCCTACTCATGGAGAGAAGAATCATCTCAAAAGTTTCCCTGTTACAATGACGCAAAGGCCCCAGATGCATCCCAGAATATACCTCAGAAAAATGAAAATCCTGTTTATTTTGGAGACTGATGAGGGTATTATTTTTTTATGATCAATCACTTTCACTGCCACTGCTCTTCATAGGAGTCTGACTAGAATGAGGTTTCCAGGATTTGACCTACTATCAGCTTTGAATCATATGTAAGCCAGGTAAAGTATTGCCATGGACATGTAACAATCAAATATTAGGTACTGCAGTCAAAGCCAAACATGCTGGTGAAAGAACTGCAGGATTTACAGTTAAAACATGTAATCTGCTGTGGTCTAAGGTTCTGATGGTATGACCTTATAAAGGTGATCAGATACTGATCTAAAGCATTTCAGTTTTGGTTGGAATAAATTTTATGGTCCAAGTTTTCCTGAAAGAGATGGCTCAAAAGACAGAAAAACCCACCAAAATATTAAATCAGTGTTTGGGATTTCTTTTTTTCCCCCTCCTTTTCTTTGTTCACACTTTTAATCCCAGTGTTCTTCTTTTCTAAAAATTAAAAGAATTAATAGTGACAGCTTGAAATGGTATGAAAATATGTACAAACAAAACTAAAAATTAATTTAATAGAATATTTCTGTCCAAATAAAATAGAAATTTAAACTTTAGAATTGGTTCTACTGAGCTGGGGTAAAAGATTGTCTGATGGAGTAAATCCATTCAGCACCCTGAATTTCTCATCCAGAGAATATGCTACACAG
>VWZN01017956.1:435203-520203 GCA_013396955.1 Regulus satrapa | reverse complement strand
CCATGAACTCTGCCATGCAGCTGTTGAGCTCTTGCCAAATCCCACTGTGAATTAAAGATTAATTCTCACTATATATTCAGGTTTAAATATGTTTTTTATATTTTATTTGAAATTACCAAAAAATAATATATTGGCCACCTTTATAAATACACTTGATAATAGATCAGATGGTTTGTCTAGCTGGAAGCTCATTGCCTGGAATGAGTTAGGGGGTAGAGACTGACAAGGCAGCCTTTTCTTTTTTTAAGCAATGTCTTGATGAACAAACCAGTGCTGTATTTCAAACAAGGCTTTTACTCTGAGCTACCCCAGCACAGTAATTTAATGAATCTACATTTCATGACTGAAGTGATAAGGATGAAACATTTTAAAATAACCAAAAGGTAGATACACCAAAAAAAGTCTGATGAAACATTAAATGAACGTAGTGTAACACATTATCTTTGCTTCTGCACATCCAAAAAGTGCAATGAACTAAAACATTGCATTAAGCCAAGAATAAAGCTAAAAATTAAATTGGCTTAGAAAGATCTAGTGTAGTGGTTTATGCACTAAGAACGCTGTAAATTTGGTCATTTAATAACATTCTCCTTACCTCTGAAATGCACATTAAAAGCAAACGAAGACTCATGGTAAAAAGTCAAAAGAAAAGAACAGAGCTGAACTTTGTCATTTTATGTGCTTATGTCTTTTTAAACACACAGTATTAATTGTTGTTTTATTTATTGTATAGTTATTCTCACTGTCTGTTTTTCAGGTGGTGTGAATACCCTGAGACATGAATTACAACAAGGTCTGTTACAGATTAAAACAGGATCCAATAAAGAAGACGTATTCAAAAATATAATACTGCCCCTTCAAATCAATAAATAAAGACAAGCATTTCATACACTAATGCATATATCTATGACCATTATAAATTAGTTGCTTGCCAGAAAATACACTTCTTAGCACAAGTGCCATTATTTAAAGTTGTCTGTTTAATGCACGCTTAGTATATTTTCTCATCCAAAGCTGCACTGCATAATTAGACAACATCCATTCTTAAAAACTAAAGTAGATGCCAAAAATGTAATACATAAAGCATGACGTATTACAAATTTACATCTTCAAAAGTTATGTGTGGTTTCAGACAGAAAAAAATTGCAAAAAGATCACTATATTATAATGGCCCGGGTTTCATCTTAGCCTGCTCCATCTGTCGACTGGCAGTAATGTAAGTTATAATGCACTCATTCTTATTCAACTTCAGTGAATGGGTATTTTCCAGGGTAGTTCTATTAAGTGGACAACCAGATAGGTGTCTTAATAGTTTGCTGAATTATGGTTGTTTAAGTCTCAGTTAGATCAATGGGTTGATTGCTGGTTCTTTTCCCAGAAGACATTTATTGTCTTCTAAGGTGAACTCAGATTTCTGTCTGTATTCCCAGCATGGACGGGTTTCTGGCAACCTATTGGTCATATAGAACATACTTTTATCTTTTCCACTTAAAAATGCCCTTTGGGAGCATTCTCTTAGCCCCATCCCATCAAGTAGGGTGAGGATGTCCATCTCTTTCTGCCTTTCTTTGGGCAATATGGAGCAGCCAGGTTGGTGGCAGTTGCCTTGGTGAGAGCTGTGACAGCTGCCTGAGTGAGAACTGTTCCCTCATCATCCTTCAGTGCAACAGGACACAACTGGTCAATCAGAAAAAGCAGGAAAGTTTAGACCTACTGAGGGATGCAGGGGACCTAGTGACAAAGGACATGAGAAAGGTGCAGCAGCTCAATGCTTTCTTTGCCGAAGATCATTGGCAAGATCCACTCTCAGGCATCCCAAGAACCTGTGGCTGGCAATAGGATCTATTAGAGTGAGGTCTATGCCCTGTGGCCAAAGTAGATCAGAACTATGAACCAGTTTTGGGGGCTGAGAAAGCAGAAAGCAATGAGTGCAGCTTGGCATCTGATATTCCTTAGGGAGCAGGCCAGTCTTACTGTGGGAGAGCTCTCTGTGCTTTTCAAAGAGTGGTGGAGAAAGTTCTGGGAAACTACCAGTCAGTCAGACTAATAAGAACCCTTAGAAAGAGCATGGATCAAATCTTGCAAACTGTCTCCCACAGCACACTCCTGGAAAATCTGGCAGCCCAAGGTTTGGACAGGAGCACTCTTTGCTGGCTTATGAACTGGCTGGATGACTAGGCCCAGAGAGTGATGGTGAATGAGGCTGCGTCCAGCTGGGGGCCAGTCACCAGTGGTGCTCCTCAGGGGTCTGTGCTGGGGCCAGTTCTGCTCAATATCTTTACTGATGACACAGATGAGGGTATTGAGTCTGCCATTAGTGAATTTGCAGATGACACTAAGCTGGGAGCATGTGTCAATCTGTTGGAAGGTAGGAGGGCTCTAGAGAAAGATCTGGAACAGTTGGATGGATAGGCAGAGTCCAAAACCATGAAGTTGAACAAGCNTTTAGCCTGGAGAAAAGGAGACTCAAAGGTGATCTTATCACTCTCTACAACTGCCTGAGGGGTAGTTATAGTCAGGTGGGGTTGGTCTCTTTCTCCAAACAGCAACTGATAGAACAACAGGACACAATCTCAAGCTGCACCAGGGGAAAATTAGGTTGGATATTAGGAAAAAGTTTTTTATTGAAAGGGTGATAAAGAACTGGAATTCTCTGCCCAGGGATGTGGTCAAGTCACTATCCCTGGATGTGTTTAAAAAAAGATTGGGTGTGGCACTCGGTGCCATGGATTAATGTTAGGGCATGGGTTGGATGCAACGGTCTTAAAAGTCTCTTCCAACCTAGTCATTCTGTGATTCTGGGAAACACCCATTGCCAAGTACACAAAGAACAGAATGGTGAAATAATGTATTGGGATTTATCAAAGGCAAATTGTGCCTGAAAACAGACACAACAACATTAAGATTGGTAACTCTACTAACTACCTGATGAAGGCTATAGAGGAAAGGGAACTACACTGTTCCCAGTGTGAGAACTGGAGGCAATGGAATCAAGCAGCAGCAATAAATATTCCAATGAGACACCGTAAAAATTCTTCATGGTGACAGTGATTGAGCAATTGAGTATCAGTTTGCCTGTCCCAATCCTTGAAGGCATTCAGAACTTGACTAGACATCACCCTGGGCAACCTATACCTAGCTCTGAAGTTGATCTTGCTTTGGGCAAGAAGGTGGACTACATAACCTCCACAGATTCTTATTTGTACTGAGATTCTGGTTGCTTATTATGGTTACTTCAGGTACCACTATTCAAGAGGAATAAATTCCCTAACTCCCACCCTGCTTTCTTTTTTCCTATTTCCTCTATGGTCTGTGGCATTTTGGCTCTGCTTTTTTGACTCACCTGGCAGCCAGCTTATGCCTCTCAGCAGCTTTTGCACAATGCCACAGGAGAGCAAAGGCTAGTGGGCTGTACAAGCTGCCCAACACACCAGGAGTCTTTGTGCTTCTGCCTGTTAATCACAAGGTGCTATTGAGGTGTGTGAACTGGCCAGTGTGCCAAAAGCCTGTGCATCAGGCACACAATGAGAAATGAGCTAGCAGCAGGAAGCAGCAGATTGCAGAGATGTGTCCCGATGCTGAAAGGGGCAAGGTCTGAACCACTTATGGCAATAACTACAGTAAAATTAGATGCAGCAGCAACCAGTTAGACCAGAGTTTATTGTCTCACCTTCCATATGGCCTGGTCAATCCCTCCATAGCCCATCATGCAGGCACCTTAATTTTTATTGTGACGAGAATGAGAATCACATAGTGTTATATTGAGTTATTTTATGCCATAATATAATAATTGTATTTATCATATAGATTATGTATACTGTATTATATTAGTTATATTATGTAACATTACATCATATTATGTGTTGCTCTGGAGTCACTTTCCCAGTCTGCAAGTCCCCATGCTGCCACCATAATTTGCTTTCTGCAGGTGTCCATCCAGCCCATGAGATAGCTGAAGACACAAGTAAGGCTCACACTTTCCTCTTTCTTCTCTCTGATGCAATGCAACAGATTTCAATAATAGTCTGAAGTTGGAAGTGGGTATCCTAGCCTCAGGAGAAGCAGGAATAGGGTCAGACAAGAAGCTGTCTCTCATCAACCTACTCTTTTCTCTAGCAGAGACCCTTGCATTGGAGGAGAGCAGTATGGAAAGGTAGAACAGGGTGCATAGTATCTCATACTTAAAGACAGATACCTGCTCATTTCAGAGGCAGGGGAAACTCTGTCATGGCATGTTCACCCCAGTAAATCGGTACGGCTGATTTGTAAATGGTTGGCCTCATTTACCGCATTCCTCTCTGCAAGTTGAGCCTGTGCTAAGCTGCTGGAGCCCAGCCTCACTTTCCTCCAGCTGCTCACTTCCAAAAAATTATTGACATTGCCTCCAGCCCTTGGATGTTAGTGGTATTTTTGTTTTATGTCTTTCCTAACAAGTTGACACAACTTAACAATGTTGGTCTTGTCACCAGATTATTCTTCTAAATGAGACAGTTATTCACAGTGAGTCATTGAATATTTTACAACATGGTTACAGTAGCTGCTCCGACAGGTACCTGTGTATAGATGAGAGTGTATGTACTGTCACAGTACTGTCACATAGGAGATGTTTGCTCTACCTTTATTTATACAAACCACTCAACCCCTCCTCTCCCTTGCTCACAGGCTGCCCTTTAATTCTCACAGCACAATCTTTCCACCTTATTACTTTTGTGGATGCACAGAGATGGCCCTACTGCTGCTGTACCTCTTGGGTTTCATTGGGAGTTTTGGAAAATATCTGTTATTAATACCATGCAACTGAAGATGTGACCTGTAGACAGTTTATTTCCTGGCAGACCAGTGAGCTTTGGAAGAGGGATTCTTTCCTTGAAGTGGGGATGGGTCTGGAAACAAAGTTCTTTCAGTTTTTCCCTTTACACAGTCCTGCTTGATTTATTTTTCTGCTTCTTTGAAAGGACTTTATGGCCAAGAATAACCAGAATATCTGCCCATTTACTTATTAAACCGCTCTGTGGGTATCTGAAAATAAAGACCTCTAGTACCTTCCGCCACACCTGTAAAAATCTGCAGGGAATGAGTGTGTGTGCTTGTGTGTGTGCATGTGCATGTACCTGTGTGTGTATGTAACTCTACAGCAACTCTCTGGTTTGCCCAGGGTTTAAGGAGCAAGAGCTTAAGTGAAACTCGCCCCAGATTTTTGATACTTGTTAGTGATCAGAAAGCCTTTTGTATCATTTGCACTATGTGGCAGGACACCGGAACTGAACCATTTGTCTTCTTTGTATTTTCTCTTCTTTTTAATCCCTGCAATAAAACCTGTTCTTCAGAAATTATGCCACTTTAATGAACTCACATTTTAAGCATACCATGAGGTTCACAGGTATGTGTGCTACTTGAATATAAACTATGCTTTAAGAGTGTGTTTACTTTGCAGTGTTTGGGTTATTTCTCTCTTTCTCTTTCTTTTTCTTTTTTCTTTTTTTTTTCCCCTTGAAAAATAATTGTCCCAGAACTAGTTAAATAACAGGAGAGTCTGAACAACAGCTAACGGGCCTTTATTCTCTGTCATCTTGTACCTTGCACCTTGTCAGCAACACCTGTAAAGAGCTGTGTAAAATGGCAGCATGCAGCTCTGCTAGTAGTTTACACTCCTTTTGCACAGAGTGAACAGACTACACAAGGTGCAAGGCCCAAAGGCCTGTGTTTCTGCACATTTGGGATATGCTCTTTGCATCAAATCTTGAGATTTCTTCCTTTTATTAAAGTAAACCCAAAGGGTTCCCCTAGAGGCATAGCCAATATTCACTCCTTGTGGGCACACAAATCCAGGATTAGCCTGTGGCTGTTCCCAGGGAGAGTGTTTGCTAGTGAAGTCTGAGCAAGTGTTAGGCAGGCACTGTAATGTAGAAGACCTGCTCTGGGTGTTTATTAATCTGAATTAGATTAATGGAATGCCTCTAGAATACCTATTTGTGTACCCCTGGAGTTTAAAACTCCATCGTGCTTGTGTTCTTATGTGTGTGCTGTTTATCTGAGACTGATTTTTCTTTCACATTACCATGAATCCTCCTACAAGTCAGGAGCTGACACTGAAAGTATTCTCTGCTGATTTCTCCCAGCTAACACACAGAAGCACTGTGGATGGGAGACCTTCCAAATTGCCAATTCCCTAAAACTGTAACACTTTGGGCTTTTTAAAATGCCAGTTACACTGTCACTAGGCGAAGCAAAGGAGAAGACTGGTAGAGGAATAATTACTAAAGCTAGATCTGAAATTATTCCAAGTCTGTGAATATGCTCCTTTGCAAAAAGGCAGTGCTGAATCCCTAGCAGCTTCCATAGCTTGCTTCTTTGCAGAAGTCCTCTAACGATAAATTGAAGCAAACCACCACCAAAACTCACCTAAATTCCAATGCCTACACCTGAGTTTGAATCCAAGTCCAGATTTAAAGAAGATAAAGGAGGTCTGTCCATGTACAAAAATATCCTTACATGGCTAAAAGTAATCAAAAAGGACTTGAATAAATTCTCATTAATAAGCTAAAATGGATCATCTGGTTTTTCTGACACTCTAATGATGAAAGATGCAAGGTGTAGATATTACAGATACACAACTGTCTAAGGACTAAAAATTATTAATATTATTATTAATGTGTCTTACACCTAGAGGTTCTAACTGAGGTAAGAGTCCCACTCCTCATGTGTGCACACAGACACTGCAGTTTGCCACATAAGTAGAGAATAAAGGCAAATAGGCTGGACCAAGAGGAAAAAAAACAAAACAAAACAAAACAAAAAACAAAAAACAAAACAACAACAAAAAAAAAGCAAACAGACAAAAAACCCCAAACCAAAACAAAAACAAAACCAAAAAAACCCCAAAACCACAAGGCACACAACAGGATCAATCTTAGGCTTTTTCAGAGGATGTTTTTTCAGTAAAACCTGAATTATCCTTGATTTTCTAACAAAAATCAAGAGCCTACCTCTTTCATCTTATTGAAAACCTCAGCCTGATGGGCTTCTCTGAGACCATACAGGAAGACTATGGACAGGGGCAAAACATGTCCAGGAACAGCAGTGCAATGCAAATCTCTAGAATGCTTTTGCACAGAAATAGCGTTTCTTCATACAAAGAACTGCATTTGGGCCCACGTCCAGCTTAGATTAAAGAGCAGTGGATAAACATCTATCTTTGTTACTACCACAACCATGAATTTTAAGGGTTAGTCATCCCCGAGACCTGAAATGGCTCATTCACGTGAGACAGAAATATTTCATTCAGCCTTGCACTCTGGAAGGCTGACAGTCCTGGGCAATGAAGCTCCTTTTTTACCTTTCTTTTCTTTCTCAGTGAGTGATCTTGACTGCATTTTCACCAAAACAGAGATGCAATATCTCACAAAGTGGTGCACTGCATGTTTCTGCTGGCATTCATTGGCTGTGCCTCGTGTGTAGGGCAAAGGCTTAGCCTCTAAGATTTGTTGGCAGCCTCCTGCTCTTTGTTCTTCAGAATGTGAAAATAGTGTAAATAGCAGCATCTGCAATTGCTCCTGCTGCTCTGACTGCCAGCCAAGTCAGATCCCCCTCCCCTCGGAGAGCAGTCCACATGCTGCACACAGGACTGGACCGGGGAGGAATTATATGCGGTGAGAGTGCAGCCTCAGGAGTGCTGTGAAGAATACGGGCCATCAGACAGGAAGGCAGATAGACTGCCTCCGAGTTCGGCTATTCCCAAATGAAATTTAAAAAAAAATCTCTTCCCCACATCATGAGTCTTATATATTTTTTTAGGATTTTTGTGTCTAAATCTATCTTGCTACCAAAAATGTTTTAGAGAGAATAATTCACTCACTGTTTCTCTTGTGCAAGCAGAGCTCTATTCCAAGAGCAACCAACCTTTCTGTCATGATCCTATACCTTCCTGTACAGATTCTTACACTGAACACATCATGACACTTCAGAGATTTCAGCAGCTGGGCTCAGGTTCACTGTTTTTCTGTTTATATAGTGGTTTTAAGCAATTTTAAATGTGCATGTAGAAATGAAGTTTTAGAAATGCTGAAAAATGGTTAGTGCTTTTTTTCCACCATATTCATACACATGCATACATGCATACTATACACTGTGTATATCTGTCACAATATATATTATTCCTTTCCAACTCAGGTTGAAAATAGACTTTAGTCCTTTCTCATGTGAAAAGCATTCAAAAATACCTGTTTGTCCATTTGAAATCTGCAAAAGAGGTGGAACAGTGTGTAGGCAGAGCGAGATGTTCATTTACATTTTTTTATGTCTGCAACAAGGGGAGCTGGCAAAGAGCCCTGGAGTGAAATGCGTGTCCCAGAGAGATGCTGTTGATGGAAATGTTCTGCAAGCTTCTTTCTAGTCAGCTCTATCAGACAGTGCCACCCCAAAAAACAAACCCCTTATCATGCAAAAGATGGCATGTCAAGGTCAGTGATGTAAATTAATTATCAGAGTATCTCATAGCCAGGCAGCTGGCTAGACTCGTTGTCAGCTGATGGCAAGATTAAAGCCTTAAAGTTTGTAAAAGGATTCAAGTTCTTCCTTGGCTACACAGCAGCTGTCCTGAGCTAATGCTCTATCATGAGGTTCTTATTTTGCAAGCAGAAAGTTCTTTTTAAAGAAGATATTAACTATCTATTAAAATTTTGTTTCTAACCTCTCCTCCTTTCTCTCTTATACAGTCTTTCAACTCTAAACCAGCAGCATAGCAACCACAGTTGCTATCTTCGGAGATCTGAGCTTTATTGTGAGCCCACCTTAATACCAAGATTCACAGCTTTCAACAACATTACTCTCCTGTATTTATTTTTTTACTTGCATCATTCCAACACATGCCAACCTCTAGCACATAAAATGCTTGGCTCAGAGGAACAGACGTATACAGCTGCACTGTACTTGTATAAAAAAAAAAAAGCAAGCACACTAATAACTCTTCAGTGCATTCAAAAACTCTGCTTGTTGCAGAAGTCTGGGCAAATTGGCACATGGTGCAGAGGCATAGATTACACAGTGCTTAATGACTAAAACTGGAGGGCTAATATAGCCCACATACACTCACTTTACATTCAAGAGAATGAGACTTCTTTTCTTTCTCACAACAAGTAGATTTTAACCCAACAACACTAGAATATTTAAGGAAAGCCAAATGTGCACTATGTAAACACAGAGGACTGCAATGGGAACCTAAACCAAAGAGTTAATTTCTTTTAGCATGAGGGAAGGACCACACCATGGGAGAAATGGCCAATCAAAACAGCTCAGATCTTTAATGCAAATCACTCATGTATGAGTTACAGACCAGTGATTCCTTGTGGAAATGATCTATCCAGTAGTTTTGAACAGTGAGTCCATTTTCAGGAAATAGTGAACTGTTTAAAAAAAAAAAAAAAAAAAGGAAAAAAAAAAAAAAAAAAGGAGGAAAATGCATTA
Organism: Regulus satrapa; assembly: GCA_013396955.1. Lineage (NCBI taxonomy): Eukaryota > Metazoa > Chordata > Aves > Passeriformes > Regulidae > Regulus > Regulus satrapa. The sequence continues at coordinate 510,741 of VWZN01017956.1, read as the reverse complement.
AAAGATAGTTTCTTTCAAATTATCCTAAATGTCTTCCTGTGTGCAGTTTGAAGATAGCTTTTCAATGTTAAATCTGCACAGACTATGCTATAAGATTTTCTCTGGTTTAAGTGAGTGAAAAACTGAAAATCATATTGAAAAGTAGTGTTCTTATTTGTACAAAGATTATCACATTTGCAGTACAGATCTAACATTCACAAAGGCAGGCAGAATGGCACATGCTGTGAGCGTACCATTCCGGCTTAAAAGCTTTAATTCAGGAAAGTTGGTCTATTGAGGAAAAAGGAACATAAGCACTTGCCTAACAAGGAGTGTTTAAACTGCTTTCCTAAATATGGAGAGATTGGAGCATACACTTAAGTGGTTTCCCACACCAAGGGATTGCACCTCCAACAATTATATGAATTAATTTTGAATCTAATTCAGGAAAACAGGACTGTGTCCACTCTTCCTCTGGACATGCACTTCCCTTTCAGCCACACATGGACATTTGCCATGAGCTGCACATTCAGTGGCCATTTGACCTGCAGAAGGACCAGGCTGGGTCTAGTCCCTGCGTGGGCTGATAGGCTGGATGCAGCTGCCGCACACCATAAATGCACTAGCATGGCCAGTAAAACCAGTAAGCCATAACCTACCCTGCAAACTGCAGGGGGATGAACCAGGGAAGGCTTTTGAAGAAATACATAACAACCATTCTAGAGCTGTAACTTTAGCCTTGGCTTTTCCCATGGGCTGGCAAGTTGGAGATACAGAGGAGCCTTCTTTAGGTTGTCTAAGTCTTACTAATGGAAAGAGGACCTGCAGCCATGGAGACAGCCAATGTGTCTACATCTACTGTGGAGCACCTTTCCTTTAGCTGGCTTGAAGCTGGGGCAGTGCTACCGGTTGTACCCGAGGATGTTGACCACAACAGAGGATCAAATAAGACATATACATAAAATGACACACTGAGTACATGAGAAAAAAAGAAAAAAAAATCATATATACACACAAAGAATCAAAGTATTTTTTGTCCCTATTGATGATTATGTCCCTATTGACATTGGCTGAGAATATATTTTCCTGTAGTTTTTGGATTTCTCTAACATTTTCAAACATTTAGGACACAGTCTGGAAACCAAGCTGACAGACACCACCCTTGAGCGATCCTGGTTTGCCACTGACCTCGTGCACCAGTCAAAAAGAATAGCCTGCTCAATTTTACCCTGGCACGTGACTTCAAAAAATAAAACAAGAGTTTCTCATTACACTTATTAAATTTGAGTATGGCTTGCTATTAATTGACTGAGGTAAAACAAGCTCCTCTCACTGTAAAACATAATTATTTAAGCTAAAGTGCTGATGACTTAAAATGCCATGTTATAGCACATAATCTATGCTGAAATGAAAGATAGAAACCCCTCCTTTTGGCCTAATTGCACTGAATTCAGTGCATTTATTATAACAAGAAGAATGAGACTTGAGAGGAATGCTGGATATGGATGCTGTGTTTTATCAGTCACCAGATGCCAAGGCTTTCCCTATCCCTATGTAAACAGGCCATCAATGAGTTACCATAGAGAAAGCCTTACAGATCCATGCCTATGACTAATAAAAGAGCAAATCAAAGTATTTACCTCTCATGTAGGGGCAGCACAGTAAGATATGTTTTACATATGTTCCTAAAGATGTCTGTAGCTGGGTGGGTTTCATGCAGTTATCTTTCTTTCTCAAGCAGTTTCCAGTTTTCTGGTGTACTTCAATTTGAAGGGGGAAAGGCCTTCATATTAGTAAATAATTAATCTATCATATTTGTATCTTAGGTTTATGAAGTGAATTTGTTTCACCAAAAAGCAGTGCAAATGACTGGTTAGTTCATCCCTTCTGATTTTTTGCCACAGAAAAGAAAGTTGTTTCATATAGTCCAGAAATCTGTCAGAGGAGGAGGGAGCTGTGTGCCACTGTCCTACTCCCCTTTGCTTGTAGCTCAAAGCATGGCTGTGGGTATGAATTCTGCCTGACTGGAGGTCCACTGAGATTTGGGGCTGAGAAGGAGCTCAAGTAAAATGTGTGTTCTGGGCAGTCGTGAACCCAGGAGGAGCAACATTATATGTGGCATAAATGTCTGATAAACCCACAGGGGAATAGGCATGGAAGCAATGACTTGGCTTAATCAATAGCAGCTGCTAGATTCACTTTTATGGTATTGTATCTCATGAGGGCATGAGGTGTTTTGGTGTGTAATGGGTCCTACAGGATTTGTGGCAAGCAGTGTTGTTTGGAGGAAACATTGTAAAGGGTCTCAGGCCTTCTCCAAATGCATCAAAAAATTGTGGGGTTTTACAGGAGTATCCTAATGTTCGTATCCTCATAATTTTTTGTGGCTGAGGTGGAGGTTCCCAAGATTAAATTACCAATGACTAATGATGAGCATTGTGCAGCCTCACCTTTATGTGCCTTCTCTGCAAGGCAGAGTTAAACCCCTAAATTATGCATTTAGGCTTCCCTTCAAAATCAGAAAAGTCTGCTGCCTAAGAGTGCCTTGTCACAAGCTGACATGCTGAGCCAGGAACCAGTAGGAAATGGTTTATCCAGTTACTCTGTAAGGATTCATTATCATGGGGACTAGTCCCAAGGTCTCTTTTTTATCCTGCCAAATGCTTTAACCAAGGCTTAGAGGATCACTGACATTTTTCACCCTGCTTTGTTTATTCAGTGCCCTTTTCCCCTTCTTTTTGCCTCCCCAGCCAGACCTCCTCTGCAGGAGGGTATTTGAACTGGAGTCAGCCCCGTGACAGTGTGAGTCCATGAGGATGTGCTCCAGTCCTCAAGCTGGGGGACAGACCTTTGCTTGTTGAAGAAGTGGCTGAGGGAAGAGGAGAAACAGCTCCTATGTCCAGGACACTCTGAATGGATACACATATATGAGGCATGCTTGGAACATGCACTGAAACAGTAAAACATTTCTACAGAAGCTATTTATCATAGCATGAAGACATGCCCTAATGAAAATTCACTTGCAGAATGCTTTGCACAAGTGTTCATACCCCTTTCCTTCCTTGTATTCTGCAGGGTACAGAAAGGTACATCCAGAAAGGACATCAAGAGGTTTTTGTTTTTTGGTTTTTTTTTCCTGACTTGACATCGCCCCACAGAGGAGATTATTTCCTTTTCAATCTCTTCCTGTGTTAAACACATGGGTACTTGCCTTTCCTATGCTGCTCTTGGCATTGAAAGGGGATTACTCTGGTGGATCCTGCTTGTGACAGAATGGAGCTTGAAAATAAACAAAGAAATGGCATCTTAAGCAAAGAGGATTTCATTGTGAGCATGTGCCTATATTGACAATATTCACTGTCCAGTCCCTTATCAGTCCACCTCATTCACTTATATGACACAAAACATGGGGTTCCATTTTAACCCTAAATGTATGTAACAGACATCTTGTATGAAACTTCTGTTTGCAGTCAGGAGAAGGCTGAATTCCAGCAGAATGTATTGATATGGATACCATGGACCTATATACACACCCCTGCCATAACATATGTTTTCCAGGCACCTATTTACCAGCCTACATTGGGACCCAGATCAGCAGCTGTAGATGCAGCATAAACTCAGATTAGAGAACTTCTTCCTCTGCGGAGCTTGGACATATGTTCACCACCTCTCCATGAGCTCTATGGAGCTGCAGGCTGGAACTGCCCTTGTGGAGGGCTAAGGGAAGTGCTAGGGAATGAGGGACGTGAGCACAATAGCAAGTAAATAATCTGTGTGATGTATTACCTATGGGTTCAGCTGATACCAGCTACCCTTTTTGCCCAGAGCAACTGTTTCCTCCCAGCAACAGATCTCCATTCAGCATAGACCTCTTCAAATGCTGGCAGCATTGATGCTGGGGCTCAAGAACACCTCGGCACATTCGTGATAGGACAGATAGGACAGTGCTATTAGATCTGTCACAGTAATGTCTGGTGCATCCAGAACACCTACGTGTCAGAACCAAAATTACACAGTCCCTTTTTTTTTTTTTTTTTTTTTTTTTTTTTTTTTTTTTAGGGGAAAATTTCNTTTTTTTTTTTTTTAGAGGAAGATCATCCAGAATCAACCCAGTAAAAAAGAATTGTCATAAAATCTCACACCATTGACTTGTAAATGGAATTGAATCTGTGGAGTCTACATAATGATCCTATCAAAAAGGGAAAGAGCTATCACATTCATATAACAGATGAGATATGAAATGACTACTATGGCAGATGAACACCCCAAAGGTATTTTGCTTTATTCTACTCACTGCGTTTATATCTCCAGTTTCTCTAATTTTAGTTATTTTTTTCCTCAGATCTCAAGACAACAACAGAAAGACCTTTCTTTCTTTCTTTTTCTTTCTTTCTTTCTTTCTTTCTTTCTTTCTTTCTTTCTTTCTTTCTTTCTTTCTTTCTTTCTTTCTTTCTTTCTTTCTTTCTTTCTTTCTTTCTTTCTTTCTTTCTTTCTTTCTTTCTTTCTTTCTTTCTTTCTTTCTTTCTTTCTTTTCCTTTCTTAACAAATAACCTAATACAGAAGTCAAGAATATAAATACTTATATTTCCAAGGTCAGTGATGGTGCTTTATTAAAACTGATTTTTCACAGTGCATTTCTCTGCTGTTGCTTCTGCTGTTGCTGCTAGAAACCTTCCAGTCATCTTCCCTTCCCTATAATCATCATTTGGGTTGCTGAGAAGTTAAAGCACTTGCAGAAGACAGGGGCCAAGTAGCGACAGGCTCACCTTCTTCACTAAAGAAATTGCCCTGCTTAGGAAAATCAGATGCAAAGCCCTCCTCCCTCCCCTTCTAACCCTCACACATTCCTTTACATCTCTTACCTCCATCCCTTTCCCCCTTCTCCCCCGGCCCCCTCTATTCAGCATTTTGATTAGTGACTACTTAAAATAATCAGAACAGCCACTTAACTGGCAGTATCACACTCGCACCTGAAGCTAAAACACAGTGTCATAAAAATGAAAAGTCATCAGAATCGCAAAGACTGCCGTTTGCATGCAGCTGCCAGAAGAATATATTCATACAGCAGCGATTGTGCAGCACTGCTGTTAGTCAGCACAGGCTGGATTAGTACACAAACCCTTCTATCACTGCCCTCCAGGGATTCACACCCTGGGTTTAATTAGGGTTTGTTCCTGGTTTTGCTTCAGAGAGACACTGAGTTAAGTGTAGCCCCAGTGTATTGTGCTGGACGACCTCTGTCTATATGGAACATGCTCCTGCTGTGGCATGCACAACACATATGCAAACCCCTCACACATTCTCCTGCCCTTTCCTATACATTATTGCCAATATTACAGCGCACAAGCTGGAGGGTACTACTTAAACCATGTGTTTTGTACTTATTAAACCCTGCTGGCCACAGGGAATGAAATAAGCCAGGGCTCATTCGTAGGAAGGGTTGTTGTGGCACTCTTTAATTGTATAGAACAATATCATCCGATGGGATGTAATGAAGATCTGTGGAGAAAACCAGTCTTTTCCCTTAAAGACAATGCCAATGTTTTTTAATTTTTATTTTATTCACTGACAGGTTGAGAGATGGAAAAAAAAAAAAAAAAGTGATCTTCTCCCATATTCTACATACCACATTAAGCCCTATACCCATGTGTTTTCTCTGTGACCATATTAGCAGTAAACAAGGTAAAGAGTAGACAGGAAACAAAGGTAACAAGACTTTGAGAGTTAAAACTGTTGCTAAAACAATCCTTCATGTCTCTTTCCATTTACAAAAAGGAAGGGAAATGTTCCAAACTGTGCCCAGAGCATAGATAGCAACCTTTGAATTACAAAGTGGTACTGAAAGTGTAGCACATCTAACCTTAATCTTATTTAAAGATTTTATTCTTTGTCATTGTTTTGGTTTAAAAGGCCCTCAAGGAAGTTTTTGAAATGTGTATTATCTACCTGAAAGAGCAGTTGTCTCCTATATAAAGAAATATTTAGAAACTATCCCAAAATCCCTAGTTGTGACTGGAATTTTTTCCATTGATTTCAGTGAGCTTGGATAAGACCTTTAGGCTGTTGTCTAAAAAGAACCGTTTTGTTAACTTTATATCTATATCTTCAACTTCTCTATTGAATAGAGAATATAGAGAAAAATTATGAAAGCTGTGCAAAATCAGAACAAGTAGAGTGACTTGCGTTATGATAACTTGGTTCCCTTGAGCTGGCTTTGTCTCATCTTCCTTGGTGTTTGCTTACAGAGGGTAAGAGGGATGTAGGTCTTGTGCAGGGAAGTGCTGCATGGAAGAGCAGAGCGCAGCAGCAAACTGGGGATAGAAAATGGACAAAATGCCAGCCACCAAAAACAGCACTGAGCAGGGTAGCCTACATGGATTTTACTGATTTACTAATATAGAAAAGTTTTCTTTTTCCCCTTTTTTTTATTGGTCACTGTTGCCTGCATGATTTTGCTGAACCTCAAATCCTTTTGTTTTCAATGATTTCCTTCTTATCTGTGTCCCTCTGTGAGCCTTGTTTAAGAGGAATAAAGAGGAAATCACAAAGATGGCAGATTTGAGAGGGTGTGAGGGAGACTAGAAGGGAAGTAGGTATGAGATAATCAAGTACAAACAAGGAAAAAGCATGAAAATATTTGCTTGCTTATGAGTAAAATGCAAGAATTCCCCAAATCACAAATAGGAAGGCTGACTATGAGGCTAAAGGTAAATTTAAATCCAGTTAAAGACTGAGGGAAAATGCTTAAAGAGCACCACTCCTGAAAAGGCTGCGAGGATCACTAAAGTCTGAGCTAGCAGCCTGAAAAGAAGAATAATGAAGCAGAAAGGAAGCACAGCATACTTTTTTTAAAGAAGGAATGAGCTTTAAAACCTTATTTTGAATTTTTTATGGCTCCCAGCCCCTGTCCCCATAAGATGAGAGAGAGAAGTAGAGCAGAATACCCCATTACTTTTTCTCCTGCAACTTTACTATCTGCTTTCTACTGACTGTAGCCTTCACCCCCTACTTCACTTAGCTTCCACAGAGGACATCCTTTTCCCCTTCCTCATACCACAGCCCTGAAAACCAGTGGCCTCCCAAGCCTGCACCAGATGAGTTGGCACCTGCTGTGCAGCAGGTGGTGGCCATGCTCCTTCCAACCCTCTGCCCTGGGGAAGCAAAGGGAAACCCACTGTGTCTGCCACCATGACAGGGCTCCAGGGAGCTGGAAGCTGTTGAGCCAGATTATATAAGCACCAGGGGACTTGTAAAGCTTTTATTGGCATTTAAATACATATTTAGGGATTGTTCTGCACATGCAGTATTTAATTTCCACACCTGGTTATTTGCCGTTATTGAAGTCTATGATTAAACATCTTAGAAACCCCATTTTTATAAGATCTTATGCACATGAATATCACTGAAAGACCAAGACTCTGTCACTTCGGTGCAGGAGAGGGATCCCAGGCCCTGGTAGATGAGGACCTCTCCTCACAGGCACGTAGACCTGTTCATTGCAGTGTGTCCACCTTTCTGCTGCTGTCAGATTTTGGCAGATGTTGTCATCTGACCTGGTTCTCAAGGACAATGGGGGATTCCTGCCTTTTTCTTAAAGGTCCAACTGGCCATTGTTGAGTCTGTCTAATAACCTCGGTATTTGTTCATTTCATATTTTAATGAAAAACAAAAAGTTTCTTCCTTTGTGAAAAATCCTTTCTAAATTAATATTTGTTGCAAGATATTTTCCTGAATCAAATGACTTAATTCTTCATTGACCTGCACCCTGCAACCAGTCTGCAGCTACAGGGGTTAATGCTTTTACTAGGCATAGAGGAGGTAAGATGTTTGTCTAATATAAAGACTAACTGCAGTCCCTTTCACACCTACCTCTTTCATACAGGAACCTGCATACCCTTTCATACAGGAACCTCCAACTAGGAAACTTCTTATTTGGGTTTTTACAAGTGAAACGACTCCCAGAAGGGTGGTAAAATGGTCCAGTAGAAAACAGTGACTCCAGCTCCTTAAAAGGAGAATTTCACCATTTATACTCCAGTGAGATCTTCCTACCCCTGCAACAGGAAACTGCAGGTTCCTCTCTTTGTCATGCCGACAGTGTCCCCAAGCATGGTGTTCCAAGCAGAATTGCCTCATCTTATCTCATTTGGACGCCCTTCCTGTGAGTCAGAAGCATGAACAGACTGGCTGATGTCTCAAATTTTCCTGCCTCTTCCCCAGCTGCTCAGCAGGGATACAAAGCCTCTGGCAGAGGACAGTGTGATTGTGCATACAGAGGTGCAGCAGGGAGACCAGGGTTGGAGAGCAAACCATGATATTCTTTGCCACCTTGCAACAGTCACTAGGTTGTTCTTTTCCTTCTGCTTTTGCAAGGCCTTGCTCACCTCCCACAGTCTAGACCCAAACAGCATTTTATTTCCTCAGCTGGATATAACCTGTAGGTAGCAGGTAAAAATTCAGGGAGCTGCTCACTCACAGTCATTCACTTGCATTGGGTTTTCAGTGTCTTCTCATGGGAGAATTTTGAGAATTCTTTCTCACATACTCACATCTAAAAGTGCTTTTCTCGTTAGAGAGGTTCAGGCAGGGCAGGTCTTAGCAGTAGTATTTTCGTGTGGAGGAAGAACTGCACCACAGCTAACAATAAGCACTTCTTCAAGAGCTAATTGAAGATAGAATGTATAACACCATCTGTAACCAGCCATCTGGTGATTCCCAATAACACTGCCTTCCACACCACAAGGAGGGGAGGAATTTATAGAATAGCAATCTAGTTTGAACAATCTGATTTGGATAAAACGTGAGCCCCTCTTTGCCGCCTCCTCAGCCATTATCCATATTCAAACTGTGTGAAACCACAGCTCTTGTGGGACTTCTAAAAAATTGCTATAGGACTGTGAATAATAATGATGATGATAATCAGAAATGTATTTATTAGTTACCTTTGAACTTTCAGATTCCAGCCGGACAAGATGCAGGAAACTAAGACCTCAGGAGAGTCTTTTTTCACAGAAATGATAGACCAGCTTTGCAATCCCAGGGGACAGTCCTAGCAGAGATAAGTATCTAAAGTTAGGAATGATTATCTGAGTTGAACTTACAAACCTTCTGCAGTTCACCATCATTCCCTATGCCTTTTCTTACTGATTCAGGAAGGGACTGTGAATTAATGACCACCAACCTGTCAGTTGTGAATCAACAATATATTTTACTCACAGGAATGCAAAATCAAAACAAATCCCCCTCAAACACCAGGGGTTTCTGATGTACTCTTGGAACACAAAAACATCTGACACTATTTTTGCCACATATCATTAGTGAAATTTGAACCTGTACTGAATCCTCAAGCGGCCTTTTCTTTAAACTGTGAGAGAATTTTAGCAACTGCATTTGGTACCCTTGCAAACAGAGGCAGAGACTGGTAATATGGACAGACCTCCACTTTGTGCAACACAAATGGCACCAACTATAATAAATATGAGGAGTGATTCCCAAACCGAAGACTGGCAAATAGTTACCCAGCTGCTACAGAAATAGCAAGATAGATTTTTTTTTTTTTTTAAAGAAAAGAAATTAAATGAAATGGATATTAGCTGGAAACATCTGTGTTCACCACAGAGCAAAATGCATATTCAGCAGCCAGTTTATTGGCTCTTTAGAGGATGTGAATGGTGCATTGTAAATAATGACACGCCTGTAATAAATTCCCAGTAAAAAAGAGAGGGGGACTGAGCCTGTTCCTCCCACAATTCACATTTCTGGGTCCCTGCTGTGAGTGATGATTCACAGCAGTCACAAATTCCTGTTTTCAAAATGCTATTGTATACTCCAGGGCTTTCATTAAGTTTTACACTAGCAAGGGAAATTTAAAACTTGAGAGAGAGAGAGAGAGGCTCTGTGGTGACATTCATTTAACACTCACTGTACTGCACTGATAGATGTGATAGGAGGGTGCATGTCAGAAATCAGTCTGTGTTGCTTCCTTTAAATGTAAAGAATGGTGCACGAAACCCTGACAGTGTGTAGGAAACAATTCAAAAAACCACCAAAATTGTGACTTGACAGCTTTTGTGTTTTGGAGGTGTATAAAACATTGCATAAATGCATTGGGCTTCAGCATTTAATTTGTGCTCCTACGGGACAGGCAGCTGTCTTAATTTCCTTCTTGATGCAAGTATATCAGGTCTGTGAGTGTTATGTATAAAAGATGTACTGTTCCAGCCTCACAGCTCCAGGACCTTGCTAGCTGCAAAGAATGATCTTGTTGCAGAGAATATACTTTTGCCTGTCAAAGCTGGGTATCAAGATGTGCAGATGAATTTTTGCACCCTGACCAGGGAATTCCTAGAACATCATTCTGGTGCATGAAGTTCCAGCATACTCCCTCCACTGGGCCTTTCACCTCCAGGACATGGTTTTATATTCAGTCTACATCATTTCAGCCGAACGGTTGTTCTACAGCTGCAAAGCGCACTAATGAGATGAGTTTTTGGCAGACTCACAAAGTTCTCAGTGCCCAGAGTTACACATGTTGTACACTGTCTGCTGGCTACCTCTGTTTGCACTTAAGGAGGCACCATAAAATTTTTTTTTTTTTTTTTTTTTTTAAGCAGAGAATATATTGCCCAGTAGCTAAAATGTTATACAAGCTTCTTCTCACACTAGTGAATTTGCCATATCCCATTCATTCAGAAAGGAGGCATCCTTATTCTTGGCTAAATTAAAGGCAGATTTTCCAAGAACCAGGGCCAGATTCTGCTCCTACTTTTTTTTTTTTTTCTTTTTTTTTCTTTTTTTTTTTTTTTTTTACCGAGTGCAATTGCATCTTTTCATTGGGATTTCTCAAGAAAAGACAAAATGACTGTGTCTCTTATATGGCTGCGGTAAATGTCTCTGCTTTCTGCTTCTTTTTTGCTCTGAAATTTAAAACCTTCTGTCAGAATTTTTAGCTATAATTACTGAGTTCAGAGTTTCACATTGAGAGCTGCACCCAGCACAGGTATGAAGACATAGGAGCACGAAATAAAAGCTGTTCAGATTCTGCCTAATAAAAATCTGTAACACTTCATCAACATCACAGGCTTATTAATTTCAGGGTCATTTTAAAAGAGAATTTGTGAAATTTGTGCCATTTTCCACTTTGAAAAAGAGATTGGTGTAAATCTTGGAAACAGACCCATTATATTTAATTAAAACACAAACAGAACTGAAAATGTTTTTGCTTTTCTCTCCCTCACCTTTTGCACTTTTCATTTGCCCAAAAAGTGGGTAAAAGTTTAGTGTGCTTTTTGGTTGTGTCTGACTTTTGCTTTAAAAAAATACGTGTAAGGTGGGAAAATGTTTGAAACATTAAGTAGTCTACTAATGGCACTTCATTAATTTGCTTTGTTCAGGAGCTGGAGCAGGGAAAATGTACTGCTCTAAAAGCACAGGGCTGCAAGACTTCAGAGCAGAACCTACATGATCCTAAACCAGCTCCACATCTCCTTCCTTTCCCGTGCAAATGTCCCTGAGGCTATCCAGCCCTGCATGACAACACTCCCTCCACACCTCACCCCACCCCAAGCCAACATTTTGGGAGCCAGCACTGCAGGATTTGCAGCTCTATACCAGTTATTTAATTTTCCAGGGAGTACCACCTCATCTTTCTTGGAGGCTGCTGCCTGCCAGCCAGCTGCCATTTTGTGGAGCAGGGTTGATAGAGCGCGTTGTGGAAGAATCAAGCCCTGCACGCTCTCAGAGAAGGTGCTATTTTTGGTTCTTCTCTTTCTTTTTTTCTCACCTATGCTGAGGAACTACAGCTATTCAAACTGACTGCCTCTGCCTGCTTGAGGTATGGAAAACAATTTTTTTTTTTTCTGTCCGGGGTAGGAGGAATGGCATGGTGTCACGGGGCTGCTGCCAGCAGGAGAATGGTCCATGGGTCACTGCCCAAGCTCTTTGGATGGGGCTCGGTCTGGGGACAGTGGGGCAGTACAAATTCTAGATACCCTCTCATGCTACAGCCAAAGGAAGCAGCAAGGAGAGGGGGAGGCAGATAGGCTTAATTTCTGAAAAATAGTGTTGTTTTTCTTGGGATCTTTTAGCATTGTTTGTGAGCTGGATAACTGGAATTTCCAAAATGAGTTGGTGTTAAATGTCAGGTTCACTGACAGAAGATCCATTAAGCTGGGTAGGGTAGGTGTGCTGATAGCATTTGTTTTCCAAAATAATATTCATGAGACATATTTTTAAGAATGAAAGCTTTTTCTTTGCAAGATCCCTGAGGCAGAACAATGGAAACTGCTTGTTGTCTGCCCTTTATATCATGGAAAAAAATGGATAGGTACATTTTTAGTGGTACTCAGATATTTACACCATGAATCACCAGAATTTACTTTTCCTTAAACTTCATCATTTTTCAGACGTTTTTGGGGTTTTTTATCTCTAAATTTTGATAGGGATCCCTCCTTCTCTGTATGACACCATAACAATCAGGTACATCTGAAGCTCTCAAAGGTGTAGAGAATCTGTTTTAAATCTGTGGTGATTGGTGGAGAAATACTTTTACTTGAGAGTTTTACTGATCTGAGAAAGCCAAAGTCTTTTGAATGCCATGGTATACTCCAAAGCATATTTTCTTGATGTCTGTGATAATAGGAGATTATGTGGGTCCAAGTGGGAAAGACCATCACTGTAAGTTAAGATGTGAAAACTGGATTTGACAGAGCAAGTCTTGTTTGCTAATTTAGCAAATAATTTCTTTGCATAGGCAATGCAATGCAAATACATGTGTACATTAAGAACCTGAAAAAAATGATGTTCCTTTCTTCAGAACTTAAGCATTGTTTATATGCTCATTTTAAATAATTTTAAACACTTCATTTTTAAAAAGCTGCTCAATGTAATAAAGATGATTTCCAATATTACTTTTAATATATTACTAAATTATATTTCATATAAATAATGTACGCATTTTCTCCCAATTCTAGGAATATTTTTTCCCCTGTCTCAAGGTGACTTTGAGCCTCGTCACTTTATTGCAGACTTCAGAGGTTTTCATCACCCTGTTTGCAAGTACCATTTCAGTGGTTAATCACATCAGGGACAGCTGTCTCTGGGGTGCTCTTTTTGATACTGAGATGGAAAAAGCCTTTAAAGACCATTCCTTTGGTGCTCCAAGCACAAAATCAACCACTGACATATGCCCTGCAGACAGGGGAAGCCAGTAAAATGATATCACAGCTATTAAATGGGTTCAACTATTTTTGTCTTTTTTTTTTTTTTTTTACCTATTCCAATAAATTTTTTGGAACTTACCCCACCATCATTGATTCTACCCCAAGAGAAGGAAGCAGAAAATCAGTCATTGTGAGAGTCTGAAGCATTTCACAGCAAACTGCTTTCACCTCCCAGGAGAAACTGAAATATGTTTCCAAATAGAGGACTTCAAAACTTTTCTCTAAATTGCAAGAATGTGAATTATTCCTGTTGGAGACAGAGCATGAGAGAGAAGTGAGAAGAGTAGTTGCAGTTTCTCATCACAGCCTTATTCTTCCCTTCACCACTTATCAACATGTAAACTTTGTTTTCTCAGGAGTAATGATTTTACAACCACTAGGGACAATAGGAAATGTCAGATAAGAGAGTCATTACACATCAAGTCAGCCCACTCTGACAAGACTGGAACAAAATTCAGGAAGAATGAGTAGAATTTTATATGGTTATGTTTTGCTTAAAAGTGGCCACTAAAGAATAATATAATGTGTTGGATTTTTATTTAAACTCTATGCTCATGGTACTTTTTCTTTTTAATCTCTTTGTATCACAACAGAAAGCTGACTGAAAATAGAACTCTGCATTCAGTGCTGCCATCTCATTTTCACCTTTGAGGATGAAATTCAGATGCAAAGGAAAGTTCGGATCTAAACTTTGTGTCTCCTGCTTATCTCTCACTACATTTCACCACACATTGCAAAAGGAGGTAGCTTTATACACATATGTATAGCTTTCAGCTATTGTATAATGGATTTTGACACAGGCCACAGTGGTGATGACCTGTGTGAAGTGGACACCTGTTATGAAATCTCATATGATTTTGCAAAGAGCTCATGATAAATGTTGTCAGTTCAACAGTGAAGCTCTACAGGCCATGAATTTGTAATGGATTTCTTGGTTGTAACTATTTGTGCTGGATATATAGATTGTGAAATGAAATCCAGATGATAGCCAGATTCCTGTTTCTGTTCTGCAATGTCACAAGTCAAACAAAGAGAATGAAAAAGGTCCTTGAACTCTGAGCTTTAAAGGACTTTACATCAGTGGTAGTGACTGAGGGTGCTTTTTGGAGGTCACCACTCTATGTAAATCAGAACTTGCTAAGGACTGTTACACTGACTGGGTTTTCTTAGTGATAATTGCCCTATCTGTACTAACCAATATATGTAACAAGGTCCTCATCATCAAAATAAACTTTCTGCCTACCCTGAGATGAAAAGGCAAAACACGTAGATTGCATAGAAAAGCCAGGTGAACAAAACTGAATAAGAATAATCTTTTTCTCTTTGCTTCTGTGTATTTTTCTTCCTGAGTGTCTCAGATTCAGCAGATCTGCTTTGAATGTTCAACCGGTTGATCACTAGAAAATGTATTTTGGATGTAAGTCATCCCTACGTTCATGACAATTTCAACTGTGCTGGTGTCAAATGAACATGGAAGCCACAGGATCTTAAATGACTGCTGGCAAGGCCTAGCAAATTCACCACTTCCCTATTTCATAGCTGATAAAATGAGAATATCTTATAAAAAAGATGAGTGAATAGTGTTCGGCCCTATCCAACATATGAGCTAAGAAAGTGGGGGAAAAATGATGTAATGATTCCACAAATTTAAGGACCATAAATGCAAAACTACAAGTAGATTAATATAAGAGAAAGAGAACTGTACTTCTATTTAGCATCTCAGGTATTGATTCATTGTGGTCCAGATAACCTGTTAATCAGCCTTCTACAGTCGATTCCACAAGGACTGGCACCCACTTTATTTTGGTGATACCAAGTGTAAACGTTGTGTGTATAACCCAAATTAATACCCCAAGCCCCATGTTGTGTGCAGATGCACACAAGCCATAGCGATTTCTGTCTCTTATAAGGACAGGGGCTGTGTGGAGAGTACTTTCAGAGCTTTGGGTAGTTGACACATTGCATCTCCACCACTACTTCTTGTCCTGAGACCAGACGCAAAGACTGACAAGGAACCTGATGCTGAGAAATAAAAGAGTGTTTACATTAATTACGTACATTTACATTTTCCTTGTCATAATGTCACAAACTTAGTTCCAGTGACACTCTGTAAGTTCAGAGGAATGGCTTAGGCAGGATGAGCACCCTGTTGTGGGCTGCTACATACACTGGGCAGCCTGAACACTATCAGGGGTAAGTCCTCTTGAGTAATAAGATCATTTTATATGCAGACCTTTTGCATTAATTTAATCCAACACAAAAAACAACGCTCTCTGAGCCATAGTCAGGCCTTAGATATGGAAGAATGGCTGAATAAGACAACGGACACATACAGACACTGGGCAAATTGTTTACTCTAACCAAGAAGAGTTCAGACAGCTTCCATTCTAGACTTCTAGAGCTTAAGGCTTACTTCTTTCAAAGCATAAAGTCAATAATAATAACAAATACAATAACTCAACAGATAACAGTACCTTAGCTGATAATAAATCATACAGCACCTGTCCGTTCTCAACCAAATTGGCTCCAGTCTTTGGTATTTCTTTAATTATTTTCTGATATAAATTTGGGCTCCTGACTGGATGAAAATGATAAGAAGGCTTCTTTCAGTTCTAAAGCATCTCCTGTTCTAACTAGGTAACTCATTGTCAAATCAAAGCTGAAACTTGCTTTCAGCTATGAGTAAAATAATTAATCATTCACTGTTTTCTGGACATGTAAGTTAAAACTCCTTTGTTAAAGCTATTTGCTTTCCAGTTGCACTATTATAGATTAATTACTCAATAGCAGTTTCAAGGGTGAAGCCTGGTTGAGGATTTACACTCTCACACTGCTGAGTGAAGTCAAACACGCGTGGTTACTTTCAGCCTGGCTTTAGCATATGAGCCACTCTACAAAGGGATCGTAAAACAAAGTACAAAGTGATAACCATGGATACCACTGATGTTCCTTGTGAAAAAGAGACAAGATGAAGGAATGTCTACTGTGGAGAACCAGATGGAGAGGTCCTTATAGATGCTTGGTCTCCTTATTCAGACACATCTGCTCAGGTGGATTTATTACTTTCCAGCAATGACAAGCTGAACCACAGCTAGCTGGCATCAACATGGGGTCTTTCTACTAACTTCAGAGCATTCCAATTGGATGCTGAATGTGGATACAAGTCTTCCTACTAACATCACTACACATCAGGTAGAGAATATATTTAAAGAGCCGAGCCTAGTTGATTTCACAAGATTTAACTTAGAAAAAGTATTAACTACTTTTTGATATATTACTTGGTTGTGTGTTTTTACGACCTTTATTAATTTGAAATCTGAAGCTTATAAGCATGTAAATACAGTACAATAAAAGATAACATAAAAGATTCATAAGATTGGTAAGATATTTCAAACAAAAGGAGAAATATGGCTCATGGGTATTATAAACACATAAATTAAAATCCAAATTACTTTGTTTTGACCATTCAGGAGTGCAAGAACTTTTAATAAGAGAGTTTAGAAGATTGCATTTGAAAACTTGGTCAGAGTTAGGTCTCCTTAGAATTTAGCCTGGTCAAATTAATTGATAGGAGGGAGAAGACTATATAAACATTATTAAAGCAGAAGTTTACTATTGCTATAAAATTTCTCAGTGGGTAAGGTCATTATATCAGTTCAAATTCCAAAAAACACAGTGTTTTCCTGATGGTATGAATTGCATATTTGTTCAATGTTGTTATGAAGTAGGCCGTAGGAGGTTAAATTGGTGACATCTTTTCAACCCTAACTATTCTGTGATCCTGTGAACTCCAATGAGAGCACTCATGCACTCTTGGAAATGATGTAAAAAAAGTTACCACTGTCCTTTTGAAAACTGAAAAACTATCAAAGCAAGCGCTCTTCAATTTTAGGTTCATCTCACAATAAAAACACCAGTCAAAAAAAAAAAAAAAATTAGGTAGCCATGAGGTTCTACACTTCTAGTTTATTTTATATTTTGTGTTAATGATGAGTATTATTTACTCAATCCTTTAGAGGGAAGAATTAACTGTGTCTTCTGCATCATTAATCTTTAGAAATACTGCACATGAAATATGCACATGTTGAAATATTTAAAAACATATCTTTTCTAAGTGGCATTATTTTGGTGACTGGGATGGAGTTGCAGAGATTTCATTGAAAGCATGATGACAGTGTCTCTGAAAGATGCTGAAGTGCATCTCCAAAGGTATTTATGAGCACTTGGGACTGGGATGGCACTGCTAAATATCAGCCTTGTCTTAATTTCTCCTTATATCACCCATCCAGTCATTAGGAGCAGGCAAATTCAAGTTATCTGCTTGTTCCTCGAACTAATCGGTACAAGCTGCTTGAAGGAGAACTGTCTGAGCTTTCATTTTCAAGAGTGCTCCATTTCTTTGGAAAACACTCACTCCATCACTCTCTTGCATGCAGCAGTGGGCTCTGACGAGAAAGCTCTCAACTCTCTAGTGCATATAACCATTTCCAAGATTGATGAACTTGCCCCCATGCCCCCACGCCATACAGTTTATGCATTAAGTCCATTTTATACAAGAGAGTCTCTTCTACTCTATTGACAGTTTGGCAGTACAGTAAACTAAAAAACTTTGCAGAAGTTTATGCTAAACCTTGCCAATCCCTGTTGTCTCTGCTAAGGAACAAGAATAACGTCTCCAAAGCTATCATTCTCCAGCAGCTTTTTTTAATCCTTTCAAGCAACTAGATCTTCTTTGATGAAAGTGGCATAGTCTGTATTCCCCACTTAGCCATGTACACACACTCTTCACTGCATGTTAGTTTGATGATTGCTGGCCCATACAGGTATCAGGAAGCACCTGATGCTTTCAGAATATAAACATCAAACTTCCCGCCTTCCACACCACCCTCAGAGAATCACAAGAACAGTGAATCACTATTTGTCATTGGAGACCCTGTGGGTGTGTCACGTAGAGGGAGGCTTTAGAAGCAGGTAGTCTTTTCACTCTCAGATTCAGTTCCAAATACATAGCTGAGGAGGAAACAGCTGTCAGCAAGCATGAAATGAGGAGAAAAGAGACCAAGAAACATGAACACAATTTTGAACAAATTCCAAGAAGTGGGACATATAAGCCCCATGTGAGGTTGGACAAGGTAATGGGGTTTTGCTACTGACTGTCTGATAGCTGGTTTCCAGGTCTGATGTTCACAGGAACACAGAATGATTAGAAAGCATTTGTGCTTACAATTGAAGCCCTAGCTGCTTTTCACATCAAGCAATGAAGAATGGCAGGATTTGGAGTGTTGGTAACATTCCAGTATTTCCAAGATGAACAGAAGCTTTAAGTAGGTTCAAGAATACCATCTCTGAACACAAAACAGAGTAAATAATATATTCTGTTTCCAGCAACATACATTAAGGTGGATAATAATCAACTTTGGCCAAAGTTCACACCTAAACTTTAGCATTGTACATGTGTTGGTTTGTCCAAATACATTAAAATATAATACACTTGTGAAAAAAGAACCCACAAAAATAGGCATTTCATGCCACTGGGTCTTAGCTCCAGTTTTCAGCTAGTGCATATCTTGTACTTCAAAATTCAGTGTTCTGTTGGTTTGTCCTAATACATTAAAAATACAATATACGTGAAAAGCAACAACAACAACAACAACAACAAAAAACACACAAAAATAGGCGTTTCTTGCCACTGGGTCTTAGTTCTAGTTTTTAGCTAGTGCATATTTTATACTGCAAAATTCAATGTTCCTTGTTTTGGTAAGATGATCTTAATATGTCTTGCTGCCTTCACAAGTCTCAGCTCTCACCTTGTAAATGTATGTGCTACACCTACCTTTACATTCCCATGTGTATACACAGAGTACAATCAAGCTGCAGTAAAACACTGGCAAGTGAGGGAAGAGTTACTTTTCAGGGGCACTGTCTATGACAAAGAACCAATGCAACAAACAGATTATGCAGGACAACTTTCCAGGATATTGTATTCCTCAAATTTTGTGTTTTTACAGTAAGTCACAAGCTAAAGATTTCCCTCAAATTTACAGGCATTTGAACAGTCCTGCAAAGTTCAATGAGTCTCAGTTCAAGGAAGATCCCTACACCTTACTTTTTTCCTTAATAACTCAGGTCTTGCCCTTTAATTATTATGAGTAGGGTTATTGAGTAGAAAGCAAACATACATGGGCTTTGCATAACAAAGGTAAAGATATGGCTGTTGCTCCCTGTGTTTTCCAGTCTGAGTCCAAATCCTAACCACTTCACATATAGTCATGGCTATAACTATGCTGTGGGTCTCTGAGTCAAATGGGCTCTCATGACAGGCTAGGATGGTACACAGGCATTGTGGTTGTGTTGTTTAGGGACCAAATCCTTGATGTGACAGGGTAAAAGGGGAGGAAGAGCAAAGACAGTAATGTGGAAGCATGTCTTTCAAAGCATTTTCCTATTGCAGAGGACCCCAGTACAAAGGGCTTATTTTCTCTCCCCCTACAATTCCCAGCCAGGTACCTGGGTCCTTCTTAGCACCCCAGATTTTTGTTTGCTGAGTACAACTGCCTTGCTGTGACACCATGGCAGGCTGTCTCTCATCAGCCCCTGCTGTGATACTCCTAACGCTTTCACTCCAGGGAGTGCTTCCCTGCTTGATGCTGCTAGCAGATTAAAGCTGTTCTAATTTCCCATCCTAAGCCAAATAGATGCATAAGCAAGCTGTTGGATGGTTTTGCTATGAGTGCAGTACACCATCAGCCTGCTTCCCTCTCCCCCCACCTCCGCACTCATAATGGTGGACATTTGCAAGTAAAATGTGGGGTGGAGGCCAGAGGTGAGGTTTAAGACACAAGATAGACAAGAAAGAGTTCCAGGAATATTTTTTCTGCCAAACCCTATTTTTCCAGCTACTCTCCTGACTTCTCTCTCTGTGTTAGTGTCAGGAGATGACTTGAAAATTAGGGAGTCTTTTTCTAGGATCAGAAAAGTCATCAAGATTCATTGGATCAGAAGAGTCTTTAAGATCCAATGTTTTTCAGAAATAGGCTGAATGAACTCGGTAAAGATTAGATGCCAGTCCAAAAATACAGTGCAATACAATTTATTTTTATATGCCATCCTTCACACAAAGTACCACAAAACACTTTAGAGAGATGGAGAGATAATGCTTTACAGAGTTAGGTACAGCAAGTCCCAGACAGGCAGAAAAGGAAAATGACATATGGAAATAGAGCAGAGTAAAAGAGAAAGCTGAAATTTAGAAGCAGTAAAGATGCAAGTATCCTCATGGATGAGTCCCTGTGAAAGGACTGCAGAAGAATTCAATGACAGAGGATGAGAATTATAAGTGGAAATTAACAGCAAAAAATAGGCTAGAAAACATGAAACAAAACTAGGAACACTCTCACTCCGCAACAGCTGGTAAGAGAAAGCAGTATAGAGGGATACCTGCCTGTCATTATAGCAGCTAAACAATTTTTAAAAATAATCCAATGTTACAGATAAACCTACTCATTTTGGCTGCCCATATGAATTAGGCCAGAAGAAGTTTCACACACCCAGAGATTTCCTCTTGCCTCCAAAATCAGTCCATCTGTGGTATGAGGATTTTATGATGCCTGAACACTTCAGGGGCTCTTTACAGTCATTTCAGGGAAGCTGCTAACCAAATTGCATGGAGATGGCTTTGTCTGGGACAGCAGGCAGAAATACTTGCAGGCACACAAACATGCATGTACACACATGCATAAACTTTACATAAGAATCCCTTTAAAAATACATTACCAGGTTAAATTTTAAACTGTGCTTGATGGCTCTGAAGTAAATTGAAGGGTTTGAGGGTATTTATTTGTTGCAGGGGAGACAGAAGCAGGAGCCGTGTGTATGGAACTATTCCCTTTCCCAGAGGATGTAAGCCTCTGTAGTAGCCGGCTGGAAGATGAAAAGACTCAGGCTGCAGATGAGTCAGAAATGGGGAAAGGAAAATTTTCAAAAATAGGATAAAAAATATGCTTAATCTATTTTGTGTTGCTGTGATTTTGTCACTGCTGGCCTTGGCGGGCTTTTCTGGCTGTAAGAGACTTGATTATTGTTTGTGAGAGCTCAGGGATGGCATTGCAGCATGCACGCAGCACAGCCTGCATTGCCTGGATAGCAGAGTCAGTGGGCAGTGGGTTATCACATCCCTTGCATCATTCAAGCCTTGCTGCAGTCATATGTCATTATGCATCCTTAGTCCAAAGATGTGAAGCTGGAGAAGTCGTCAGTGCTGCTGCTGTTATAGAACATCCCAGCAGCCAGTCCCTGCTGAAAATTAGTGAGATAGTTCTTTTAGAAACCTCAGCTTATTTCAGGGCTTTTTGTTTTCATACTTCAGCTAGCAATGAGCTGCAGCATACAGAGTATCAGTGTGACATTTTGGGCCCTAACTGCGCTCTTACGTACCTGAATAAAGCCACTGATTCCAGTTCCCATGTCTCTGGCCAGATTACGTCACTTTGGCTCATGACTTCTAATCCTTTAGGCTTACGCCTGGTATTTTTCTGAGGGAAATATGTCTACCCCAATATTTTCTCTTGGTGAGTTCCCTCTTCTTTACAAACCTGTTGTTTGATGAGATACCTGTCTTAGTCTTGTCACTGTACATCCAGAACAGTTCCCCCAGTTTACCAAAGAAAATTCAACTCTTACCATAGCACCACAGTTTCTCTCTCTCTCTCTCTCTTTTTTTTCTTTTTTTTTTTTCAGCATAACTTGTAGTCAAGATAGTTAAGTTGAAAACATGTGAAAAGGAGAGAAGATTTTTTTTTTTTTTGGTGCAAGAGGATGCTAGTTTTAGGCTCTAGCCAAGTAAAGATTACATGGAATACTACACACAGGATGATCACCAGTGCAAGTTCATGGGACAGTCACTAACAGATATACAGTGTTGTAGCAAGATCATGTATTAAAAAGGCAACTTTGGGGTAATGAGTGAGAATCTGGAAATTGTTCATGTGCCTTTCAACAAAGTTGTTTTATTAGCTTTATATTCAAGTTGTTTGTCACAATTTCCTGAGGGATCAGATGTTGCCCTACTTTCAAAGGTGAAGGATTGTGCTCCTCCTACAGATGGCTCTCTCAAAAAATTCATACCAAGAGAGAAGCGAGATGGTGCTTCTTCCCTGTCTCCTTGCCCAGGACTTGCAGAAGTAGTAGCAGGAGACTTGACTGGTCTTGGTGATACAAACTGATCTGGTGTTATGTGCTCTAGGATGTTCTGGCTTTTTCAGGGTGTTTGGACAACTTGGCACTGTGGTACCTTCCACCTTATCCATTCTATGATCCTCTGACCTGAACATAGCTTCAGTAAGCTGGCTGCCAGGCAAAGAAAAAGAATTTTTGGACTTGACATATCACTCCAGTCAATCACACTCTCTTGTTCCTGTGTGGCACACTGCTTCTGGTAAAAGGCTTTAAACAGAAAACTTTCTAAGTGCTACTTCATCTCTTAGATGCAATGTTTAGAACCTTGCCATTCCTGTTTGACCATGGCAGAATCCTGCCAAGTCCTCCAATGTCTGGCATGAATTTGGGTTAGTGACTCTCATCCCAAGTCAAATCCAGGCCTGTGGTTACAGCATTCAGAGCAAGAACAAGAGGGCAGAATTTGTCAAAGGGTTACATGATTGTTTACTCAAACAGGATGAAAATCTAAATTCCACTGCGAGGGAAAATCATACTGGGAAGTAAAGAGAACCAAATAACTGCCTGCCTCTCACAACCCCTTGGTGTGGCTCACCAGATGTTCAACACAAGCTCCCAAATCATAGCATGAAGAAACAGCAGCATCTGCCTGAGAGATGAAAAGCAGAGGTGCATGTACCGTCAGACAATGAGGGGAAATTATTTTTACATATCCCCTCTTGTACATAAGTAAGTAGGCTAAGGGCTCAGGATGTTGACCTCCCCCTCTAGTAAGGAAAGCCTCAAACTTTACAAAGGTCAGCTATGAGTTTCAAGACTGAGTACCCTAATCAGCAGAAATGTCACTTTAAGTGCCATATCCTGTGGCATTTTTCTCTGCTGAAGCACAGAAAGATCCTGACTAGCCTGCTGGCTTTGTTGTCCCATTTCAAGGGGTTTATAAGCACCCTGCTGGCACTTTCCCATGTCAGGGGGACTCTGATATGGCTAGGGTGCATACTAGAATACATCATACTTACCCTTCTTTGTCATCTAAGACTTGAGCCAGGTTGAGACAATATAAGAATCTGACCGTAAAAAAATAACCAAAATACAAACAGAAATTTGCTATGATAAAGACGCAAAAAAAGAACACAGTAAGAAATACTGAGATGTGGGGCGGCAGAAGGGTAGAGGGAGACAAAGAGCTTTAGGCTGCTGTGAAGCCCAGTATGGATATGCTAAATTAATTCAGAGGAGTTTTCTGCAGGAAGATGACAACCGGACTAAAGAGTAGTCACCGACTTTACACCAGCAATGGCTTTGGCTCTGTGAATCTCATAGGATTGGACCCTGTGACAACTCGCTTCTTACTCTGTGGGCCTCCAGATTGGTGTGCTAAGTGAAATAAGGTGCAGCATTCTTTTAAAGATAAAAGGACTTTTTCAAATTTTACATAATCATAGAATTATTCTTTACAGTGGATTTACATAGACATTGTCAGTGGGGAATTCTCTCAGCAGCTTCAATTACTGTATTTTCGTGTGCATTGTCTGATAGGAGATGTGCTGGATCTCAAATACCTGCTTACCTGATTAATGTGGATTATTCATCCCATTGTAATTACCTGTGAATTTTAGGGTAGCAAACATGTGAGAAGAATTTGTATAAAAGCTGCAGGATTGTTGAAAGGCACATATTTCCCAAGAATCCCTGTATGCAGGCTGACACATTTCATTCCTTATGGTGATACTTTCTGCGTTACAGCATTTGACTTGATGTAAATGTGATAGTGCTAAGTAATACTGACATGCAGCAGTGAAATGCACTGAAGAACCACTAGAAAACACCTGGCTATTGAATGGTTTCAAAGAATGAAAGCTTTTCATCATCAATTTAGCTTTCAACAAAACTGCCCTCAGATGTCTGTTGCCTTGATATTTTTTTCTCCTAATTAAAAATGTACCATTTTAGCTGGTCATGCTTGTGAAGCAGGTATCCTGAATTCCCCAGGAGCACAAATGTGTGGTAACAAACACAGCCTTAGCGTGAGACACCATTTTGACAACTAGGTCAGGCTGGCAACTGATTCTACACAGCCTGTGAATAGGTTTTAAGGTAGTTGAGCTGATTGAGTGGGAATCTGTCTTAATGGGATAGATACTCCTAAACAACTCAGGACTCATGTCTGCAGGCAGGACAGGCAGATCTGAACTCTTCTGTTCACACCAGAGGCCAGATGCAAATGGGTTTTGTTGTTTTGGAATTCATGCAGGTACCTCCCTCTGTTTCTGTGCATGACCAGAACTTTCTTGAAATGCTCTGCCTTCATTTTTATGGACTAGGCTACCAAGGTTGCCAGAGAAAACAGTCCTAGGTTAGCATTACCTCCTTGCACATGACCTAACTTGTCTACAGACACAAGGCTTTCTGAAAACAATTGTTTGACTTTTATTTTTATTAGCCAAAATAATTCTGCAGTTAGGATTGCTACTAAAAATAGAGAAGATGATGCAAATATGATCATACTGTGGATGGAGCTCACAAAGTCAGACTCTAATATTGGCTAAATTTGGCTGATGGGGTTGGAAATATTCTCCCGAATGATATTTATTGACCTTGCAAATTTTCCTCAATGTCATTACACAACTTCAGGTCAAAAGTGACTAAAGTGAGAGTAAAGAGGAGCCTAAATTATCCGAGCTACATTTAAAGTTAAACAGGGTTGCTGATAAGAGCTTTATGATCTTGAGCTCATTATAGTCTGGGCAAGCAAAACCATATTGATACATCAAATTGAACATCAACATGTAAAACCCTGTGAGCTGCCTTTTCATTGCTCTGGGAACATGTACAGCCTAGGCCAAGCACAGAAAGCAAACACAAAGAGCTTAAGGAGGTATCTGCTCCTGTGATGTCCCCATTCACTTAGAGGTTCTCTGGCCACACTTTTTTTTTTTCCACCACATAATCGACATGGTGTCCATCATCTCCCTCTGAAAGCCTTTTTTATCATCAGTGGCCATAATCCAGGGTCACTGCTTCCTGACAGTGATGTATTGTATCTCTGCA
Source organism: Regulus satrapa (assembly GCA_013396955.1). Taxonomy (NCBI): domain Eukaryota; kingdom Metazoa; phylum Chordata; class Aves; order Passeriformes; family Regulidae; genus Regulus; species Regulus satrapa. Next base: position 485,317 of record VWZN01017956.1, on the reverse strand, counting down.
GTTAACAACAAAATCTCATATAACCCTTGAAGGACTCAAAGGATTTCCTCTCTTCCTTTGGGCATTGCTTCCATTTACTGTTAAAGCAATGGTGAGGATAGCCTTAGATCTGTACTGATAGGACCCACATCCCCAGACTTGTTTATCGTGTCATCATCAGGTCAGTGTTTTACCTATTTATTCGGTGGCAAATAGGATGCTAGTGCTGCTACCACAGGAAATCTCAGCCTTTTACATATGCATGTGTGAACTGAGTCTGGAGGCTACAAAGTTAGAAAGCTGTAATAGTTCCCAGAGTTCCTGTGTGCTGATCCAGGAACCAGTCTCAACTTTGAGCCAATATTTCTGTTGTCCCTCAAGGGGACAAGCCAACGTCTGCCTCTTTGAGAAATCCAGCTCAACTCATTCTTGAAACACAGTGCCAGACATGCTGACATGCATTGAGTGAAGTGTTATAATTGAATGGTTTGGACAATTTGAGACTTGAGATGTGATGAATACTTCAGCAGAAATCCTCCTGATACTTTCCCTTCATCTACAAAGAGAGTGGGTGGTTTGATATCTGCATCACTTGTTACCCACCAAACCTTACTGGGAATAATTAACACCTGATCCAAAGACATAGCAGTTATTTCTTTCAAAAAAAAAAAAAAATGCATACAGAAATGAAGAGATGCCATTTTATTATTAACCTGCTGTGCTGTACAGAAAAAAATGTCATCAGATTAAGGACTAGACCCTGCTCTCATTTATGCACATGAAACTTCACTAAATCCAACAGGAATCATGCACACATGTATGGGCAGGATTTTGCCCATAATCACTGATAGCACCTTTCCTCACAGTTCACATGCAATGTGGTATAAATCTGTCTAAAGCTTTCTGAGGTATACAAAAGTGGTAACATGCTGAATTGGTAGGATGATAAACAAAAATACAGGTGTTTTGAAAAACACATTAGAGGAGAGCTTTTTCCAGTATGACTTCACTTAGTCTAATTCACTTGTTAATAAGGCCATCCTGAAAGTTTCGTCTGTCAATTTGTGTTTAACTGTATTATTGATAGATCTGAAAAGGTTGCCTACAGCAAAATTTGCACAGTACTTGTTATTATAAAACTCCATCTTTACTGCTTAGAATTTTGCCCTGGTTTTAACTATGCTGGAATAAGCTGTATTGACTGCCTTTCTAGAGGAGAATTTTGTTGGGAGGCATTTGTCTCTCTAATATGTCAGCTAATTTTTTTCACTGGTTTCTGAGAACTTGTTAAAGGGAAAAAATACAGTTTATTAAGTTAGAAATAAATTTACAACTGCTTTATGGAGAGCTAGATATTTGACCATGGACAAGGGATATGCAATTTGACAGAGAAGCTGACTTTAGACAGAGATGGAGCTTTTGTAACCAGTCACTGGGAAAAATTGCCTTAATTCTGCTGACTTGAGAGCCCTGAAAAATGTTTGGTTCATCAATACAAAGAATTTCTGAAACTGCTCAAAGAGGGCTTTCTAGACACTGGTTTGAAACTTTGGATACTAAAACCACGATAAATTTCCACAGTTAGAAGCTGCCCCTACCAAGCCACCATCCCAACATTGTTACATACCCCTTGCCAGTATCCGTGACACCTGTATGAAGCTGGACAGGTAGTGCATTTCACTGGATTCTACAATTCTAGTACTCTATTCTGTTGGACCACTACCTTACCTTGCCTGCAGCACCAAATGCTGCTCCACACTGCTGTGGGTTTTTTTCCAAAAAAAAAAAGTCACAAGTACTGCTTCTAAAGGCATCCAGGGGGAAGCTGGAGCAAGCCGGGCTTTCAGAAGCTGTCTTGAGTTTCTAACCATGCTTGTGAGTTTGTATCATTTACACTTCAGTAGCCTCACCAGCAGCTGTGAACACAACTTTCTCTGCAAGGTAGCCCTCAGAGGTTGTAGTTATCCCTAGGGAGTGTGTAGGATTATTGCTGCTGTTGTTGTTATTATTATTACACTTGTCATTATTATAATTGTTGTTGTCATTAAACAATTATTATTTTGTGTGAATAAAAAAAATTCTTCAAAAGCAGTACTTTTCCTATTCCTATGCCACATGGCAAGTTTAACTTGCACTGCCCAATTACTTACGTCTGGAGGTCTATTCCTCCCTTCCTCGGGGGAGAAGAGGATTGATTTACAGCTGCAAAGCAAGCAGCCGTGATCAGAGCTGGGGATACTCCCATGTCCTTCACCCAGAAGCCCCTGCCAGCCAGAGAACTCCCCTGCTGTGGAAGACATGGGGAATCTCCCTCCTCCCTCAGCTGCCAAAAGGATATCCCACAGGTGTCAGGATGGAAAAAAAAATCACAGATGCTTGCAGACACACATGCCCTTCCTCAGGCCTTGAAGAAAGAGCATACATGTCAAAAAATTGTTTATTTTTAAATGAAACTCACTGGTCTATTTATTCATATGAAGTGGGACAGTGTCAAGGGGACAGTGTGGGAGTGCACTTACCCAAGTGGAGGTTGCAGCTGGGGAATTGCTCTCAGGCAGAGGAGGGGATTTATCTGCTGGTTCTTCAATTTTTCATGTAGTTTTCAACTTTACAGACTTTAAAAAAAAAAAAAAAAATCCTGTTTAGACTAGATTAGGCCTTTCATATCTGAAGTAAACCCTGTAGTTGTGGGTCCAGTCAATACAATAAATTTTTTCCTGGATTTAATTTTAATGGAAAACTTTTACATACTGTTCAGTCTGAAATTAAAGTTTAGTGTAACTTTCTGGATTAATTTCTGAACCCCAAAATTTCTCACTGCAGTCATGTTTCAGACAACGTCCTACATCACTACTGCCTGATGGCAACTAACAAAGAGTTGGGAGGAGAATTTAGGCAACAGCCATTCTACCCAACATGCTTTCTATTAACTGCAGCAAGATGAGAGTGTTGGTTTTCCTCTAGCTGGTAAAAATTATATATGAAAAGAACACAAAACACTGCAGGTCAGATCTTCATCTTGTCCTGCAAGCTGCAATGTGTCATGTCTGTGGCGTTCCACCCACCTACAGAAGGTCTGAATTTGGTCTTGCTTTTTTCTGATTATGTTTCCTTTAGTAGCACACTTCATGGTCGTTTAACAGGAACCTAGCGCACATGCAGGAGAGGTGTCACAACATCAGTTACCTGAGATTATTGTAAATGATGTGCCAGCACCTGAAGGAGATGTTAGGATGTATGTCAGATCATAATAATAGATACAGTGTTGTACCAGGCAGCACAAAGCCAGATGTATTTATAATTCCTGCAGCTGCAGCCCTGCTATTAGTTAAGTCTAAGAATGGAGCCACTGATAGATTTGTCAGAGATGAGTTGTCTGTCTAACAGAAAAAAAGTGATGAAATAAAATAGATGGTGACTCCAGTTATTGGCAATAGAAAATCTTTAACAGTACATCTTCAATTCAGAGATGGAGATACTCATATGCCTGGCATTTATTCCTCCTCAGACCCATTGGTGCCATCTCTGACAGAACCTGCTGTGGTCTCACCCCCATTCCCTGTGAAAGGGGCCAGACACCTCAATCAGAAGTGGTGCAATTACTGATAGTGTCCCCAGGAAGCAAGAATATGTGTTGGCAGTGAGACTGGCTTGTGAGTTAGGATTGTAGATCTGGGGCAAATCATGCTGGCCAGGCTGGGAAGGGTCCTTCTCATTGTGTCTGTCTCTGCTGAAACTTTCTGGAGATGGATAAAAGATTTAGCCTCTTTGCATTACACTCAGAGTTGGTCAGAGATCCATGACCTAAATTAATCACTAAACTAAGATCTTAGGTACCCTGTAAACATCTGAGCATTACCCTCTACTGAAACCACTTTACAGCTTCCAGCTCTAAACATAGAGCTTTCTGAAGCATATTCAATTATTTTTACCTTGTGAGTAACTTCAATAACTGAATTTGTTTTCCACCTGTAAAACAAACAGAATAGTACATGTCTACAAGTTTGGGAGGTAGCCACAAGGGATCAACTGTGGAGTCGGGCATCTAGGATGAGAGCTGATCACTCAGATCTCATCATAATATTCAGAGATGGAAATCAGAATGCAGACAGTGGATTGAGGTGATCAGGTAACACTGGCTTCAGGTAAAGCTGGGGAGGGAGAAAAACTAAACACATTTTCTTCTACTTGATGATGATGATGTTGATGATGTTGATGATGACAATGAAAAATGGCACAAAAGTGTGCTAGGTCACTTAGATGCTGACAACCAAGATAGTCCAGGCATGAATACAAGAGCCCTGTTGTGCTAAGCTCGGGTGTTTAAACACAGAAGGAATCGAAAATTTTCTGGGAATCTTCAAGGAAAGGAATACATAATGACTACATATGACATCCGCACCTTTACAGACATTTCAAAACTGATGTAATTTTTGACTATAACAATATTTTGATGCACTTAACTTGACCTATTAATAACAAAAATTGCTATAATTAGGAATCAAAAAACACACAGCAAACTATGTTGGAAATAATATTTAGAGGGAATAAAATTTGTACTTTTAGATTGAAATCCTAGTGTAATACTAGAACCTGTTGATAACATCATAAGAGCACATGTGAAAGAAATCAGTGTGTGTTTTTGGTTAAAAGGTCTTTAAAAAGTGAAAAATACCCCAGCTGTGTAAGTCTAGAAAAAAACTGGGCATTTTTAAACCCTCCCTTTTTGTGATTGTTAATGTCTATGTGCATAATTCCAAATCAAACATATTCACATTATTAACTTTTATAAGTTTATTAGTCTCAGTGCTAATGAAACCATTCATCCTTTGCAAATGCACATGGCTCCCTAATGAAACTTCAATAGATGGATCAGCAGTTAAGTGAGTACATTCAAATGTTTATGCCAAATTCTGTTTGCTGCAGTGAACAGGGAGACCAAATCTCTTCCAAGCAGATTCTATACAAACCAACCAGCAGATGCAATGATGTAATAAAGATTCCCTTTACCTATAAAGGAAACTATATATTATATAGAATACTGATATTTAAGATACACAATTCATACTTTTGGCTTGCTCTGATGTCAGTCAGAATAATTCCACTTGAAACTACAAAAATAAAAACTCGTTAAATATATGGTAAAATGAGAAGATAAATCAAGCAAAAAATCATAAATATAGTAGGAAAATATTTTGAACTGGAACTCAATAATAGTTAAGTGATGGACATCTATGTGCTTTTTACCTGGGTTTTGAAATCTAAAGCTTGTGCTGCTAAAATAAGTTTAATAATTTTAATACTGTTTTCATCCTTTCATCTTTTTCTTTGTTGACCTGCAGCTCAGTTTTCTTGGTGCATCTATTTTTGGAAGTTATAACAGGAAGTAACTGATATTCTGTAAGACAGAATTTCTTTTCATTGAAGACCTGGTGGTTTTTCTCAACTCTCAATTTAGAAAGCCATATCAAAAGGGCACTTCTGAATTTGGGAGTTCCAGCACTACTGTTTTAAATCCCCAAAGCAAATATTTGTATCTTGACATTGAAATATTTTTGAGTTCTTTTCTTAGCAAGATTAAAATATATATATATATACATAATTTGGGACTTCAGGATTCATTTTCAGGAATTCAGAGAAAATCAGTTTTTATTATTAAGCCAAGCAAGACAGAAAAATGAATTTGCTTCTGGACTATACATATTATCTTCTTTTTTTCATTATTTTCTACACTGAGGTATAAATACTGTGCCTGTAGCCAGATATGTATGTGCACAAAACAAACAGAAAGCATTCTTAAACCAATAAAGTATTTACTTTTTTAAAAGACATTTTAATCCTATTAACGGTAAATTATATTACCTATTGTGAAAGAAGACATGAAAGAAATATCTGAAGCATGCAGTTAATTATGATACCAAGTGAAACATAATATTTATGTTCTTCTTGTGTAGCTGGAACAATTTTTCTTTCACTAACTGTGAGTCATCCACTGATTGAAGTCTTGAAACTGATGATGAGAGAGCTGGCTGGCATATCTGCCATAGAGGTTTCCTTCCACAGATAATTAAAACAAACAAAAAAAAATTCTGATTTTTATTATTTTTTATTTTCAGTGTTTATAGGGTTTTTTTAAACAAAATCTCCTCCTCCTGCTCCTTCAACATATCTCTCTGTTTAGACATTATATGCTTAAGAATAATAGAAGACATCAAAGTCTCTGACAATGCCAGGGAATGAGGATTTTACTGAACAAGGGTCTGAACCACAGTTTCATATCAAGGTTGCATTTCTATGTCAGAACGTCAGAAATATTTGAACCAGAATTTTTAAATGATCCATTTTAATGAGTGAGCTCAGGACACTGTTTAATTGCCTCAGTTTAGAATCTCCCCTTTTCTCCACGATGAAAGTGTTCAAATAACCAATTCCTGTTAAAATACCCTTTTATTTTAAGAGGCTGGCTTCCCTGCATTGTCTTGCTTAGCTTTTGCACTTGCTCAAATTAGTGGCTATTTAATTAGCAAATTAATGCAATTGTGTTTGATTCTTAATACCTTGACCATATTACAAGCCAGCACGAAAGTTGTGTATAGCTGAGAATCTTCTGTACCACACCCTCTTTATCTGGCAGTTTTCTACTTGATATATTTTTCTTTTTATTTTTTCTTTTTAATCAGATTTTTCAATTTTATTTTCTTATTAATTCATCTGCTATTTTTTCACTCCTACTCCTTCCCAAAGGATGCTCTCCTTTTAACACTTGCTTCTGAAAAGATTTTCTTTGAAAATTTCTTCATATACACAGATCTAAAAAGTTACAAAAAATAAGCCAGAAAGGTGTTCTGTGAGGAGTGCAGCTGTTCTCCTCCCCCAGGAAAACTAATTAATCAGCTCTTTGAAACAGACTGTCTCAATTGTTTAGAAACTATGAGCTATGGATTTTCTTTGTTAACGTAAGTGCCCTGCATAGAAAAATCATCTAGTGTTACAGGTAGGAGGCAACCCCTTGGTACTCATGATTTCAGTTAAATTTTTCATTCCAGCCTTAATAATTTTAGGGATTTCTGGTGTTTAAGATCCTATTTTCAGGTTCTAGAGAAAACAGTCTCTTCCCTTTGTAGCAAGATTTTATAAAATTCCTTTACACTGTGACAGATCCACTTACAAACTGGAGTTTTGTCTATTGAATCATTTTGAAAAAGCAGTTTCTATGGTTCTCACTTCAGTTCAGGGGAGCTTCCCTTTCTGTATTGATGATACCCGCCCCAAACTTGCTAACAAATACAAATCTAGAGATGCGCTTCAATCGCATGAAGCCCGTGGAGGGATTGAGATGGGTACAGTCTTTCCATTGTCTTTGAAGTGACTGGGCTGTGGCACCAAACACAACCCATATCAGAGGCTGGCCCCAGCACTTCTTCATTCCTTGGCACATCAATAGCCAGGCAGCTATTATCTGACTACATCTTATATGTGGTATACACCTAATCACCCAACCCCTATGGAGAAAAGAGCCAGTTGCTAAAATGATATAAATTTCAAGATACTATAAGAAAATCTGAATGTCTAACATCTCCAACACAGTTCCAATTTTCGTAATGCATGATCCACTCACCTTACCTAAATATTCACTGATAATTTTCCTCCATCATTCTCAACTCCATAAGCTTTTAGGGACAGTCGCTGTACATCAGCATTTCATTGTTTCTGACTATGACCTCTTACAATAAAAAAGATGTTATCAGTTAAAAAGTAAGAAATGCAGTATGGTCCAAAGGGCACCATTGTAGAGAATACTATCAAACTGCAATATAAGGCCTGTGCAAATTCACTGCTGTTATCTATTTCATAGATGGCAAAAAGCTAGCAGCAGTAAACGTACAGCCGCATAAAAAGGCAGTGATAATACAGGAAATAAAAGCCTCTCTAATCCCTAGTAGCAATTTGCACTAAACAACAGGAATGAACTCCATGTTAAAATTTTGTTCTAGAAATTTACAATTGCCTCCTCTTTTCTTTCTGCTGGAGTTCTGGTATCCTGGTTCGTTTTGCTAGCAGACATGACAAGCAAGTGTCAGCAGGTACATACAGGTAACTAAATGCATATTACACTTATGAAGGACACCAGTATCCTGCAAAACTCATTCAACTTTTATAGATTTCATTTTTTCCTTTGAATAAAATCTGTTAAATCAGCTTTTATCTAAATAGCACCCTCAATAAGTCATTTTTAAATACATGTCAAATTCTCAAATTTAATTTTAATAGATCTCTTTGCAAAGTATCAAGAAATTCAGTCAATATTGAGCTGTAGTGAATAACACGACCTGAGTGATTAAACTGACATCTCATGAGCTTGCAAACACTGGCAGAGGAGTGAAATTCTAGTCAAAGGTCTTCTATGAAAATGGATATTTTTTTCAAATAGGAGCCAAAATAATCTCTTTACTTTACTGTCTTCCACATAGCAGCCTTCCACATAGCCATGGTTATCATATTCTGGTAAGTTTGTGCTCCATTTCTGCTGTAGTGAATCCCACTCTGTGGCCAGGCAGCTTGCATCCCAGGCAGTTCAAGATTCACCTGCAGAAGGATACTTTTGCCAAAGCTTGTGTAAAAGGATGGCATAAAAGCAAAGCCAGAAGCAGAGACAGACTGGCCCACACAGACTGACCTGTCTTCTCCTGAACATCTACTGAAATTGACTGATTTAATGCCTTGCATCTGCCAAACTGTCATTCAAGCCAGAGGGGATTTGGGCGAAGACAGGGGAAGCATTGTAAAAATGAGCTTGCGCATTGGTTTACTGAGCAAGCTTTTAACTCCTAGGTACAGCAAAATTGGCTTGTTGGAAAAACTATGCCTGCAATAGAACAGTTTCACTAAATGGGGAACAAGAAGAGAAGGGGGGAAATGCTATTTGAGGAGTTACTAGATTTCCTCCCTTGATTTGTGCCTGAAAGAAAAAAATATCCCAGCTGTCTGCTGCATTGTGTGAACATATACATGCATTTAAATTACTTATATCATTACTTACAGATGTAATTGTGAAATATGTTCTTTTGCATTCAAAATTAGGGGCAGAACAGATGGTGAAAATTCAGTTTAAGGCAATATGTCCATTAAAATAACCCATACTGTTTATGTATTATAACAATAGCAGTCTTCAGCATGCCTGAGATTTCTAGCAGTGCTAGATTATGATAGAAATACAAATAGGCTATAGGACAGAACTCAGTATGACTGAAAATTCACCCTGAAAAAAAAATGTGCTGATTTTTCTTTGGTGATCATCAACAGATGAACTCAGTTCTGCTTCCTCCTGCCTTTGCAGTATTGACCACTTATCAATACCTCACTGTAGCAAACNTAGGAGTAAACAAATCTCAGCTTTTGCCTCTGGAGTAAAAGTTTCACACCCTCCTGAACATGAAGAAAAGCTTGCAAATGTGAGCCAGGTGCTCCCCAAAGGCTTAAAAAGCAGCAAGCTGTTAAGCCTACCACAATGTTTTCCAAAAAAATGTTACATAGCTTGAAGCTCTGCTCAGTTTCTTGCTAATAACACTGCATATTGCCACCACTCTTTGGTCTTGAACAATAATTTTTATAAAGCCAGTCCANAAGCTTTTAACTCCTAGGTACAGCAAAATTGGCTTGTTGGAAAAACTATGCCTGCAATAGAACAGTTTCACTAAATGGGGAACAAGAAGAGAAGGGGGGAAATGCTATTTGAGGAGTTACTAGATTTCCTCCCTTGATTTGTGCCTGAAAGAAAAAAATATCCCAGCTGTCTGCTGCATTGTGTGAACATATACATGCATTTAAATTACTTATATCATTACTTACAGATGTAATTGTGAAATATGTTCTTTTGCATTCAAAATTAGGGGCAGAACAGATGGTGAAAATTCAGTTTAAGGCAATATGTCCATTAAAATAACCCATACTGTTTATGTATTATAACAATAGCAGTCTTCAGCATGCCTGAGATTTCTAGCAGTGCTAGATTATGATAGAAATACAAATAGGCTATAGGACAGAACTCAGTATGACTGAAAATTCACCCTGAAAAAAAAAAGTGCTGATTTTTCTTTGGTGATCATCAACAGATGAACTCAGTTCTGCTTCCTCCTGCCTTTGCAGTATTGACCACTTATCAATACCTCACTGTAGCAAACAGTGAATGATAAACTTTCTGGAGTTCACAGCCTGCAAAAGCCTTCTCCTTATTCGATTCACAAAGACTCTTAAATGTCTGAAAATTCCTCTGCTGGGATAATTTCTATCTAAAATAGTGTACATATTATAAGCATATTTTTAATATAAATAAAAATCAATCAATCAATCAATCAAATCCATATATATATATACACATATATATACATACAAATATATATACATACATATATATACACACACATATATACATANGACTATTAAAAAAAAAAAAAAAGTTGGATTGTATTTTGGACTAAGTCACCTATAAGTAAAGCACCAACAATATATTCCACATCCTTCATTTGCTTGGCATCCAGCACAATAAAAATAGAATAACATTATAACAGCCATGAATCTTATGTTTTGCCATAAAATCTGGCACACTCTACATCACTTTTTGGATAAGTAATTTCCATCCTACTTTGCTCACTTGAACATGGTAAAGTAGTTAACAAGAACATTTATCCTTTTCCCTTATTCCATCAGTCCTGACATTTCAAACTATAATTCCCCTTGCATTGAATATACATGTTTTCAAAAAAAAGGAAAAAGAAAAGCTTAACTTTTAAAAAAATTATGATGGTTTTTGAGAAGTTTAAAGAAAGACAAGATTTGTCTTTGGTATTTGTACAGCACTGAGCACAACAAGAATCACACCTCAAACATATTGTATTAAGCAAGGATTAGAAGGGTATGTCTTCATGTCTCATACACGAAAAGGAGAATTTACTCCAAGCAAGACAGATGTAGGAACTCTTAAGCAATAAGCTCAATATCATACCTACTGGAATTTGATAAAATGCATTTATCTGTGGGGCACTGCTCCTTTAAATCCTACTCATAAATACGCAACTCTTTTCAGAGTGTTTCTCCCACAGGCTGCTGGAACAGCTGAGAGTTAGAAGATTATAAAAGAAGACTGAAACTACTTAATTTTTTTATTCCTTTAAACATTCAAGGCATTTTAAACAGTCTAAGTTCACCATCAGAAGTGTCAATATGCAAGCAAAAATAAGCATTAGCCATGAAAGCAACGAAGTTTTAAACCAGTAGTCCAAATGCATGCATGAGAGTGTGGGAGGAATGACCAAGTTCAAAGGTAAAACTTGATGAACTGTATGAGAGGACAGAAGTGCTTTATGAGGTACTTTTGTGGTGCTTATGCTTAATTTACACAATATACATTTTACACTACATAATTTTTAGGGGCTGAGAAGTAGCTTTTTCTAGGTAATGCTTCAAAGTTTGACTTCCCTACTTTATGTTTACTAAGTTTTGCATTCCTCTAAAAGTACCTTGGATAGGTTCAAATCTTGTCTGGCTATAGCACAAACAGTCAATGTACTATCATCTTGTTCCTCTTTTCCAGTAGCACACAGCAGTTTCTATGCATTCAGGCCCTCTGTACAAAATGTCTCAAATTGTTATCAAAGTGGAGGTAGGATAATTTATAACTTCTGGATTTACTGTCTATGATAGCACCAGATTTAACCACTTTCATGGTCTTTTCAGCCCTCTGTTCAACTGCTTTATTTCCAAGGTCTCACAGACTTTGTAGTGAACTTGATCTTAAGGGTTGATGGAAGACTATTTTAGCCCTGGTCTCAGGTTTCCTTCTCCTTCAAAAGCACTTAAAGGCTCCTGCTTTATGATCTATGCTTTTCAGGTTGTGTCTACATTTTCGTAACCTTCTAGATCTAGATGACATCTGGAGGAAAGTATTTGACTTGTCTGAATTCTCTAGTTCTCCTAATTACTTTTAAAGAAACAGCATTATTAATCATCTATCTAAAACAGCCAGTAACCCTTCCAAAATAGATTTAATTACTAAGAGGTCCAAACAGAGCAGAGCACTCTCCACCTTTTATGTTGGACAAGTGAAATAAAATGTTTTATAGCAGCAGCAGAATCCTCCATTGATCTTAGAACAGCTGTTAATAAAGCTAGGATCAGCAGCAGAGTCATTAATTCAAAGAAGAGTTAACATGGTATAAATGGAAAATGCCACTAGTAGCAACAAAATGGTAACCATTTGTCTTAAAAATACCAGTTTTTTAGTTACCAAGTGTCCTACACCCTCTTTCTAGTTGTTGAAAATGTGATGTTGTTTATGTTAAAATACATCACTAAAAATGGAAAAAGAAAAACCATTGGAGAACTTGCACAAGCTGTGGATACACTTGCTTATTAGGTGACTCCTAATAATCGGAAGAGCATGTGCATCCATACGCTACTGTTATACTGCAGTTAACTTCCAGTAACACTTTTTGTTAAATGGGAATAGCAACTTTTAATTAGGATGTGGGGTTTGGTTCTGAAATTGCCATACACCTGCTTATTCAAAACAGATGTTTTATCTGCAGTGCAGTTTTACTCATAATACGTTATGACGGCAATAGCAGGTTGCTAACAAAATACAAAGGAAAGGCAATATCTACTCACTGTGTTCTGTTCTACGAGGTTAATAAAGTTGACTGATTAGGAATATCAGTTTGCTTTTACCAACACCTGACTATGTTATCATGCCACATTATAATCTATGCGAGTGTATCATTCAATGCTCTGATACTGAGAATCTAATTCAGTTTTAGTCAGAAAACAATTATAAAATGACTTAGCCTTTATGTTGCACTTCATTTTTGTAGTGTTTCCTGCATCATCAGCTTTCCAAGTATTACACATCTCCAGTCCCATTTTACAGGCAAAAGAAGCATCATCCAACACTGAAGCAATGCACTGGCCTGGCTAGCCTCAGGCCAAGAGTACCACAAACACAACAGATATAGTGAGGTTTCCAAAGCCTCACCCTTAGGTAAGCCAATTCCTTTCCTGGGTACACTCAGTAAATCCTGAATCTAGAGGAAGCAAGGCAGAAAAGCCATGAAATGACAAAGGGAAATGTTTTGGGCCCAGACCTGGTGTGTGGGAGGGAATGCTCCTAGAATCACTTGTTCTGCTTTTATAACAGTTTTAAAAGGTAGAAAACATTTCTGATGCTCAAAGAATGAAATCAAGGCACTTTGGATTTCATCCATAATTTGCTTATAATATGCATTCAATATTCTAGGTAACATGAGGGTCCCAGATAGTCACTGAGCAGTCAGAAGCCTGGAGATGCCCCAATGTCATGAAGAAATTTTGCCTCCCATGCACTGAGAGGGTTGTCCTGCCACCATGGCCAAGCCACCTGGACAATGTTCATCCCTTCCCGGTGGAAGAAGGAGGGCTGTCAGCAGAAGGTACAAGAACAGAGCTGAGGTTTACCCAGCCCAAGTGGCAAAGGCGATGCAATACCAAGGACTGAAGCTTCACAAAACAGACATCAGCATGCCTCTCTTTGCTTCAGCTTTGCAGCATTTAAGCAGAACATTGTCATGCTTTCTGTTTCAAGAATATAAAATTGTATTGAGGGGCAATGCAATATGTCAATTTATTTTATAAAGATACCATGTGGCCTTCTAATATGCTATAAAACAATACAACAAAAAAGAAATTACTAAAAAACAAATTTTCTGCTATATTAGTGCTTTCTATGTAACACTAAAAAAAAAAAAAAAGTCATATTTCAGTTGAGAAATGTGCATCTATCCTGAAAACTTTGAGCTTTGTTTTCATTCAGTTTGGAAAATTTGCTTCAATCTGACCTTCTGTATTATATTTTTTGCCACCCAGAACAATAGTTTGCTGGTCTCTTGCCTTTGATGGAGTAGCCATATCATTCCCAAGAATTTTGTAATGAGTAAATTAGCTTTCTTACCATTAACTTATTCTCAGCCTAAAAAGTTAAACCATTGTCAAATGAGTACAATGCTCTGGTTTATTTGCCTTCTTTCTGTTTGCTTTTTGTAACTTCTCTTTCTTACAAAATGTTTTTTGTAATGTCAGACTGTGAGAAGATGCACGTTGTAAAATTATTATACATTGGATTCTTTTCTGGATAGTAGTTTCTTTTTGGAGGAAGGATTTTGTGATCTGACATTCAGCAAAGCCATCTTCTAGGCTCCATTTCATTGACAGCCACAAAAACATGTGGATCCACTTTGACTTTTGGACTTATGGATGTAGAAAGCAAAGCACCTGTTTAAGTAATTTGCTGAATCAGGGCCACAGTGAACTGAAACATCAAAAAATTATGTAAATACAGGTTTATAGCTTAGCAGAATGAACATGCTCAATGTATAACTGAACGAAGAATTTATTGAGTGAATCTCTGTGTCTGCTTTTGGAATAGTTGTGACCACATCCTGCATTTTTAAATATTTATTTATTATTTGAATGTAGTCAGCAACTACCTTTAACAGATTTATTTTTATTTTCTGGTTTGATTATTTAACATTTGATATTTTTTGCTTGATGGGACACCTATTGAAAGATCTGGAAAGATTCCCATTGGATTCAAAGGACAATGAATTGTGCCCAGAGCTCTGGTACAGCAAAGCATTTAGACATGTGTTTAAACATTGATGCTTTCAATGGGACTTGAGCACATGTTTAAGATAAAGCATGTGTTATGGGCTTTGTTGCATAGAGAAGCACTTCAGCACATTCTTAAATGCTTTGCAGAACTGGCACTACAACTACCTCTGCTGCTAGCTACATTTTTTACTTTTATGGAGAAAATATAAAAGCAGTAGAAGAAGTTACTGTTATTTTGAGATAAAAATATATCCAGCCTTGAAAGGGTGGATTTGCCTCCTGTTTACTCATAAGAAAGTTTTTATACACTATGATCTATTTCTGAAGTGCAGAATTTAACACTATCTTACTAGGAAATCAGTTAATATCTTTGTATCTCTTTTCAGCAGTTTTAGTTTGGAACTTGTTTAAGGCGTTATTAATGTGCACATTCAAGAAACTCTTAGATCCCTCAGTAGCTCTCCATCACGAAATGCCTTTTTTAGCATGTAACAACTTCTGCTTACTACTCTAGGCAGTAGTTGTCTCCCTGTTACCACTTCAGATACTTTCCAGAGAGTGAAGAAGGAACAAGAATGCTCAAATACATGTTGTCTTCCCTAACCGTGTGCATTTTCATTAAAACTTTCCTAGCTGCCCACTCACCTTTCCCCATGAAAGTGAGTGGAATATGCCCCTGCCAATTATTTATCTTTGATTAGAACTAAATATCAACCTAAAAGACAATCAGAAAATGCAAGATACTGAGTCTTAAAAATTTGCTTCTTTTTTTTTTTTTTCCTTTGGAGTGTTGAGCCTCTACCAGATGAGATGAAGACCATCATACTTCAGCTAAAACATGAGCAGCTAGGAGCTAAAGAAAGTGTCCAAGGCTCAAAAACCTCAATTTTTTTCATAAACAAAGCACATAAAGAGAAAGATTCCCCCAAAAATGGGGGTGGTCATATTCCCCTGCTACAAAGTGACAGAATTTCTGACAGAAATCCTGTGGCATATCAGATGAGTTTGTCTTTGAGCTTCAGGGAAGTGAACACTGAATATAGCTCCAAACTGTCTTGGGCAGTTTTAATAGTCTTGACTATGCTTATGATGAAAATAGTGTAAGAATTATATTAAACAGCCTTAAAGAGAATTTGCTCTGGAACATGTGGTTGCAATTCCTATTGACATATCCAGCCTAGCTATAATAATTGTGCAGCCTAATGGAGTTAGAGCCCCAGCTTGCCCTGATGAAACATGCTGACATGGTCCAAGGTGATCAGCCACTCTGCTCATGCCAGTATTTCAGCTAATTAATTTAAAATTTGGCTTTGATATAATCACCTCAAATACAACTACAGATTAGGATTGCCGAAAGGGGCAAACTTGAAACATGTCCATACAAAATCATGCTACTTTAATGATACTGATAAAAAAACCACTTAAGAGATGTCTCAAACATAAAATCTAAAAAAAAAAGAAAAAAAAAGAAGAGAGCTACATTATTATTTTGTTACTGATCTTCCCTGAGATTTCAGGGCTTTTTGTTTCATCAATGAAATGAAATAGAACACAGTAGCACAAATTTCGTCTAACTAAAATTATGAATAAGCAAAATTTTTTTTCTTGTAGATACGTACTGATGAGAAGTTATGGAAACATGACATTATAAAAATAGTTTCCTATTTTCCGACCTCTTATTTTTAATTTGTCTCAGATGATCTTTTGTTTGTTTGTTTGTTTGTTTGTTTGTTTTGCCTAGAAACCTAAACAGCATCTCCTTGAGAAACCTTACCTGATCAAAATCAAAGCTTTCCTAGCTTCCAAGAAGCCCAGTTCTGTTCTGGCTGCATTTCTGTTCATTTTTTCAGGACATGGGTATCATCTTCTGCATGCTGTAGTGCAGTGAACATGAGCCCATGCCAACTCCTGAATCTCTGGTGACTTTCTGCAGAGCATGAATGGCCTTTGAAACCACCACTGGTAAGGCTTCCTGGGGTGATTTTGCTGCTTCTGTGCTGCAAGTGTTAGTGGTTTAGAGTTATGGCAGGAGATACCTTTAGTATTTAGTAGAAATATTTTGAAGGAAAAATAAATAAAAAAGAAAAAGTAGAAAAGAGTCAAACAGGTAGCTATTTGTAAAGGAAAAAACTATTGATTTTCCTTTTGATACATAGTCTAAAGTATCCCTCAAGAAAAGTAGTAATGCATCTTTAAACAGATTTATTACTTCTAACAGTAAAAAAGTGGCTTATTTAATTTCAATGCAATTATTGTTTTCATTTGATACAGAGATGGAGCACAAATGGAGCAGACACTGGAGAGGAAGTTTGACTTGGGGACCAAAAAGATTCAAGATTTGAGATCCCAGAAGACTCTAGGACTCTTCCACAGCTTTCATTTTTTTCTCCCACTTTCCAATTTCTCCCAATTTCCAGGTCCCCAGTTCCCCATTCCTCCTGCCTGTGTGTCCAAGAAGACTCCTTTATCCCACAGGCTTAACCCTTCCTTGGAAGGCAATGTTTTTGCAGCACAGGTGTCCACTACAAGATGTACACACTGTTTTCTACTCAAAGTTGTTTCATATACACTCAGATCTGAAGGCAAAGAAAACCCATCAAATCAAATCCAAGATTACATTATTCCCATAGAATAATGATTTATTGTCAAGACTTCACAATGATACTTTTCTACCAGTCTGTTGCTTTTGCAGGTTTGGTTTTTTCCCTGACTTTCCTGAGAGCTCATCTGTAAAGGTAGTCCATAAACCAATCTTATGTACAAGGAAAGTTAAAGGCAAAATTACAGCGTGTTACAGTATAAAAAACCCTGCAAATGGCTGTGATTTTCCAAAGTATAACCAGGTGTCTGGCTGGCCAGCTGGCTGGATGGATGGCTGTATGACAAAGAGAGACTCTGCATAGTGTCATTGCCAGCGAAGTTTAGACAGGCTCTGTTTCTCACCTTTGAGCTTCAGGTTCAGATTTACCTGTATTTGCTGAAGGGGAAGACACAGGAAAATTTTACCTGGAGAAGACACTTCATCATGATTCTGCATTCGTAGCATTGTCTCCTCCCACTTTTTCCTGAGTCTGTTCTCTGGAGTCTAATGACATAGGTGCATTCATTCTTCAAGCAGTCTTTGCTGGCACTACTAATTCTTGTCCCTTGCTTTCATCTAGGATATATGTGCATAAACTCTGTGGGACCCTGATCCCCCAAAACCTCAGTATCAGTTTGAGAAGGTGGGCAGTGCATTCAGGAGTTTGTAGGGGAAATCTGACACTCAACTCACTCAGAATGAGTCTGGTCTCTACTTCTTAGGAACACCAGGAAAAAGACAAGAGTCTGCATCACTGGAAATGCTGTCTCTTGTGGTGAAAAGGAAAGGCTTAAGAAAACTGCTATGAATTTTACTAGTCTCTTGTAAGAGGAAAAGCAAAAACACATGAAGATAATTCTCTCTGAAATAATGCCTTTGTGCTTGAATGGCAATTGGGCAGGAAAAGAGTGATACACGCAGATTAGGTCACAAATACTTGTTCTGGAAGATTACATGCATATCACAAAGTGATATTACTGGTATCCTGGTGATATCCCTGTGGGGTGTAACACAATGTAGAAAACACAGTGGCAGTAAGTGACTTAGAGTGTTTGAAGACTATATAACCAAAAGCTGGCTCCAGCCAGTCAATGTGATGATAATGTGTAAATACATATACATGCATACATGCATGGATGAGCAGCAGTGATGTGCTATTCTATGTCAGCTATTGCACTGGGACCTTTGGACAAGATGGAAGATACAAGCACCAGTATTGGAGCAGAGAAGGCAGGAGGAAGATTATTTATGTGCTATTGTAAGGGACCATGACAACATCACTGTGTAAAACACAGGATGAAATAACCATTCTATGCTCTTATTCTCTCTCCTACTCAAGGACCTTCATGCACACTTGCACGCTCTTGATATCTGCAGAGAGCAAAGGGAAAGGCAGAAAAACCATGTGTAGACAGCTATAGAAAATAAGGAATTCTTGCTCAAAAAACCCAAAGAAGTTGAATATTCAGTCCCATTGTTTTATACACACTAAGTGAGAGAAATACCAAGTGCAGCTTATAATGTAGCTTGTAATGATTTAGAGTTTTTCTCTTGCACCAGAAAAGAAAAACAAAAAACAAACAAGAAAAAAAAACAAAACCAAACCAAACCAAAAAACCCCCCCCCCCCCCCCCCCAAAAAAAAAAAAAAAAAAGAAGTGTTCTTCTTTTAAAAGAATACTAATCAAAATTGTACATCACTTCACTTCCAAGGAGAAGCAAGGGAAAGGTTAGGCAAAAAGTATCTGTGGTTTTCTTTTGGCATCCTATGTGATTGCAATGCTTGTGTCCTAGCCATGCCAGTGACTCAGAAAAGGTCAGAATTTACCCTGTTTCACTTTTCCAAACCACATCAAGCATTCTTCAGTCACCAAGGAGGGTCTGACCCAGATTTTGTCTCTTTCTTCTTAGCTCTTTGCCTGTACCTTTTGAGCATCTACTTCCCCAGGCCAACTTTCTAAGCCTCATCATCTCCCTCTCATGTGCCAAAACAATCTTATTGCTTTCAGGTCTTTTACTCCCTTTGATCTCTCCTTCTCTATGGACATATTGCCCTTCTCTTTCTTTTCTCCCAGAACCCCAGTTCTCCTTTCCTGTAGATCCTCCAGGTTGATTTCTTCCTTATCCTTCTATTCCCTCAGGTTTTTCCCATATTATAGACTAAAGACCCAACTCTTTATTACAATTTTTTCCCTTAGTAAGAGTGGGGGAGGGAACAGGGAGAAGGTCTGCAGCTTTTCCAAATGTTGTGTTGTTGGGAATACTTCCCTTATTGTGCCTGTCTAAAATATAGTTTATACAGGTGGCAGAATGAAATGTGCCATCTCGTAATTAGTCCCACATGCACTGCAGGCAATTTATCATCAAAACAATCAGCAGTCACCATTTGATTCAGTGAATAACAGAGATTATCAGAAAATTGAGCTGAAGGAAAGGAGAAAAAAAAAAGATAGAGAACTTTGGCTTTTGTAATTTTTTAATCCTTTTTTTTCCACAAAAATATAATTTTCTCTCTAAAGTAGTGACCAACCCAAATTACTCCATAATGAATAGATTCACAGAAGAGCTGTTGTGTTGGCCTTTACAGCTTTTCCTTCCCTCTGAATTTGTTGTATTGGACTTTCTTGTATACTTAATAAACTGCTTCAATAACAGCAATCAGCACAAATGTGCTACCGGTGAGGAAGGTGTTCTTTTTCTTAGATGAACACTGCTGCTGCTGGTCTTTTTAATGATGGTGAGACAGACTGTTTGGTCTCTTTTGTGCAAGAAAATGTGCACAGCAAACTCTGGACACTCCTTCCTACACACACACACACACACACACACACACATATAAGCATGTGCATGCTCACACATGGGCATAGCCAAAGATGTTAAATGCCCCAGGCAAAAAGAGGTGTGGAGACAATTCCCCACAAGATAACTTAGGATTATTAAAGTACCATTTACTGCCAGTCCTTTTGATGTAGAAACCCAGTATTTAATGGAAAAACAGCATGCAGGATGCCACCCAGCTCGAAGGAACTGCTGAAATCCATGCATCAGAGTAATCAGGGTGAAGAAGAGAAATGTCTGCAGGGAGAGACAGCAGTAGCCCTATGGCCCTATGTTGAGGGCATGTCTGCCTCTACCCTACATGCAGGAAACATGGAGCTATATTATCCTCCTGAAGGGCTATGCAAGAATTTTCAGTGATATGGAGCTTGCTTGCTCCATGTCATTAAACCATGCACTGGAGGGCATAGCCCACAGGGTGGTCACCAGCAGACAGAAGCACACAAGTAAACCTGATGGGTTTTGGAGTTTTTTGCTACACACAACAGCTTCAGAAAAAAGATAATGGGAAAACCAAGAAACTTCTCTTACAGTCTCTTCCAAGAACAGCTCAGTGTTTCCCCTTTGTACTTCAATAGCTGCAACTCTTCCCTATCCCAGCCTCTTGCAACCCCTCCTTGTACCAGATACTGCTAAAAAAAGCGCACAAGCCAGCCTTTAAAAATTTTTCCACCATATGTTACAAACTGATCATTACAGTCTATGAGTCAAACCGAGTTTACTTTTTAAACAAACGATGTGTCAATAAGACGAATGTTCCAGTGTTAACTTCAATTACCATAGACATGCCTGGTGATGAAGAGTGTTTGATCTATTGCTACTTCTTCAGGGCAACTTCCTTTTGCAAGAAAGGCTTGTATTGCTGCGCTCTCTTTATCCTCTGCTTCCATTCTATCAATGTTCCTTTTGTTTCAGAGGCTCTTCAGTTAAATTAATATACTGATCAAAAGCAGAGAACTGAGTTCAGGCTGATCTTAGTAAATCTAGAGTTGCTTGAAAGATAAATTGCACAGCTAGAATGCATCCTTTGAGGTGAAGTTTTACAACAGGTAGATAGGTGAAGGTCATGTTATTTTAGCCACAATATAGCATGACCTAAGTGATCATTTTAAAAAAGTGTAATGTTTTACTACTGCATTTTCTAACATCAGCTATGTTATACACTTACCAGAAGCCAATATGTCCTGAATATTCTGCTATTCAACATAAAATATGAAATTAAGAAAAAAAAAATTTTAAAAAAATCCCATATCCTACTTTGGACAGTGAAAGTCAATTGTGATGGTCCCAGATTGAACTTGCTATATAAAGGTCCTTAAGCACAGGACACAACAAACACAAAATCATGCATAAAGGGAGTTTAAGGATACTTACTTGCCTTCATTAAAACACTTCCTTCAGAGTCGACATGAAAACAGCAGTCCTTCCCTAGCTCTTAGATGAAACATTCATTGGCTGTACATGTGTAGCACACAGTAAAGTGCTATCATCAGCAGCTGAGAGTTTACCCCACATCGACTAGACAAATAAACAGTGATCCTTCACAGCTGCTTTAAGACCAATATTTTTCTCTGTACCCTTAAGCACTGACAAAGGAAACAAACAAGGCACCCAGGAACATACAAGCCTGCTCTGCCATTTGGGTGGCAGGGGGAGGAAGGCAATCAGGAAGAGCAGTCAATCATCACCCTTCCTAGTTCTCACCCCTCTTTCCTCAGTCCTTTCAAATAGTACTGCTACTGCAGACAGCAGAGAGATCTTCAGCAACATCCAGACTCCCCCACATTGAAGCAGAGGCTGGACAATCCTCCTTGCAGACACACATAAGGTCCTGCTCACAAGGCACAGAAATTTTTGGCTCACGTGGAAGTTACTCTACCATGTGGCACATGGACAGACATTTGCAACTCCTAGGTCAGGGTGTTTCCTAGGTGGAGTCCTAGGTCCAAAGGAAGATCTCAAATGAACATAATGCACCCTATCGTAGCCAAACAGTAATAAATTGGAAGACATTTGAGAAAAGCCTCATTTTTACCACCTTTGTAACCTCCTTATATCTAGCTGTGCCAATAAAGGCATAAGAAAAGGAGTGAGTGGAGGTCCCCAGTTCTCAGCTGCATCTAACAGACCATGGAGACTGTGGAGGTGGGTGGCTCCCCTGCTGTTTACAAACCAGCACTGGTGGGCTGTTAACCCTGGAAGCAACAGTACTTCACCAATGTCATCACTTAACAATATAATATGACAGCATGTATAGAACCGATTAGCATAAATCAACATAATACCCACTTTGCAGCATTAGTATTGAAAACTTTCATCCTCAAGTAGTGGGGAGGACACAATACGTGATGAATTGTAATGATTTTTCTGAAGTGCTCTCACATGGCAGAGTATGTTTGCACAGCATGTGCATGTGAGACTGCACACGCATCTATTTTAAGAATATGCATAATACTCTAAGCTATGGCATTAGTTTCTAACAATAAAATTCCAATATTTCTGTGATTTTTTCTTAGACTTAAAAAAAGAGACAAATTTTCAGGAGCTGCCACATGGGGAAGGGTGGAATGCAAGGGGGATGTGTGTGTATTTGTGTCTGTGTCTGGGTGTGTATGTAGTCATTTTGATTTCAAAGCACATCAACCTGTCTTTCTGTGTCCAAAGGGTCATCATGCATAGAGTCATGTAAATAGAGACTGCTTAAAAAAATAACTTGAGGTCACTCAGACTCCTAAGTTTGAATTACAGACAAACATATTTCAAAGGGTAAACTTTGGACATAAGGTACAGGGGAAAACTACCTTACATGCCTCTTCCATCAGTTTTGATAGAGTAGTTTCAATTTTCAGTGCAATAATTCAAAGGTCTTGTGGCTTTTTGACAACAGTGAGCTCTGCTTCTTCCTCCTCATTCTCTGTCCATCCCTCCAGTGCTTTGTGCGCACTCTGATCACTACCCATTTCAAACCTGAATGCTTAATCATATCCAAGTGTATTTGTGAGAGCTCTTCGAAAGTCTTCACTCTAGGCAGCATTTTCCTGAACAAGAGATCTCTTTAGGGTTAAGATGGCATGCACATCTGGAGATGGCAGGCAAAGTACAAATTAAGGAAAAGTACTGTGCAGAATACAACAGGATTTCTTCTTCTTGTAGGGGAAAAGTCTATAAATTCTCTAGACTTTACAACATTCTCCATTCCTTTGCTAAATAAATTCTGTATAAATATATATAGAATATATCTTTTTGTATTTCTATATTTCAATATGTGTATATTTATATATATTCTTTACTACATAAATTGTCCATTCCTTTACTACCAAGGATGACAGAGAAAACCTGAGAAAGATCTTCATAAGTGGCATGAAGACACCCTCTTAGGCACTCTTCTAGGCAGTCTCTGCTGCCCTTCCCTAAGGTGACACTCTGTTTCCCAGGAGAAAGTTTACCACAGGCCTTGCTTGCCACCATACGGCATTGTATCTCTACACTCACCCTTTCAATCATATTAATGCCAATAATGCAACAATCTTTTTCTTTTATAAAGGTCTTAACCTGGCTTGTGCATTAATTTAGTCTGCCAAGTTATTTATGCACCTATAAAAATGCAGACTAGGCACCCTTACTAGCACAGGCACATCCTATTAATGCTGATCTGAAAGAGTTCTGAGCTCACTGTTACAGGTCCTTGATAGTGTTGGCCCATTACTGAATGTTTTCTAGGGGCCAGAGGTGAACAAGCTGATTCCAAGGGAGATCCATCTGTGTCTTCCAGCTTAATCTAAAGTCTATTCTTTCCCATTGGACAGACTCACTCCTCTCTTGCTGCATCCAGACAATCTTGTAGTATTTCCAGACTGATGAAAACAAACAATGCTGATCTATGTCCAAACACTTCTGCTGTGATATTTCCAACCTATTTCAGCTACCATTTCAGCAAGCATTGGGAATGTGTAGCACTGCTCCAAAATAAAACTGTATTCACAAGCTTTTCTTGGACATTTTTGCAAGACCTGCTCTGAAAACACTGACAGTTTTGTCCAAGTGAAGCCTGAAAGATTAGGCTGTATGTGGTACTCCAATAATAACACCAAAGCAAGGAGTATTATTAAGAGGCAGTTTAAATTTTGAACATATCATGTAACACACTGTGAAAGTAGCACAAGGTCAAGGAAAACATCTATTATTTAATTTGACTTGGAGCCAAACTGGTGGTGATGTTGAAGACCACATTTCCCACTCTGAATGGAACTTCATTTACTCAGTCCTTCCAACTTCATCAAAACTTTCCACTCACCCTACCTCCATCCGTCTGTTTCTTAGCAAATACATCACAACGTCTGAGGGTCCTTCCCTCTCATTCTTTATTTCTCTGCCAGATAAATGAGGAACACTCTTTACTCCTCTAAGCCACATTTTTGGTTTCCATTTCTGCGCTCAGCTGACTCTTAACAGCTCCAGGAAAGTCAAAGCAGCAGAGATAACAGCAAAACCTTATCGTAGAAATCAATGTCATTGTCACCTAAACTCTTTTTTCCAGACATTGCTCCTCCTTTCTTGAACAATAAGATGGTGATTTCACATCAAAGGTAACCATGACAGCATCATGGCAGACATATTTGTTTGGAAGGTGGGTTAAAGCAGTTGTTCAGTACTCTATGCCTATCAACGTTGTTATCCACAGACTCAAAAAAAAAATCACTGTTTCAGTCATTAAAAAGGTACATGTGAATGCAAGATTTACTAAACCTGAGTGGATGTGATCAATAATTTAAATATTACTGGATAACAAGCAAAGAAAACAAAAATAACAGCTTTGGTTTCAGGATATATGTAGCTGTCCTATGAACATAAATATATTAAAAATTTTCTGCTACATTTTATGGCTCTATATAAATATCAAAATAGGTTTATAGGTTGAAAGGGGAACATGCCAATTCTAAAATCATCACTCACAGCACTTGAGTTTATGCAGTTAAATTTCCCAGCTAACAGCATTCTGCAGGCAGTTGCTCTCCTGCCCAGGAGGCAAACTACACATCTGCCTTTCTGATACTCATGGTAAAAAACATCAGTCAGGAAATGCAGGCCTGCCAGAGCACATTCAAGGACAGCAGGGGTAAGGAGACTCATCACAGCCACTGTGTTGGTGTAACACAATCTTTGTTGTGTAGGGTATGTGGTACTCTGAAAAGACAAAATGTCTACATAAGGGTGTCTGCACTGGTGTCTCTTTCTGCTTCCCTTTAAACTCTGGTCTTCTCTTTCCATGCTTTCACCTGACCAACATGCTCAGAAAAAGGCCTTGTATTTCTCTCCCCTTTTCTGGATGAAAAGATCAATATGGAGAAAGGTCACTTTGCATCCTGTACTGAACAGACCACCTATGTCTGGCACCAGAAGTTAGGTTTTGTCCAATAAGGGCCACATCATAAACCATTATAAAAGCGTTCACTGGATGTAAAGTGTGCTTAAAATGGAACCTCTTGTGAGAAACTTTATGGGTACCACAACCACTTGGCAATGGGATCCATTTATTGGCCTCTTCCCAACTGCAGTAAACTGGAGTTTCTGTAACCCCAATGACTGTGTAGGACTCCAAGGTTGTTTGATTAAAGGTTTCTGTGAAGTGTATTTTTGCATGTCTCCCCTCAAGGCCAAGAGGAAGCTGGGTCCTATTTTTTTATCTAGATTATTGTTCCTTATAAATTCCATTTATCATAAAGGCAGCAGGGGAAAGAGAAACAAAAAATTTGATGAGCTTCTGCTTTTTCCTGCCTTTTACTTTGGTTGTATTTTTCTTGGGATTATGGCTTTTGGACAATGTGCAAGGAAAGTTTGGCTTAACCTGTATAGCTTTATTTTTATGTTATCCAAAATCGTTCATTTGGCATCATGAGATCTCATTCAGATACCATAGATAAAGTCACAGCTGAATAATATTGGCATAAGTGAACCCAACTTTTTATTCAAAAAAATATACTCCTCCTTTCCAAAACCTTCTCTAAATCCTAAAGAACAAGACCAGAACAAATTGTAAGGACTCAAATTTCCTAAAGCCTTTATTTGACAGCACCTCAGTACTCTATCAGAAAACCTGATTCATCTTTTGATCATCTGATGGAACAGCTCATCATCGAGTTTTCCCAACCACCCAAGCTACCTTTTGGACTTATGGTGAGGTGAAAAGTCACTGTCTACTGTTCTTGGGCAGGTCATTGCATCTTCTTGGGTGGAACTTTTTCTGCTCAAGAGGATGAAATGCTCTCTAGCCAGTGATACCTTCTGGCACAGTGGTGAATTAAGGTAACATGTTTCCTCTTTAAAATTAATTAATTAATTAGCATTTTCAGTACTTCTTTTTCACTGGAACTTTATTTAAGGCTGCTGGCTGGATGCTCCTGGGAGGGTTCCCAGTCCCCTGGGTGGATTCCTGTATGCCACAGTATCACGAGTGTGACCTCCTGCCTTGCCAGGACTTTAAAGGGCCCATCTGCCCTGTTAGCATCAGTCACACTGGATATTTGCAATACAGCTCCTCCGAATTTCCCAGCTTGTAATTCCCAGTCCTAAACAGTGTCCAAAGCTATTCTTTGCTATTCTTTTTGCTTAGAAACAAAAATATCTAATTTAAAGCCTAAATTTCCCCCTCATAACATTTATGCATAGACTGTGTTACTGCTATTATATTTTGAAAAACAGTTATTTCACGAAAATAAAAAATCCTTTTCATAAGTGCTTTGCTCCCTACATTTTTTTCTTTTCCTTATATGTTGCATATGCCAACAGGGGCCAACTTTATTTCAGTATTGACTTCAATTTTGATGAATATGCTTCTATTTCATTTATTCTTTATTTGTGCAAAAGCTAGGCAGTATTTTTACATTGTTTCCCACTTCTTTTTTGATTAAACTGTGATATTTGATTTTCCAGAAATAAAGCAGCACAGAGATAGAGAGAGGGAGAAAAATACATCATCCTTGATTCTCTCCTGACTCACAGCTCTCTACACTCTGACCCAAAAGCCCACCTTAACTCACTGGAAATAAGTGCCCAAAGGGAGCAGTCAGAGAGGAAGCTCTTCAGGAAGTCACTAACCAAAGTGCTAACCACAGGAGAATGAGGCCTTTTCCACCTAAAATTCACTGAGCTGCTCAAACAAAAACACTAAACCTACTATAAACTTTCTAGAATAATAATAACAGATGACCCAAGTCAGGCCTTTTAAACTAAATTGCTATAATCAGGATCAAAGATCAAAGGCCACTAAAACTTCAGTGCCATTAGTTAGCATGTCAGAAAAAAAAAAAAAAAACCAAAAAAAACACCCCAAAAGAAAACCAGTCCATAAAAATTCAGGGGATAGGCTGTATATCTCTTTTTCCTTTGCATGTAACTTTCCAAAGGTCTCTTCCTTGGGGTTTGGGGTATCCCCATTCTTTGTTTCAGCTTAGGCAAAGAGTTGTCTGAGCAAAGAATATTGAAAAAATATTGCCCATCTACAATACAAAGATAGATAGATGATGATGATGATGATGATAGATAGATAGATAGATAGATAGATAGATAGATAGATAGATAAACTTCCTCTTTGCTGTGTGCCCACTACAGGATTTGGCAGTAAACTAAGACCCGGAAAACAGCAATGGGAACAGTTGTTTCGCCAGTGCCACTTGTTAAGGGAAGGAAATTTACTGTTGCTTCTTTGAGCACTCCCATGGGACATGACTGAAATAGCCTGGGGAGAAGGAAGAAGAAAACAACACAATAAAAAAGACCATCCAATGTAACCCTGAGAAGTGAACCTGATTCTACCACCCTCATCCACTTCCAGTCATTCTTCCCTCTTCCCTTTCCCTCATCGACTTCCATTTTCTTTCACACCCTGTCCAGCCTATAGCCAGGGTGAGCAGCCCTTACCTTGCAGTGTGTGGTGACTGCTTTGGCAGATCACTAGTCCCCATACTACTTTCTGCTGACTTTCTGTTAAAAATGCCAACATTAACAAAATTAACAACAGCAAGAGAAACATTAATTTTCACAGAATGACCAGAGGAATAGAAAAAGCAGACAGTGAACCTTTTTCTTCTTTCTAAAGCAGAAAGCTTCAGGCCAGATGAACTGCACCACAGGCCATCCTTGTGGTCTTTGGGCAAAGGAATGACAGACACTAGAGAAGCAGATCCTGTCTGCTGTTAACTACTGCAGCTCACTTCTCCAACTGTCTTAATCTGTCCAAGAAGGCATCTCATTACCATTTTAGCTGCTGAAGAGCCAGGGAAGAGTTAGTTATTTGCACGGTCCCAACCCCAATATGACACAAACACCTAGCTTACTTCACAGCAGTGGCAACGGAGGTCTGGCTGAGGGCTCCTCACAGCTGCACAGGAACTTCCCTGCTCCCCCCGAGGGAGAGGAGCAGCTGGATTAGTGTCAGGAGCTGGGTGAGTACAACCCAAGGAGCCCTGCTGAGAAGATGAGCAGGCAGCACAAGCCTTGCCTGAGGAGCGTAGTCTAGCTCTGCGAGTTACAGCAAAGTGCAGAAATCATGGCTGAGCACAAGACAGTGCATTCCTGAAAGCCCCTGAGCAGATCAGTGATCAGGAAGAGACCCCAGTCTACCCCAACTACCCTCCTTGCAACGTCAGCCTTCATCCTTTTTAAGCTCACTCTGCCCTTCTCAAGACCCAGAAGTGGCATTTGTGCCTTGGATGAGCCTGTGAAAGACCTCCAGGCTGTCAAACTACAAGCTGCCATCAGTTGTGCTTCCTCTCCTTCCGGTCTCTTGCAGTGCTGCTGTATGCCAGGGCCACCAGCCTGCTCACCTGGCAAACAGCCAGCCTAAATCATGCTGCCCAGCTGCCCGCTGGTGGGGCAGTCTGCCACTCAGCCAGAAAAAGTACCAGGACCTTACCTTGGAAGCCAGTGACCAAGGTACTTATTTACTCAGTGAAGGAGCAGTGTGGTAGACAAATGTCACCAGTGTAAAAGTTAGTGAAAGCCAAGCAGTCCCTAGTGCTCTGGTGCGTTCTGTAACAAAGTTTCACTTCCCAGACCCTGAGGGACATTTCACATGTAAATGGTTGCTTAGAGACATATATATGCACCACTCAGATACTCATTCTATGAAATCAGCAAGCAGAGCAACTGTGGGCATTAACAGTGCTGTTGCTGCTGTAGCAGCACCTGAGCTGGCATGATCAGGACTCACCACCTTGTCAGAGGAAGTAATTTTGGTTCAAAAACATGGAAATAACTGAAATATGTATTTCCAAGGCTAGTATAGCCACCAAGATTTCTTTGAGACTGTGACTGACCACCTAGGCAGTCAAAGCTAATATATATTTGAATACTGATGTTTAGGTATCTGATTTCACCCATAGATTCATAGCAAGATCTAACACTTATCACGAGGACCAAAAAGCATTTGCAACCTGTCTGCTAAACCTACAAAAAAATCAGAGGTTAAGTCACAAGGAAGTCAGCTATCCAGCCATTATGCAAAGCTTCCTAAAAAACAGCAAAATACATTTAGCGACCATCCTAAAATCAGAACATCAAAAGAAAACATTTTTTGCACTGGTTTTCCCTGCTATCACCAGCCTATGTCCCTGTGAAGGGAGTAGTAGTGTTTATGGGACCAGTGTTTGGAAAAGTAAGCTTGAATAGCTGTGTCAAAGGGTAATTGGCACAAAAGAGATCCCTACATTTGGAACAAGAGGAATTAAGTTTTCCTAAGCACATTGGGACCACAGAGGGCTTGTTGTTGATAGACCCACAAGTACTAATATTACAAGTTCATGCCAAGGGTCATAGCATGCAGTGAGACAACAGTTCCTTAGAGCAATGAGAGCAGGGTCATGACTCCTGTGTGCAACTGATTGATTCTCAGAGTTCAGATCTGTGAGACGCACAGGGAAAAAAATCTGCAATTTACAGCATTCATTCACACTTGGCTTTGAAAGGATTTTTATTGATGCAATGATCACTTTGCATTTTTGCTCTTCAATTACTGCCTGAAAGTCAGTGGAAAGATTTGAAACAATACATGACTGTGGAATTTTAGCAGCAGAACATATTAGTGCACTAGTTACATTCCAGGTAAAGTTTTACAGCTGTTAGTAGCTTTTCTTCTCAAGGGCTCATATCTGGAGACTGGCCTCTAATTTCCACTCAGCAGAA
The DNA here is from genome assembly GCA_013396955.1 of Regulus satrapa. Lineage (NCBI taxonomy): Eukaryota > Metazoa > Chordata > Aves > Passeriformes > Regulidae > Regulus > Regulus satrapa. Next base: position 455,104 of record VWZN01017956.1, on the reverse strand, counting down.
CAGAAGTTTGAAGCCTTGAGAAATGACAGTGCAACCACCCCAGGGACTCAATTCTTAGTTTACGTTCTTTACAACCACAAGTAGAAAAGTGCATCAAAGTCACATTTTCACTTTATTGATCTTGAACCTCAACTTTTAGAATGGACTTGAGGAATACTTAGGGCATCCAGAGCACAAATGAGGTTTAGGATGTTCTAAGTTATGTGTCTGGTATAGAATACTGGACTGCCATGCACTGCTCTTATAACCCTGACCCTCAGCACAAACTGCCTCCGTTCTTTGGTACCCTTCTGCCTGTTTGCCACCTGAAAGCATCTTGTTACCAAAGGTAAACTCAGTTGCCTCTTTAATGGGTCATTTATATTTCTGATTACAGTAGAAACTAATAAGAGTCAATATTTAAGAAGGAGCCCATGACTCTAACGCACAACATTAAATAAGCCTACTGGAAACATCAGCAAAGCTCAGCAGAAGTCAGTCTGGATCTTGTGAGAGTATTCAGTACTTTCAAGCTGTTCTGTGTAATGTCCCAGGTACATTGCCTTGGATTCCTGACCAGGATTATACAGCAAGAAGAAATTTAGTAAATTTTGAATGAGCCAAGAGACAGGGCCTTGGGAGTTTGGCCAGAGCTAAATGAACACAGAAATCAATAAAGCTTATAGCTACATACTCCCTCCTACCAAACCTCAGTGCTTGGATTCAAGGAGCTCCCCAAAGAACTGCAAACAGACTGGATTGCTATAATCAATATTGGAAGAGGATATAATGCAACTATTAATGCAACTGGTCCCATTGAACTCAACAGAAATTCTGCCATTGTCTTCATTCAACCTAGAATTTCACCTACTGTGTCTTTCCCAACTCTAATACCTGTGATCCTGAGTACATTACTAAATTGCCAATGGAATCTGCCAGCCATTACTGTCTGTGATTTGTCAAGTACTCTATTTGTATTCATGACATCTCTGTTGTCTACAGGATTCCAGTAATAACCTATTAAAGACATTTAATGTTACCAATTTAAATCTGAAAAACACAAACTACTGAGGTGGTGAAGTTGCCAGAAGAGACATCAGGGCCTGTGTTAGAATATCTGATTCAACAACTCCTATATGTGGAAAGCCTGCAGATTGGATAATTATAGTTTCATCAGTCAGTAGTGTATTTATTAGACCCAAAATTGGTTATCAGAAATGTTTACAGAGAGATTGCCATGGTAGAAAAGTCTGGCAAATGTGGGCAAATAAAGATGGCTTATTAAAGCTTAGTTTTTGTGAGAGGTGCACTTATTTTCAATGCAGTTACACAATAGTTACTGCCCTGAGAAATATGTTCCAGTAACATACACAGCAATTAAGGATGACTCTGTTATATCTGTTATTTAGCAAAGCTCAAAATCACAATTCAGCACTCAATCAGAGAGAAATATTGTTTCCTGATAGCATCACAGAAGCAAGACTTGGTAAAAAAGGAGGATATAAAATGCCTCTTATCCTTGCTAAGTTGTTAATGGTGGGAAAAATACAGATATCTATATGCTACTCTAGTTTGGTATCAATTTGTATACACACAGAGAAACAAGTTACAGATGTTTAAAAAGTTATGACAAATGAGAAAACAGGCCCACACTAAAAGAGGATGTAATAAATTGCCTTTCAGTTACAGGTCTGTGGTGCAACAGTTGAGATATATGGAGTGAAATTTAAGGAAAAGGTGATAGTCCCACTCAACTCATACAGGGAGCAAGCAGCAAATAATTGTTAAACAAACGTTTAGCGTAAATCCTAGATAGTCAAGTATTCAAAAGCCAAGTGAATGATCAATCCTGTAAGTTAAACGGCAGAAGCAGTCAAAGCAATGACAAATTTCAGAAAACTTGAAACTACAAAAGTTTATTATAATTTAAAGTTCTTGCAGATTCATGCTCCTTCCACTGCTCCTTAAAAGACTTACCCTGTACCCTTCACTAGCTTCATTGCCTTTCTGGTGAAGGGTGTAGAGAGTAAGTCCTATAAGGTGCAGCTTATGGAGCTGGAGTTGTTCGGCCTGCAGAAAAGGAGGCTCATGGGGACCTTATCACTCTCTACAACTACTTGGAGGTTGTGGCATGATGGGGGTCAGTCTCTTCTCCCAGGCAACCAGTGAAAGGATGAGAGACAGGCTCTAGCTGTGCCAAAAATCTGGGCTGGAATCAGGAAGAAGTTCTTTGTGAAAATGCTTGTTAAACATTGGAACAGACTGCTCAGGGAGGTGGTGGAGTCACCATCCCTGGAAATGTTTAAGAAATGACTGGACATGGCACATAGTGCTGGCAGTGTGCTGATCAATCAAAGGTTGGACTAGATGATCGTGGAGATCTTTTCCAACCTTAATGACTCTAGGATTTTGTAATATTCAAGAAGTTCCACTGGCCTATGTGGGTGGTGCAATTCCAGCAAAAGATTTCTTCTATTTGGTTCTCAGTGTCTTTCATTGTCAGTTGAGATCAAGCAGCCCTACACATACAATATGACTGTTCATGAACCGTTCTGACAATAAATTTTGGTTGGGTTTTTTTTGTTTTTAAATTTTTTGTTAAACATTTTTTTATATTTCTTACTAAGTTGCAAGGCAAAGTCAAGCATTGGTTTGTGTCACATTTAGTGCTTAGTGTGATTCAAAATGTTCATCTACTTTGGGAGCTTTTCTTACATATATTTTCCTTTTTTTTTTTTTTAACTAAAGTACTTTTTTAGAGAAAAGCATCCACTTAAGCAATATTGAGACACTTTAATTTGGGCAGGGATCAGATAACTCCAGGGGTATCTTCAGTCTATTATTCTGTAATTCAAAATGTCAAAAAAAATCTTTCAAAAGTCATTCAAACTGATTATTTGAACTGATAGAAATAAATCCTTTTTTTCCATTTCAACTAAACCTGTATTTTTCAGGATGAAAAATTTACTAAATTTTTTCATCCAGATCCAACTTTTTCTTTGAATATATTCATAGAACTACACTTTTATTTTACCCCTTCAGGAAATAACCTGTTTGTAAGTCAATTTATCAAAATTACCCTTCCAATGCATAAAATAATAATGTATTTCAGATAGTGCTTTTGCATCATTTTAAAAGCAGAAGAATTAGGAAGAAAAGAAAGAAAAGACAAATATATTTCAGCACTTCTTAAAATCTTCAGAACAATACTCTTTTATACTGTTTTCATCACTAAAGTAATCTGTTTTTTCTTTCCATGGGACTTAGAAGTTCAGATAAACTTTAAGAGTAGTTTATGTCATGTTGTGTAACTATATAAATCTTGCTTTAAAAAGAGCAAAAGACATTCAAAAACTTCTAACTCAATAATATATTGCTGCTAAAGATTTAAAAATTATTTATTCCCCTTAAGAAGAGAAAAAAAACAAACCTATCTATATTTAGTGTATCTCACCTCTCAATAGAGCTTTGACTGATTTTACTGATACCTTCTCAGAAATCAGAAAACACCTAAAATGTTGACATGCTTTCATTTGATAAAAACAGATATATTTGGAATATTTTATGAGTCAAAAATGCCAACACAGATTATTTTGTTTATTTAATTATTTAATGCTTGGACAGTGCTTTGCAAGCATAATAAGCATAATACATGCTTATTTTTAGTATTGCTTGTGCAAACAGCATTATCAGCAAGATATGAACAAAATTCTCTCAGCTTTGCAAGCAATTTTCTTGATTAATTTTTTTGTATAAAGCAGCAGAGGGAGCTCATACATTATTTTTGGTGTGTCACACACAAAAAAATGATAAATTACACGTGCACACACATGTGCATGCACGCGCGTGTGGGTGACACGTCCCTGCAAACATGTGTGCACATGCAGCCAACTCTGGGACGAACTGCACAGCTACAGCGGCTGTGCCTGCACTTGCCACGCAGACCAATAGGAGCAGATGTGTTCAGCAAAAGAGCTGGGAGTGAGCCCCGCATGGCCATGGCACACATCCTTCAGGGCAGTCTTTCTGCACTAGTGCAGCCTGGTCCCATCAAGCTGAGACACCCATGTGTGCCTTGGGTGTGTTCAGTGAGCTCCCAGAGTGTTTTTTCCAGATGGATTTCACCCAAGAGGAAGCCAGCTGGTGCGATCTGACCTTGATCCTGGATGCAAACCAAAGCTCAGCTGGTGGGGGTGATCTTGAGGCACCATCAACAGAATGCACTTGATCCAGAGAAAGTCACCAGCACCAGAGCTGTATTAGAAATTTCCAGGTACTTACCTGAGCTGATCTTCAGGTGTGTAAAAAATCAGACGGGTGACATCAATTCAGGCAATTGCATTCTGCTGGAGTGACATGTCTGACGCCTACATGCCTTTTTGAAAAGTCTCCTCAATCTGTATAATTTTTGCAGGAAATGTTTCACAATGGAGGTACACTGAGAAAGAAGTGCTGAAGTCACTTAAAGGACTGTACAAACTTCCTAATCTTCTTGGTTTTGTCTGATTGAATGAGTTTTTGCGAATATATGCCCTCAAGTGGGCCCCTGAAATCTGTACATCCAAAGCGTAAGGAGGGTTTAACATACTTACTTAGCAGACCTTATCACTCCCTGAACATCAGAAGTATAATTGTTATTTCTTTTAAGGATATCTAGAGTATATCCTCTTCTACATACTAGGCCAGCCAGCATCTTTGAACCATAATCTGGCTTCCCTAGGCACTCCTGTTTAGGAGGAAGCAATGGACAGTGGATAATGCAGGGATTGCATTTTGGTGGAGGGCAAAGCTGGAAGGAAGCAGTAGATGCACTGGACTATCCCATATCCTACCATATACAGATGAGCACCGTTGAGGCCAAAGACTGAAAACAATGGTAAAACTGGTCTCCAATACCTTTTATTTCCAGGATGGGCAGAGGTACTGGGAACTTCGCACTACGGCTTGCTGGTTTTGCTTCCAGTCTTGGACTGAGCAGATGGGAAGATGGCAACAATGGGACTGAAAAAAACCAGGAAAAGAACATGTTAGAAAATGAGAGAAGTGTGGGGACGGGGTGGGAGTTGGGGGATAGGGCACACGATGGGAAGAGCAGACAAAAAAATGGCACAAATCCTGTGTAATTTTTAAAAACTTATCCTTTCAGGGTGGGGGCTTAGAGCAAAAGGAATAGATTTGGGTCATATCTAAACCAGCTGGCCAAACTTGTAATAAAAAGCTCATAAACCGTCACTGTGAGAGAGGAAAAGTCACATTGTTTTTATTTGTCTGTAGAGCAATATGTGTCACTGTATAAATAGTAACTAACATGTGCTGCAGCACTTCTGTGGTATTTTTCAATAATTACTGTTGTTGTAAAGGAGTTTAGTATGAAGTAAAACATCTCTATGAGGGAAAAAATTGCTACCTCTTTCCCCTTGATATTTGTGTAACTGAATTAAAAATACACAGATACATTGCGTCAAAAAAACATTATTTCTAGTTCAAGGAACTCAAGCTGAACACCTTGAAAAATTTCTCAGCTACATTGTTCTCTCATATTTTATGAGGATTTTTATTTCCCTTTAACAGCAGTAAATCGTCAAATGAAAGAGGCTTATATTGCACATACCATTGCGAGACGCGCTCATCATGTAACGTCAGAATGAACTATTTTTTAACCTAATATACAACAATTTAGCAGCATTAGAAGAACATAAAACAGATAAAAGTATAGCTTTTACAGCCATTCATCAATGGCCTTTTTTTGAAGAGTGCAGATACCTCCTCAGGCTAAGCATACATCTATTTCACATAAATACACAAAGTGACAGGGCTTCCAGTCAAAATAAACATTTGCTCAGTGTATACCTGATTTCCACCCATTTCATTCAACAGGAAAGATACTGATGTTAACAAACACACTAATCTCTCATCTGCTCTAGGGATGAGGATGTGCTGTATCCAACAACCTGTGATTGAGTATGTTTGCAGTTTGCTGCTCCCATGGATGTCCATGCCTTTGTTCTAGTACTATTTCAAAGGCAAACAAAAGAACAAGCCATGACGTGGATCCAACCAAAATTACTTTCAGTTTTCAGAAAATAAGAATGGTTCAAGGGAGAGAGGACAATATCTCATGTTTGGTAACCGCACAAGTAGTGAGGAGAATGTCTAAAGAAATTTCTCATTAAAAACAAACAAAAAAAAACAAACGAAAAAAACCCAAAAGACAAAACAGAAAAAACCCCAAACAACCCATATAATATTGAACAGCACAAAACACCTACAATTCAGGGTAAAACTTCCAAGAGTCTGAAGCACCCATATCTCACTAAATCTGAGGAAATCGGTACCTAGAACATAAAGCAATTTTTTGCATTTGTGGCTCTGGCTGTATTGCCTCAGACCCTCTATGGTGGAAATGATGGCCCTGCTGCCTTGGCCTGACAGTTTGAAGGAGAACAAGGAGATACAGCTGAAGAAAAACAGGAGCTGAGCACAGGCTCAGCTTCTTACCTCCTGGGGCAGGACTCATTGAGCATCACTGTACCACCACCGTCAGGGCTGGCTCCCATGCCAAACAGAGAACAAAAGGATGCAGCAGGTTCCCTCTGAGTCCCATACCTGCCTTGCTAAACCTGTATTGTGATGCTTTGTCAGGTAAAATACATAATTTGGACATATTGTTTGATGATCTCACACTATGATTTCACACCACACTATCGAAGAAAATGTTGATTGAGTTATTTTAACAGTCATGATATTAGTTAAACCTGATTTACAGATTATTTTCCACTGACATCACTTCTTTATTCTATTTACAAGCTAAATAGGCCAGACACTCAATTGATAAATGCTCATTTCCCTCCATCTTAATTAACTAAATATTCTTTTACTTAAACAATCCCTCATTTTTCCACAGACACAGTAATAGATCCATTAGAAGGGTCTATCTGATACCAGGGATCTTTTATTTATGAAGACAAGTCCAAATGGTAACTATTTTTTAATGTTTTTATTTTCCTTGATACTGTACACCACGCAATGGCTTTGGTCCAAACAGTAATCACACAATGTGTGCCGTTTCTTCTTTCTTGACCTATCACACTCCACATGATTTAATCCATTGTTTTGGATGTTGCCAATGATTTATTGTATGAAAAATGTAAATGATCTGGATGGCAGATGTTTTATATTTTCTGACCATTCATTTTCAGTGGGAATGTAATTAAAATTTATGAAGTGTATCTGCTGAATTGCATTGGCAATTGATGATCTCCTCCAGTGCTGTCTGTCTGGAGATGATGAGTGATTGTGGACAGTGAGATGTGTTGACAAGGGCAGAAACAGACGTGATGTTACTGTCATGAACGAGGCTACCTGCAAAAAGGCTGCCGTTTTTTTTCTCCCTTTTTTTCCCACAGGAAGAAGGTGGCAACCAGAGCTGTCTTTCTTCTTGCAAGACAGAGTACAAAGCCTCTGCACACTCCTGAAAGCTGTCACTCTTCACGAGTGCAATCTCTGTTCCTCTCAGCAATGGGCATCTGGAAGCCATGATACCAGTTATAACAACCCATGTCAAGGATATTAATTAAATACTTGATGGCCACCCAGAGAAGCTAATGAGTGTAAATTTCACAGTATCCCAACTCATAAGGCAGCCCACTTAACCTTTTCAGCATTGATACCCTTCCTCCAGGAGGGAAGTAAAGAAGCGAGCCGTCTGCCAAGGGAGCATGGAAAGGAGGAACAGGGAAAGGAGGAGATACTTGGTCTGGCACAGTTTAAAATACAAACAGATCAGAACTGGATCTGTTGGATTCAGATTCGCCACAACAGAATGGGAAGGGGTTTTTTCAGAACTGAGATCCTAGATAGCATTTTGCACAGAGCCCTTATTGCTATGAATCTGAGTGGATCTCCTCACCTCAGCCCCTTCCAGCCCCATGAGCAAGAGAAGCAGTTCTCTTTTAAACCCCACTGACGTATATCTACTGGACTTTGAATTTCCCCTGCTGTTGACATAGCACACACCTTACATTTCTGAGTGCTGTGGAGGACAGAATATGTAATTACTATCATCCCACCATACAGCTACCTCCACAATAAATGTACAGACAGCCTACATTAACACATAGTGAATCATGTAAGTGCTATGGGACCAACAATTGGAACTGGGGAATTTCTGACACCCATCTTTATCATCAAGAATTTTGATCACTTGAATGTTCAAAGTGTTTTTCTTAATTCACAAACCTCATTTAGGATATCTACCATTAGGCACTAATAAAAATGCCTTCACTCTAAAGTCATGTGACCACCTCATTACCAGAGGCTGGTAAATGAGGATTTTATTCCAAAAGCAAACCCCAAAGGTAGTTTGTCACGGATGCCCCAGTCCCACTGTTGTCACTGACACCACTTCCAATGTATTCTGCCACTATGGGTGGGGTCCAAATGAAGGTGATTGCAGCTGTCAGTTCTTGAGCTCTGTGTGCGCTGAAGTCAGTAGGCATTTTGCCATTCATTTCAAAAGTAAGCATTACAAGCTCAAGAACTAATCCAAGCTTCAGGCCTGGTAGTGATTGTGACATTTGACAATGTATGATTCAAAACAGACAAGGGATTGAAATGGCAGGTGCAGCAGATGGTCAAGATCCTGTTACACAAAGGCCTTTTTTTTTTCCATGTGTGCTCCCAGCTCTGCTGCTTCAGCGTGTCTCTGGCCTGTGACATGCAACTGTGGGCAGGAGAGGAGAAGGAATGAGGTAGGACTAGGGTTACAAAGTCTGGTTAGGCTGATTTTGGAAAATCCCAAGGGGATAGTCTCTGCACGACTCATACTACAAAATGGCTAGTAAATCCTGCAGAACTCTGGGAGCCAACAAGGTTAAATTCTTCTTTTGGCTTCATTGCTGTCTTATTGGGTGCCTCAGTTTACCTATCTGCACTTTTAGGTAAAATGTCTTACCTGGCTTTGTATGCCAAAACTTCATTCATTAATACTGATGTCAAAGAGGACATTCAGCACCTCACAGGAGGCCCAATGCACCTGCATTAGTTAGCCATAAATCATGGGAAACAACACTTTGAAGTGTCAGAGAGATTTAATGTGGGATACAGAACAGAAGGGGAATGTGATGAACTGAGCCCTAAGCCCCAAATAAGGAATTTAAAATGCACCTTACCCTTAAAAGTGTCAGCAAATGAAGAAAAAGAAGAGTGGGGAAGCCCCAAAGGCAGCAATTTTGAATGCTTTAGTTTTCTCTATTGACTTTAATTAAGCTCACCCAGGATTGCAGGCCTGTCACTTGGGGAACCTTTCCATAAAGAAAAAAGGAGTTTGCTCCCCAGGTGGGTTTTCCCAAGTTTCTCAGGCTCTTACCACAATATATGCCTGGCATCCATGACAGGGTCGTCAAAAATAATGGCTAAGGAATTCACTGTCTGTCATTCCAAAATAATTATGTATGGGGCTTTACTTGCACTTGAGATGGATTATATATTTCATTGAGAAAACCCATGTAGACTAAAACATTTATTTATATGTATGCATGTAATATATGAAGGTTGAAGAGATTAACCGTCAAATAAATATATAGGGGAATAGAAGTCTGTATACATGCATGTGAAACATGCTGAGAAAGAGGGTGGAAAGCACAGTCAGTCCAAAATTCCTTAATTATGAAATGCATTAATGCTTTATTAGCCACTTATCAGTAATTAATCACCTACTCTGATGCAAATTTCAAGCTTAAAAATGCACCATGAAAATTGCCCCTTAAATATAAGCCATGTTCTAAGGGTCAGCACAATCACAGCAAAGATAGCAGCTTATTCCCCTCAGCTGCCTGGAAGAGTCTTTCAGTGTGCCTCAGCATCCTGCCTGTATCTAGGCATGCAATAGTTTTTGGGTGCTTTCAAAATCAAAATACTGCGGGGAAAAAAATGAAGAGAGCTTGCAAGCAGAAGGGGAGGAGGTAGTATACTCAGTGGTATTCTTCAGGTGCACAGTTTGAATAAAAATGCAAAACAGGATGCTCCCATTCAGTAAATATTATCATTTTTATTCACTCATTAATTAAGTTGCTTAATTGCTGCTGTCAAAAGACTCTTGAGTTTGTGACTGGGGTTGTTGCACTGTTTTGATAGTAGCTGAGGAAGGAAAAAGGCAGTATCACTCGGCTCGTTCTTTACTTGATAATAAGGAGGCACTGGTTGTAGGATATCATAACGAAGTTGCAGAGTTGCATATGGAAAAAGATAGGTATTTACAGGAAAAAAAGGAAGGGAATAGGTAGGTTTTACATAATACATCAAATTTTATTTCACCAGTGTGATTGATGCACTGTAACTCATGCATTGTTGTTCAATTTGTTACTCCATAAAAATAATTTTAATGCAAAGTATTTCCCATGTCTTAGTCTAACTTCCCAAGAGGGTCCAAAAATGTAAAGGAACTCAAGCTGTGTTGGTCAACACAATTAGAGATATTTTTTTCCAAATCTGTCTCCAAAAGATTAATGTGAGCTGGTTTAGGTACTCTCTTCCAGGACACCAGACTGACAAACGACCAACACTTATGGTATATTATTCATACATTTCTGAGACAGTACCTATTCCTGCCAGGATGATGATCAGTCCCATGTCACTCAAGTCAGTCTTAGAATTGATGCCCACTTTACTGCAGACATCTCACATCTCAGCATCACACGGATGAAGTACTGTGGTCATGGCACATGAAGGCGTCTTTGCAAATGAAAATGAGACTGATCCAGATGACCAGATGGGCCAGCACCACCAATAAACATTTACTGATTTTTATTACTTACCAGACTAAACGGAAGACAGCTTTCAAATCGGACTGCTGATGATGGGCTCTGGTACAACCTGAATCAGATCATTATATGTGTATCTATACCTGTATGGAGATGTAGCAGGTTATGCTTGTCTCAGGTTGTCTCATGAGGCACAGAAGGAAAGACTGCTGTACACAGACAACTAAGCAGAAATTGTTCATCAGAGAGAGAGCAATGTTACAATGATAGATGTGGTATATAGCCATCAATTTTACCTTATGGCTAAGAAAGATAGGTGTAGCTTATCCCTCAGTTCTAAAGTCAAGCCTGCAGTTAGATCTGTATGTCTATTCTCTGTTCCCTTTTTTTTTAATCTTCTGAAGTGAAGCAGGTGGTCACCTAAAGGACTTCCTTCTTGCTCAAGAAGAAGAATCTTGCTTAGTGATGAAACTCATTTACCAAAGGACAAATGGGTGTGGCAGGCTCTGTGCACCATGCATGGACTGTCAGGACAGGGTCTTTGTGGTTTTTGGGTGTCTCACACTGCCTATGCAGCTGGCTGGGATAAATTTCAGAAACAGGTCATGAAGGTCTTCAAAACTCTTCAACACATTGAGTCTTTGGCAAGACTTCCATTACATCTCAAGCTGTCCAGATATGCTTGTTAAAGTCTCCCTTTCCTTCTGTTGATAAGACACCACAGTTTGCACTGAACTGTGCAATGAGTTTAGCAATGGTTCTTTAGGAGAGAAGCAAATCCAGTACACTGCTATGAACATCTCATATCCAAATGTGAACATAGGTATTCTGAGATGAAAGCCTATTGGTCCACAGCACCACACAGTCCTGGCTGTCTTACAGGTTCCTTGGGAAAAAAATAAACCAAACCAGTGGCATTAATTAAATTATTTATAGGTACTTGCTGCACTATTACTTTAGATTCCACCAGAATGAACGGAAAAAGAAAAACTGCTATGAAACATTCTGTTCTACACACTGGAAGGTGTGAGCAAAAAAAGTTTTCAAACATTTCAAACCTCTGAGTTATTATTCTGAAAAAAATAATAAAAATATACCCATTCATCTTACTAGATTTTATGGATCAGTATAGCTTCTTTTAAATCTGAAGGCCTAAGAAATGTAAGGGTGCTGACTGATGAGCTGGGACAGCCTTACCTCAGGATAAGCTGAAAAGGTTGGCAGCTCCAGCTGTCTGCTCTGCTCCTGGTGTCCAGATGTCTAAGCTGCTTGTCAATCAGCTCCCAAACCACTGCAGTTTACAGGGCAGACTTTGCACTGCAGCCGTCACCAGCATTAGTTTGCCTTAAAATGCCTCATTGTAATCACTAGCTGAATTTTGTGGATAATGACACAGGATAGAAAGAGATACCTTTACCACCAGTCCCCATAAAGGCAATCCAGAGTAGTCAGAAACGTTTCAGTAGTACTGAAACGTACTCTATATCTGCCATTGTGCTTTTACAAAAATGTCCAAAGCACTAAAACATGCATTTAGTTGCAATACAAACTTAAAGTTCTCAAAAGGTGCTTTTCCATAGAGTTTCTGCCATCAGCGCCTGGAACTGGAAATTCTGTGGTATTAAGAATTGTGTCTCTCACATCCTCCTTTCCTGACCCTAACTATCTCTGCCAGCCTGCAATGACAGTGTTGGAGCACCTGACCATCTTGCCAGTCTGGGACACAGCGTGCTGTCACTCATGCCACTCTTTCTATATCTCCTGTCCCTGTTTGCGAATGCAGCAGTGAACTTAACCAACAAATTTAAGTGTAAAGAAATCTAAGTTTTCTCTTCTTCTCTGATGTGAGCAAATACCTTTGCCTCACCTTTTCCTTGGCCTTCCTGATATATCGTCATGCTATCTTTTCCTTCTCTTCCGTTTACTACTTCCTTCATCCAACATGGAGGGTAAAAGCCATTTGAGTCACTCTGAAAGGACGCTGATTTTCAGAAGAAAAAATTTCTTTTTAGCTCTCCCCAGCAGAGTTTCTCAGGTGTATTCTGAAGCTTATTTAGGCTTCTCTTTGTCTCCAGTGACCAGTGGTTAAATTATGCTCTGATAAAAAGAGAAATGAGCCAAAAGAAGGGATCTAAATTTAACTACAAGGGAAAGCAGGTGATGTAAGTTCTTGATATAAGTTCTCAAACAGCCACCTGGACCTGAGTAACTCCTTAAGTAATTCCCTGATATAGCAGTGGTAGGCTCTGCCTAGAGACAGTGTAATAAATTGCCAAAGCACATTATTCCCTGAGGACCCAGCAGGCGAGCACACTGAAAGCTTCCATGGAAAAAAAAAAAAAAAAAAAAAAAAAAAAAAAAAAAAAAAAAAAAAAAGAAATTACAGAAAACCACAAAGGTTCAGCTGCTGGTCCTTGTGCTTCTGTTTCCTTATTGTTTCCCCCAGCACAACACAGTCAGACCAGACCATTAAGAAACAAGAACTGACACCTTCTGCACCCTTTGTCACACGACTCCAAGATGTCAGCACAATCCCCCAGCCTGGCAAGGGCTTCTAGGGCCATCAAGCAAAAGCTACCCACTCACTCCTCCAAAACAGAGAGGACACCCCCATCTGAGACCAGAGTGACTCCATAGTTTTCATTTGGCTTGTGCATCCAGGGACAATGTGAGAGCATCAGTGGGGCCTTGCAGGGGAGAGACCCTGGTTGCAACCGGAGGCTCTAGGCCAGGAGGAGATGAAAACTGAATGGTTAAGAGGTGGCTTCAACCCCCAGCATGGGACAAAACTCCTGCCAAGGTTCAGCAGACAAGCCTTCTTCGGCTTGGTGCTGCATGTGAGAGAGGGCAGCGATGATGATGCTGTGGGGCTGAGCTCAGCCATCCGCCAGTCCCCGCTGTCCGAGGTGAAGCTGGAATCAGACAGAGGTGGGTTAGGAGGCCTCTGGGCCCCGCGGAGCCCCGGTTCACGCCTTGGTGCATGTGTGGGAGTTGAAGAGGGGGTCACGGGGTGAGGGAGAGTTCATCCCCGGGCTGAGCGATGGCCCTGCCTGTACGGGAGGGGGACCCCCGAGAAGAGTCACTGGAGGTTCATCCCGCCGGGCAGGAATTCTTCCCAGCAGTGGCCGTCCCGCTGATGAATCGGTCCGCGCACGGGGCTGGCGGCCTGCGCGCCCTCCCCGCCCGCAGCTGCGCCACCCACCATGGCCGCGCCGAGACGAACCAGCCCCTGAGAGAGGGACCGGGGCACGGCGTGGGGGAAGCCCCGGGCGCCGACGCCCGCTCCCTGCTTTCGCACACCCCGTCTCCTCCAGGGGGAAGAGGCGGGGTGCTGGAGCGGAGTGGCTTCCCTGGGAAATCCCAGCAGGGCTTGCTCGCTCCCACCTGTTGCTGGAGGGAGCGCGGTGAGTGACTGAGGGGGGGGGGGGTATTTCTCTTTGGTCGCTTGAAAAGGCGGCTGAAGTTCTGTTCGGAAAGACCTGGGTCACAAAGCGCTGGTTATCTGACACAAGCCGTGACTGCACCGGGCTGGGATCGTGCTCCAGATGTGGGAAGGCTGGACTGCCCAGGTCTGACCGTGGGTATCCCAAAAAAGATGACATCTTCCAAGCTTTCCTGTGGAGCTGGGGGAAGCCCCGGGCGCACAAAAAACCAAAAACAAAAAACAAAAAACAAAAAAAACCCAAAAAACAAAACAAAACAAAAAACCAAAAAAAACATGACTGCAACTCAAGCGATGGTTTTGCAGCACATTTTAGCAGCAACAAGAATTTTCTGTTTAAAGGGGCTTCAGAACAAATACTTTGAAAAATTTTAAATATATATATTTTATTATATGTTTTTATAAAGAAGTAGTGAGAAATGGAAGTGATTATTTTATCTTCCAATTGAACCATGGTGGATCAAAGCAAGAAAGTATGTATCTCAAAACTGACACATCCCTAAAAATTTCATGATTGTTGCTATTTGATGTGACACGTCACAGAATTTTATGTCAAGCTGAAGAAAATTTGACAACTTATATGTAGTATTTTCAGAAACAGAGTTTAAGTGCAATATTGAGAAGTATATGGGCAGGGTTTTAAAACTCTGCTTCTTCCCAGACTTAAGAAAAGCAACCCCATATGCTTTAAACTTCTGCACCCCGTTAATTAAAGACAGAGCTTAAAAGTAATACTAAAAATAATTGGCTGGATTAGAAAAGACTGGGGGTGAGCTGAGAAGTTACCACTGCACAAATATTAATAAATCACTCTTCCTGTAATTAGCAGAAAAAAAAGGAGAGTGCAATGTGGTAAGCCAGTAGTCATTTGCAAAAGTATGTTGGCTGGAGCTTGTCATCCCTCTTCCTTTCCCTTTCCACACACGTCCTTTGAAACCAAGATACAGCTGCTGATGCCATTCATAAGTAAGAGACCAGCAAGGGCAAAACAGGATTTTCAAAAGGTCGGTAGAAAATGAGGAAATAAGCCAAATTACTAAGACTGTTAAAAAGTGATTAATATTATGCTATTGTTACCAGAAATTGAACAGTTCGGCCTCACATTCTCCCCTACCAGTTCTTGAAAGGTGCAATTTTCTGATGATGTTAGACAGTGTAGCCGAATGTTAAGCACCCCTCGTTCTTTGCTCAGTGCTTTCCTAGATGTAGCTCAAGCAGAAAGAAAGAGAGAATCATAAAGAGCTCTAAGCCATCCTCTAATGTTGGGAGAAATCCAACATTTGAAGGCTTCCAAAATAAAGTCAATAAATAAGAGCAATGTTTTGTAAAACAAAAATAATCTCATTTAAGAGCATCAGTAAGAACACTATCTAATTGTTTTCTTTTGGCAAGCAGGGAAAATAGCTATATAGTTTTCTTGCTTGAGCACACACAAGTAATCCAAGGTGCAAAATAATCACAGCCTCCCTGATTCAACAGATTTCCCAGAGGTAGATTCTGACGTACAGTTCTCCTGGATGGTTTCTACGCCTTCCCTTGGCTTATGATCATTCTGCTTTCTGGGTATCTCTCTTTGTGCTCAAGAGCTCACCTTCCTGTTTCCAGCAATATCTGCTCCCGCCTCTAGACTGCCTCTTGTCTCTTTTGCAAATGCGGAAGGATGTCCTCAGCTTTTCTAAATAACCTCTGCTCTTCTATTTGACTATTGGGGAGCTTCATGAAAGACAGGTTTTCCTTTAAGTGGATGTTAACTGTTAATATTCTAGGTAAAAAAAGAAAGTTTCAAGTTTTTTTCCTAAAAAATTCCCCAAAAAACAAAATGCAAAACAACCAAAAACAAAACAAAAAAACTCCATGTGCACAACACAAACCCACAAATTTCCCTTCAAAGCATTCAAGCATTTAAAAAGTTCATGTATTCATTCTAGATATTCCCTGGTGGTTTTGGCTCCTAAGTTACAATATTATGAAATTCTGCTACCTTATATCTCTGCCCTTTGGCCCACTCAGGTTCCATTGACTTCAAAGGGAGTTGTGCATGCACAACAGTGACATGTAAAGTCTCCCCAGTCCTTTAATCTTTTGAGAATTTAGTATTTATTACTACCTCAAAATAAAAGTGGGGGTTTTTCTTAAGAATAATCTAAGAATACTGACCATCTCCCCAGCACACTTAAGCACGCGGTAAAGATTAGGCAAGAGAATAGTTATATTCACATACTATAAAATAAATGTACTTTTTAGTCAGTAGCTTAAAGGTTTGAGGCTGGGCATGTTTTAACCACTGATGAAATCGGGACCATAGGAGAGAAATTCCTTCAACAAAGAAACCAGATCACCGGGATTATAACGAGTCCTTCTTCACCGTCATATCCCAAAAACCTAGAGAAATAATTGCCAGCATTTGTAATGTTTTTATTCTGCTTCTGAGTATGTTGGGTTTGTGCATTCCAGTAATCAGAGGCAAACTTGAGTCTGTGGCCTTCCCATGGAGGAGGAGTGAAGGTTTTCACAGGTGATCCCACCATGGGCTGGCCTGCAGCTGCACACTGCCATGCAGTTCCACAGAGGCAACCTCAGGCAACACCACAGCTTATCTTCCACTAGATTTGCATGGCCCAAGGCCAATCCACTTCACAATGACATCAATGTTGAACATTCCATAGACTCTAGCTACATTCTTTGGGTAACAGGGTTTTATTTGGAGTAGCTCCCTTAATTTCACACTTGCCTTTGTAGCATTCATCACACTCTTGATATTACGTAGCTGCCACAATTACTATTCGTATATACTCTTCAGTTTTTCTTAACATCACCAAACAATGAGAACCAGATAAATACTAATATGTACCACAAGTGATGCAAGAAAAGAGGGTGAAATTTTGGGGCTGGGGAGTTTTTCTATCCACAGAGCATTTTTTGCAGCAGAGAAAGAACAAAGAGAAATGATGCTGTTTATATTGATGGTTCTGAGAAGCTAACATTCACCCTGCTCATCCCAGGAGCAAACAGCTGGCAAACAGCTGACAACATAGATATCAGTCAACTCCCACGTAACTCACAATATAATACAAAAAAATATAGGTAATAATGATATGACATGACAAGATGCATCTTTGATTGTGTGTGTTAAAAAGAAATAAAATCTTGCAGTATATGGAAAAGATTCCAAGAAGTCTTCCTTTCTCTTTTTGCCTCTTGCTTTCCTACTTTCATAACATGGTTGTATATTTGTGATTTTTCTGTAAATTATGGTTTTTATTTGAAACATTTTTCTTTAATTTCCATATTCCCAAAAAGTCATTTTACTATTTATGTGGTCAAATCCCTCCTAATGTGATTTGATGGCACATAAATAGAAGTATGACATTTTATGTTGTCTATTGCTTATGTAGAGTTTCCAGAAACCCTATATTATAGCCTTGTATTAAACCCTGATAATTTTCAGGGGTCATCACTATAATATATGGCTGGAAGACTGCTATTGTGATGCTGTTGTCAGCCAAAAACCTTGTCTTCAAATGTGTGCCTCAACCATAGTATAACATAAATCAAAATATGTGTCTGCCTAGCCGTATATCTGTTCTGTGACTTTAAATATTTTTATAATCCTGGGTGCAGCACAGAACACTGGGGACTTCCTATAACCAATGTTGGAAAAAAGTAAACACTAAAACAAAAAAAAAGAATCATAACATTCTAAATGTTAAAATCCTATAGAAAAAAAAAATAAGGGTCTGAGCTTATTTGTCATGGTAAAATGTCATGCTTCTGTGTGTAACTGACTATCTCAGCCTCTAATTTATTGACCCCTCAACAAAGGAGTTGATAATTCTTTTACCCGTTTCTATACACTCACCTGTGCCACACCCTCCTTCCTCCCCAAAATACAAGAATTTCTGCATTTGTCTATGATCACCTCTCTGGGAGATGATGAAGGTAGCTGATACCAGCTGACAGATGATGCCAAGTAGCACCCATATTTGGGTGGAGGTGTTGCTTTTAAGGGTCACCATCTGTAGGTTACTCAGATCTGGTATTTTTTATTTTTGGAACAGAATCGCATTCTGGTTCAAAGACAACCACTAAACCTATCCATAGCTAATGTGTTCCAGTAGGAGATTTTGAGACATTAAGACTTACCTGCTCCTTTTTGCATTTCCAAGTCTCCCATCAGCTCAGAGTATAAGTACCAGACAGCTCTGACTCTTCCTGGATAATATGGGTGTCTGTTCATTTTATTTCAGGCATTCCTGGATATCACAATTTCACCCTTGTTCTAGTGCAGGAATAAGGGGGTGAATGTGAACCTAAGGGGGCAAATGTGAACTGCTCGTATGCAACGCAGAGCTGTGTGTGAGCCTCTCTCACTCACAAGTACCAACAGACCAGGGTTCTGTTCCGCTCTGTGAATGCTCCCTGAGTCCTAAGGTGCTTTTGGAAAAAATAACAACAAAACAACATTATCAACTGCCATCCCCCTTCTGCAAGGTAATTACAGAATATATGGAACATTCCAGAGGACTGTGGCCTCCCTCACAGCAGTAGTGGAGTTTTTATGAAGCTTTTTTATGTCTATAGCCAAATTTCACGAAGCTGTATAAAGTGTGCATCCTCCTCACACCACCAATTCTATCAAATCTGATCAAGCTAACTGTGGGAGTTAGGAATACAAACACAGGATCAGGACTATAGTGTGTGAAACCCTCAGAGATGAAAGTGCGACATAGTTTGAAAATAGTATTTCTATTAATAATGAATGTTCTCAATTTATACCAGATTTTGTAATGTTTCTGGGTACGCAGTGTTCCTCTGTTGCTGTTGCCCCAGATGCTCTCCTTTCTGACTGATTTGGTTCCCTTTCACAAATGAGCACCCCCTACTCACCCTGGGGAAAGCTCTTGAGGGAAAAGGGCAGTTAAAATTACAAAACCAGGGAACTGACTGTAATAAAGTGCAGGGAAATTCCATGCAAATGTGGCCCCTAATTTCTTAGGCCTCTGCAACTTATCAGTACCTTTCAACAGGGCTAATGTCAGGTACTGTACAGCATTCCTTATTTTCAGAAAACTGTTTCCTAAGGTCCAGATGATGTTATAAGTGGTATAACATGACTCAAAGTAGTTTTGCCAGATGTGATATCCCCTGTTGCAGCCTCAAATAGACTGAGAATGAGGAATGCATGCTCCATTAATTTCCATTGGAGTGAAGAATGCATTACTCCTTTGCCATTCCCATACTAAGAAATCTTCACATAGTCACAGCTTTATTTTCTTTATTCAGGAAGCCATATATTCCAGCATTATCCTGTATTTGTTTTTGGAGGATGTTCACTGACTTTTCCTTTGTCACTTCTGCAACACATATGCGCAGTCCTGTCTACACACACCGACACAAATTATGTCCTCAAGGGAATATCTACAATGACCTGTTACTTTCAGCATTTCATAGCTGGTTTTCTCCTTCCAGTGATTAAACCCACAAATTTAGTTAATGTACAGAGCAGGTTTCATGCATAAATCTACCCCCTATAATTGCTTTTAAAATGCTGGAACCACTTTCAGATGCTGTCATCCATTTCTTAGGCGGTGGCCTCCTTCTTTCGTGCATTCAGTGAATCAAAATTTACATGACTATTTCCCAACAGACACTTGTGTAAGGTAGAGCAGTTCTTTGTGTGGTCTTTTGAAATAGTATTTTTTTTGTGGATTTGGGAAAGA
>VWZN01017956.1:399666-435186 GCA_013396955.1 Regulus satrapa | reverse complement strand
AAAAAAAAAAAAAGAAAGAAATTACTAGGAAAGTTCCTGAAGGATGGTAACTACTGAACATGTTAGTCGAGGAAGAAACTTATTACATGTCTCTCTCACATTGTTAGACTGGTCATTACAAATTGTCCACCTCACACCACCATTCTGAAGTGTTGCTTTATTATTAAAAGTGTCAGTAACTTGTCCTTTTCTGAATTAACTCATCTTCACCTCTAAATGACAAGAAAAAGGGATATGTATCTTTTTAGCCAGTCACCAGAACTGTGCTAAGTCACACTTTGCTAATCCCCACGCTTTCATGCACAGAAAAGGGTGTTCTTTCATGGCAAAGCTTAAAACTACACTGATGGTATTGTAATAGATGCCATTATCACAATTTCACTGATATTATAAACATCTATTGCAAATGTGTGTGCTCATACTGGAGATGGAGTCTATGTAAAACCAAGTTGCTTATATTAAGAAATAAGTAGCAAGTATGGTCAGATTTCTGTTTTCATAATTTATAAAAGTTTCTTTGCTTGACAGCTCAGAATCAGTAGCTTCCTCTGGATTCCCTAATCCTTGCTACAAATGGGGAAAATTTTGACCATATTTATGCCAGACTTTGCCAGAGATGTTATTCATTTTCAATACTCAGTGGCTGAATCTTTGTTTAAGTGAGTTTGAAACATATCTAGAGCTTCTCACAAGAAGAATATAAAGTGCACCTAGAGAGGTTAACTCTCAGTTCATCTCAGGTACTCTCTTCCATCATAAAAATGTATTAGCAGAAAGCTGGAAATGCAGCCCAGATCTTCAGCTGATGTAAGCTGATATACTTCCGCCAATTTCATAAACTGTGATGGGTTATTTCAGAGGAGGATCTGTCACAATTCATCACTGCTTTGAAAATTGTATGGGGTGATAATCACAGAGAATATTGCTACATGTCTGACATATTGCACAAATATTGCTCGAATGTGGTGTGTTGTTTTTTCTTGTGTAGCAAGTCGCTTTGCAGTGCATGAACAATATTAAAATTAGCATGATGCTAGTAATTTCCTGATTGCTAAATTAATCTCATAGGCTGAAACCTGAGAGTGGCAGAAACAGGTAAAAAGCTCCCAGGTTCAAAAAAAAAGAAAAAAACAAGCCTTTAAAATATAATGGAACTTTTCTAAAGCACAGATACAGAGCTGAGCTCAATTTAATGGAGACTGCTTCGTGGCTTACAACACAACTGAGATGTTATCAGCATAACGGAGGTTCCAAGTTTTACCTCCCAAGATATTTCAGGCAAAGAGGCAACAGAAGATGGCTGTCCTCCCCACTGTCAGGTACCCATGCCATGAGACTCAAGAGCCATGGCTGCTCATCAGACTCCTTTTTCATGAGCACAACCCAGCAGTTCCCTAGGACTTCCCAGCATTTTGTGTGTTTTGAAAGCAATGAGTAGTCTGGATGCCCAGCCCAAACATGTGACAAGTTGTAATGAAACCTTCCCTGCAGGATTTCTCAACCAGACTAAGGGCAAAAAGAGTGTGGAAGTCTACCTACTGGAAATTTTTCTTTGGAAATCTTCAGTGTCCTCTCTATGCAGTGACAATCCTTCCTATTACTGCCCTTGCTTGCATTCTCATTTGGCTTCTGCTTCTCCAGTCCTTTCCCAGGCAGGGACATTGTGATATGTTTATTAATGGAAACATGGACTTTTGTTGTCCACGTCTTCCTATACCTGCAGTGGCATCAGCATAGGCACATCTTTTGCCCTTTTCTGTTCTGTTCCTGATCATGAACACAGGCAGAATCATGATCATATCTTGCACCCTTCTCCTAGGATATCCCATGACCATTTTGCTCATTGTGTCAACTTTGCTTGTTCTCACTTGCTGCTGTTGATTGCCCACCCCATACCAACTTTGCCAACGCCGCAACACTGACTGACACCTCATTTGAAAGTGAACCGCACGCATAACTGCACAACAGAAGGATGGGCTGCAATCACAGCCCACTTGTCATCATCCACATTAGCCTTGCGTGGCTGAAATGGAGAAACATTGGCAGTGAAAGCTGCAGTTCAAACCTCTTATTAGTTTGTCTCTGAAAAACACATTGGACCCTTCGGTGTTGCATTTTCCTTGACAGAGAGAATGTATTAACTCACAGAGAGCCTGCACCCTGAAGGTTTTAACTACTATATCTAAAGAGGAAGGATCCTAATCCAGGGGCATGGGACATGTTCCCTTGCTCTACCACAGGTTTGACTTAACAACACATAGAAGTCATGTAGCTCCTCAGATTCTTGTTTATAAAATGATGTGCAGTAGTATGGTTGCAAATATACTACTCTGCTTGAAAACTGAATTTATTTCTTTTTTTCATATGGGAAGTGGCTCAATCAGGCCAACTCTGAGTGATGCTTCTCAGATTGAGCAGATGTTGATAATTTGTCTCTTGCATCTGCTGGTTAAATACCATTGTATCTATGCCGCTGAGTGCAGACTGAAGGTTGAGAGGCACTTGCAAACTCTGGTTATGGAGATCAATAAAGCGCAGAGATTGTTACTGCTTTCCACCATCTCAACTCCTAAGCCCTCCTTTTACAACACACTATTTGACTTTTCAGTTTTACGAACTGCATTGAGCTGAACAAAGAGTTCAAAGCAGATGGGCTAATTTACCTCTTTCTGCTCACAGTCATTCTGTGGACGGACTGTGGTTTCTTCCCCTTTACCAATTATGTGAGTTTATCTGACAGAGTATTTTTCATAAAACAGTTAATCAGGACTATTTAAAAATATATGCCAAATTACTTAGATAATACTGGCCACATGAGAAACATGTTCTTTCCCTCTCTCAGCTGATTGAATATACTCAGATACATATCCATAGAAAATACTTGTATCTACACTATTAACATTTTACTTCAGCCTATTAGAGTTTTGGTGCTCTACTGTATTTGTAGCCCTAATAATTTTAAAAAGCTCTTTTTAAAAATTATTTCAAAGCATATATCTCTATAATAAATAACACAGATAGATTGCCATCAATCTGGGCACTCAAAAATTATAGCAAAGCATGAGAGTTTCTACCTTCCCTTCAAATGATTTCTAATGTGGTAGTATAATCCTTCCTTCTCCATTTATTATCCTATTTATAATCTTCTACTAACCTTTATGTTACCATTTGTTCCTAGTGCTTACTCAAATAGGGAACCTGAACTTAAATCCTTCCCTGGGGTCTGGCAAAGATTTAGGTGGCACTGACTGCTGCTCTGCCCTTCCTCACATGGCAGACCAAAAAGTATGTGGATTTATTCTTGCCCACAAAGATTCCTTCCCATTCAAAGATATTCAAAGTGCCACAGGCACATAAAAGGTATTCCTTTGGCTGTATGGGCCCATAAACACTTCACTGAGAGCAGAACCTTGTTTTCTCAATGGGCCTATGTGGATAAAATTGAATACTATGGAGGGAAGTAAAAACAGGTTATAAAAATGTACCCACCCATCACTTCATGTACTGTACATGCCACAGACAAATCCTGTCTTGTGCCACTCTGCATCCAGAGTAGCTCCATTAAAGCCATCATATTTTGGACTTACCCCATGCCATTAGGAGGCAGACTTTGATTGCCTGCAGCCACTTCATATAATTTCTAAACAGAGGTAACCTTACCCTGGACTTTCCAATCCCAAGTACAAAAGACCTGCATACCTTACACATGCTCTCTCAGACATGCAAACCCTAATGTCATCAGGCAGATGCTTCCCTTTGTCCAGGTGATCTGCAAGTACTGGCACACATTTCCTGATCTCCCAGCCCATTCCCCCACCCCTTTCATTTCTGCTCCATGCTTTTGGATCTCAGTCTGTGAGCTGTTTCAGCTCTGAGTCGGAACAGACTGCATAGAACTACTCCCACAGATGATGACATGATATGAGATACAAGAGGTGATGACACCAATATCTCTATGAGTATATATGGCCTTTATGGCTGGCGCAATGAAAACATGAAAAAATCTTGCCTGAAGGGAAAGTTTTTCCTCTCTGGGTTTTGGGATTTTGGTGCATTTTCTGAGAGTTTGGCCCACCCAAGACAGAGAGCTTTAATTAAACTTTTCACTGTGACCACACCTCAGACCACAATCACAACACTACTGCTACAATCCCAGCTGCCCTGTGTCACAACCAGCAACAAGTAAAGACCAGGACTAGTGGACGGATGGGAGAGAAGAAGATGCTTTCTCCTCCACCTGATGCAAGCCTTGCATCCCCTGCCCCACATTCCAGATTGTCTTTACCTCTCCCCTTCTCACCTCTCACTACTGGGTCCTGTCCCAAGATGGCTTGTGGCCAAGGAGAATGAAATTACCAAGTTCCCAACACACCTGTGGACTGCAGCAGTGAATCCAAGCTCAACTGCAACCTGGCATATACCCACTGTCAGAAGCATTCTCTTTATTACGAGAATAGATGGAGCAGGCCGGAAACACTCCCCTTGCCCAGCCAAAGCCACAACAGGCATGCCTTGCTCCTAACAAAGTGGAGAACTTGGCAGCCCAGCAGACCTCCAGCACCAAAAGTCAGTGCTGAAAGCAGACAAGTTCCATCTCTCTCCCAGAGATGCAGTGAGTAGGGCAAGAGAAGTGAGAAGTTTTGCTTCGGGGGGGAAGGGAAGAAAGGGACTAAGGAGTACATGTACCCACATGTGAAGCTCTGACAAACAGTCAAGTGATTTATCATCTGACTCCCACTTGTAACTCTAACCTAACAGTGTGTCATCTTTACTTTTCATGTTATTTATTTACAAGTGCATTTTCAGTATCAACCCTTTCATTCATTAATCCTAATGTGGCCTTTTTCAATGTCTACTTACCATTTTAAATACTTACTATAATTTACAGGGCTTTCTTGAACACATCCAAGGTATATTATATGGGGCTAGCTTAATGGAAAGTCTTGTACACCAAAGCAGGAAAAAAGCACATTTAATTTATGATGGCTTTGAATTTTGCTCATAATTTACTTCTAGAGAACTATTCATATAAAGCCACACCAATGAGAATTTTCTGTGGTGATATAGAAGGGAAAAAAAAAACAACAATAAATGCTGGTCTTATTATTAATTTTTATTTTGAAAGCCTTCCCATATTGCATTCTGGGATTATATAAACTACATATAATTTGGCAAAGAAATTTTTGCGTCTCATTATGAAAGAAATGCAGTGTAATGGCTTGCGGGCCATAGCAAGACCTTGTTTCAGGTGTGGTCCTAAGAGCAGTGTCTAAAACATTTTTATATTAAGAGTCATAAGGTTTCACTTGTATTCATCCTTCATCACACCAATGTTCAACAGGAGCTGAAGGGTTTCAGCACAAACTTATGCCTAAAATTTCCAGCAGTCCTACACAAAGAAAAGATTCTTTCATTTCACTCTTTCCTTATGCTGATTCATTAGCAAAGAGGGGGTATCATCAGTTTCTGCTCCACAATATCAATTCCAGTGCAACTCCATGAAACACTAAAACAGATGGGGCTGATGATGTAATGGACAAAATAAGAAACATTGCAAGGGTATGTTTTTTGTTGGTTTTTTTCTTAATTAAGATTTTTTGAAAACCATCCCATTTTGGGCAGATGTCCTGCTTAAACCATAGAGAAGCGGGACCCTGACAAAACTTTCCTACCCAAGCATCACAACTGAATGGATTGAAGATGGGAAAACTGGTCACTGAATGCAGGCATAAAGCTGAGCAGCAGTCTGGGTCATGCTGTGGGAGCACCTCAGGGGTTTGCCTGCCTGGAGCAGTCATGGTAGTCCTGGCCACAGCTCAGATCACAACCCTGAGCACATTGGCTCTAGTTCGTACTGGCAGAGAGCTGGCATGCCTCAGACTATAGAAAACGCGGATGGGGATTAAATGCACAGCCATAATTCTCCGTGCTTTGCAGAGGAAGTGTGCCGGGTGCAGGCAGAGGATGTAGCCAGATTGCTGTCAGTGGATGAAGCGGCTCACTTGCCTGCATCTGTCTGTCATGTAGCAGGCAACAGCTCCCTGCTCCCTCCTGCACTTTGATCCCCAGCATCTTCTGCTCCCTCACCCGCTCCATCTACCCTTTCCTCAACCCCCCGGCAGGATATTCATGATGTGAGAGGACAGACCATAGAGAGACCAGAAGAAGGCAGGTATGCTTTGCTGTGAGCATTTCTTGGGCTTCTGCCACTGTGCTTCTGATCCTGAAGCCTGACAGGCAGAGAAATCTGGCCAGCATGATCCTGTAGTCTAATATTTTCCATGAAGAGGTGGAGCAATGGCTGGCAAAACGTTTTCATAAGTCACCAAAAAAAAAAGAGCAAAGCTTCTTCCATGCCTCCACCTCTGGCTGCACAAAGACTCTCTGTTTCTTGTGTGCACAGACCTTTACATTTTGCCTTTGAGAAAGACAATTTCTGGTCACCGTTTGCAGGGGACATGGGAAATTGCTTTTGGAAAGGCATACTGGAGGGCCCAGCCAGGAAACAGCTCCTTCAGGAAAATGTGGTCCTGCAGACCTTCCTCAGCACCATTGTAAACCTGCTGCATTAGCAAAGGGACCCTAGAAAACCTACACTCCATGGATCACTTTTATGGCAGTACCTTGAATTCAGATAATGAAATTTTGGAAATATAAATATCATTAGCAGAGAAGAAACAGTAAAATAAATACCCTCTTCTAATTTTGTCAGAAGGCTGTTCTCACTGGGAAAAGATCTGGCTTGAACAGAATGTGTGATATCAGGGCTAAACAAGTTAATTTGATTTTAAAGTTTCCCATGAGTCTTAGCATTTTTCCTTTCACTGAATATTGTGACACAGGCCACTGTGGTTTGTAAGGGATTTTAAAGATTGAACATGAAAGATCCTGCAAAGCAAAAAATATTACTATTTGTTATTAATTTAAATAATAGCACAATTGCACAGAATGTCTTGCCTCAATCTTCTTTTTTTAATGACCACTGGTTTGTGGTCATAGTTTTGTGCCTGCAATTAATTGTGTCTGCTATAGAAACTCTGTGTTGCACTTAATTGTGACTTTGGCTGATAGCAGTTTGACATCTGGCTCCTTGGTTATTCTTGCAGATATGAAGGTTCTTTTAAATACTTGCTCATTTGTCATTAAGTTAGTCCAAACAATTTCAGGAACTCAGAATGGATACATTAAAGAATTTGGAAGATAAATACTTCTCCAGTATTGACACTTCCCCCAGAACAGTCTCTGGATGCTCATGTATGGCTTTGCCACAAGCCATGAGCAATATACAACCTACCCTGTGTTGCTTCAGAAGCAGATTGGGAATTGCTGGGTTCTCCACCAGCAATCGAGGATGTGATTTTCACATGTAGAGAAAAAGCCAATTTGCGTCCAACTACAGTGAACACACAGCAGAGCATGGGAGAAGAGCTTGTACCTTGCCTTCCAGGAAGACTTCTGTTGCTTGCACCCAAGCCCAAGCTGCCTCAGTATCAATGTTTCTGCAGTGTCAATTAGATAAATGAAAGTCAGCTTTGGGAATCTCAAACACTCCCACTTTCACAACACTTATTGTAACTTAGGCACAAAATTCCAATCTGGTCTTTGTTTCTTTCTGCAGTGGAGAAACAAAGTGGATCAACCATAAAGTAAAGTCTGCAGTACCTCTCCCTGGAGTATCTGGTCCATTACAGCACACTGGGAAACTGGGAGAAGGGTGGAGTCCAGCTTCTCACCTGAACCTACTCATTGCTCACCCAGTGGTTCGTGGAAACAAATTACTTTCTGGCCATAGCTGCTTTGCAGCACAAGTTTGGGAAGGTCATCATGGCTTCCCCGCAGACCTGCAGGAATGTAATGTTAAACCTGGGAATGCTTTGAGATTTTCTAATAGGAAATAACCATGTTCTTTGTGCGAAGTTTTAGCAAGACAATTTTTTCTCCAAAAACAACCAGTCTTCTCTATCTTCACTTTAGCTTTACTCCTTACCCAGGTTTACCTTAGAAAAATGAAGTTGTGGTTTCATATACAGAACTGAAACAAAATGCAAATAGCCAAGATTAGATCATTACCTTTGCCTTCTTGTGTATCTGTGTTAAAGATGTCCTGGCAGCTTCTTTGTCATTTAAAAGCCTATTCTGGAGCACATGTGATGGCTTAAAAAGAATTCAGCAGAATTCAGCATTCTTAATGTGTCACATATTGAGTTAGGTCCAACCAGAGCTGACTGAAAATGAACACAAAAAGAAAAGGGCCTGAAATTGAGAAACAGGTTCTTGATAACCTAATCAAGGGGGAGAAGTCTTGGAAAAGTCAAAAAGAAATATGGAGAGAGTATCAAGGTAGAGCACAAGCAGTGTCAATGAGGAAAACAACTGGTGAAAAAGTGTTCCCTGGGATTTTCAGGATGCAGTCAAGAAAGGTGCAGTGATAGAGAGATACCCAACACAGTGTGTAGAGACTAGAAAGACAGTGCTGTTTAACACAGAGAAAATTGAAAGAAGAGCAGGTGAGATCCACTGCTCACTACTGATGAAGGAGAATAAATCCCCAATGTGCAGAAGTGAAGACTGTTCCACACCCTGAAGAATAGGGCCCAGGGAGGGTAAATGCTGGGGTGTGAAGCATGGGCTGTTGAGGGAAACCAGAAGTTTCATACTGAGGGTGATCAGGCCAGAGCCCTGAACCAGAAGAAGGGTTTGGGGACATGTGGGGTGCCCTAGGAGGAGCCTCTGCTGTGCCAAGGGCACTGGAGCTGATTACATGTGATCAAACATATTTCTGTGATAATTGAAATGAAATCTGACAACAGCACACTGGAAATACAACAGAAGAAACATTCGTCTCCTGCTGCAGCATCGGTGAGACTGAAGGGAGCTGACTAACATGGAGAAAGAAATTCTATTTTTTTTGAGAGAAAGTGTGCATGAGGGATTAATATATCTGAGTATCTGAGTATTTGTTTCCCTTAACTTTGGTATAATCCTATCTATGTTGATTCAGTGAACAAAAACAAAAAAAATAAAGTTAAAATAAGGTTGGGTATAGCCATTCAGCTGTCAATCTAAAAATCTTATTAGACATGTTTGTCCTCAAATTCAAGTATAACATTTTTTTGATTGATAGAAAATGACAGGTAGTAAAGTTATGCAATTATGCATGGAGGTGACATTTTTTCTCCAATAACACTTTAGGAATGTAAGAATTTTGTCATCCTCACTACCTGCCTTGTTGAGAAGATGTGATTTACACTCTTATCTTGGGGGAAGGGAAAAAAAATCGTTGCTACCTTGGTGAATGATCTGTGCATATTTTAAATTGGAATATACATCCTTTTTATAGTGCTATAGTACTGTATCCAGACATCTTTTCTGAGGAGAGTTCTTTGGGACTGGATGCATTTTTGAGCAGCAGTGGCAGGAAGCACTGGCAAGCAGGAGGCTGACACTGACACTGACACTGTAGCAAGAAGAAGACCTGCCACGATACCCATGTACTGCATGCTGCTCAGAGTCCAAACATAGACTAAACTTTTGGCTGATCCTTTTCCATCTCAGGACGTAACCACTGACTGGAACTGTCTGCACGTACACGTTTTCTTCCATCTTCTTCTGCCTGGCACCTGACACCTGCAAATTGGATGCATTACAAGGACCGCACCCATTACAAAGTCCACAATATTCAGCACTTGTAAATGAACAATAATTTAAATTAACAAAGCAGGCCTAAGAGTCTAATGCAAAATGTCAATTCTCTCCCTGAGTGAAACTGTGATCTACATACATTAGAAAAGAATGGGTAAGGCAGAGGAAACCTTTTAAAGAATAGTGAGACAGAAAAAGGACAGCAGCAACAACAAAAAGGAATTTTATACCATTCCTAGCACTTGATTTAGAAAGCAGATGCCTGCACTCTCAGTCAGCAGTGATGCCAGCCACTGCTCTGTATCCAAAGCAAGGTATCTCCCCATACCGTGTTTCAGCTGCCCACAGTGACACAGGACCAAGTAGTGGGCAGAGTAAGCTTGCCCAGAGCATAGGGAGCATCTGAACTGGACTGGACTGTGCATTTCTGGAGATACATCAGAAATGAAAGAAGAAAGAGACATCCTGTAGCCCTTCCCTCCTACATGGAGCAGTCGTTAAGGCACACTAATGTTAAGGTAGGATTTCAAGATACATCTGGTAATACATAAGCATTAGGCCAATATGAAGCCAAAGGAAATACTTGAGACAATCTGTACCAGGAAATATCCCCATATTTGATTGTAATGTGTATCTTTGACTCAAAGAAGATGTGGTTGCACAGCAACCAGTATAGGTGATAAAAGTTTAACAGTTTAACTCCAAGCACATGGTTCTCACTAGAAATCTAAGATTACACTTCTCTTCACAGTCTAGTTTTCTGAGATTAATTTCTGTTTAAACTAACATGAAAACCATCAGCTTTTTAACCTAAGTAGGTTGTTAGATAATGTAAATTACAGAGATACTTCAGCCTCAGAACCAGCTAGAGTAGGATACATAATGAAAGAAATTATTAGATCCCAAATCAATGGGAACATTCTTATTTCTCCCATAGAAACTGAGGAGTTTCCCTAAAAATGAGATTTCTTCAGCCCATGAATACTTTCAGTTCTGAATTCATGTGCTTGTTTAAGCTCCTGGAGCATCTTAGAAGAAAATAAATAAGGATTTTCTCAGACACTAATTTGCAAAAGGTCATTTATTAGTGCCTTCATTAAGCATAGGTCCAGCTTCCTGCATTTGTCCTTTCATACCTTGCTGTCTTTTGATTCTATCTTTATCATCACAGCCAAGCACTGACAGCAGATGTACACAACAGCAGCAGACTGCCTTTTATTTTTATAGAGAAATAAACAATAGGCATGATGAGCTAATGTAGCTCCTCACCCATTCAGTCACCCCTGGGAGTTCCATTACTGACTGATCTACTCATTAGCTGGGGTTAAGGTAACACAGCCAGATGAGTGTTTTGGGGAATGGAAACCACATGGGGCCAGCTCCCTGGGAGTGGTGCTCTCCCACTTCTGTACTGAGATAGGAGGCATTAAAGGTGCAGACACTCACCAGATCATACTGTGAGATGCTTCCCTCCAGATGGAGAAGTATTTTATTCTGTTCTATATGACAACTCCAGAAGTGAGAACATTCTCCTTGTCTTCTGAAGCCCATTCTGAAATCAAAAGGGAGGAAATATGCAATAATGCAATCCCCCAGAGCTAAGAAATGTTTCTTGGTATCCTGTCTAAGTTCTCTTTTGATCTTCATCCCTTCAAAACCTCTGGGGCCATCCTAAATCACCCTGTTCCCTGCTTGGTGTTTATGTCTTTCTGTTACTTATACACCATTAAAATGCACTTCTAATCAAAATATAATTCACCTAATCTTCTTTATAAATGAATCCCCTGAGACTCTTAATCATTTGTATTACTCTTCTCTGGACTGTCTCCAATTTTTTGACAGCATTCTGAGATTGACATGTCCCAAACTGTACGCAGCTCTTTTGATGCAGCCTCAACAGTGCTGTAGAAAAGGAAATCATTGCTGGAACTTGTCAGAGGGACTCTTGGGAAAACCAAATGCCATTGGCTTCATCTCTCGTTTCCATAAGAAAGCATAATGGTTTAACATCTTCATAGTGAAGCATTTTCATCTTGACTTTTGAAATAACTTCCCATTTTGCTTTTTGAATAATAATTTTTATTATTTGGACACATTCTGCATCCTGGCTGGATGCAATAGCCACTGATCTGAACAGTTGTATGAATTTTGCTGTTTTATTTTGATTCACCTACATACACAGGCTGTCATTTACAAGATTTATTGCTATTTTATTATTTACTGTTCTTACTTAGCATCTTTGCTTTAATGCATACCATGTAGAAACTGATTGTGCTACTCACCACCTTGTCCTTCTCCATCCTTTGCCACATCTTCAACAAAAATCTAAAAACTAGACCTAGTTCATATCCCTGTATAGCACTGTAGGTAGTCCTCAGTAACTGAACACCTCAACTTACTATTTTCCTTATTTTATGGGCCTTCTGTTCACTCTTGGTTTATGGCACTGCTGACATTCACATCAAAGTTAATTCATACTTCAAGCAGGAATTCAGGAAGGTCCAGATGCACTAGGTTCCTTTACACTGTTGTCCACTTCTGTAACTTAATCTGAAAAATCAAGGTTTGACTGCCATGATTTATTCTGTAGAAAACCTTGCTGTTAATTGTGCTTATGGTTTGATTTCTGTCCTTTTATATATATATATATGCCATGACCTTACTGAGAACAGAAATTGGACCATTGAATTCTTAGGGATTAGATTTTTTTATTTTTCTTTTTTGTTACTATTTACCTTTCAGAAGTTCAGTATTTAATTTTTTCTCCCAGCCCTCTGGTACCTTCCCATCACACTCTGTAACTTTCTGTAAGTAATTGCTAGTGTTTCTGTAAGTTCATTAGCTAATTCCCTTAGCACTCTAAAATGCATGCACACCTGCTGATCTGTATATATATTCAGATGTTTTAAGTATTCTCTTTCCTGCTTTTCATCAATAGCTTTGACAAAGTCATTATTGCTACTTAATTATCCATTTCTCTTGCCCTTATTTTTCTTGTTTAACAGATTTTTATAAAGTATTTCAGTAGTTTACCCATTTTAGAACCATCATTTAATCTTCCTCCTCATTTATTAATGAGTCTACTTTTTCTCCATATTTTTTGTTCTCTTAATATATTTCAAATGCTTTTCTTCTTCTCTTGAAACCCTTTGGCTGTTGCTGATCCATTCTTCTTCTTGCTGTCCTAGCAAGCCTAAATCAGAAAGGTTTTCTTCTTGGTACTGCTTTCTGATACAAGACTAGGAGAATGATGGTATTTATTTATTTACTTACTTCTTTCTCTGTTGCCAGTAAAGAGCTGTGGGTTTGTGGTTGGGGTTTTTGTAGGGTTTTGGGTTTTTTATTTTCCTCTCCATTTGTTACTATGCTTACAAGTTGCTACTGTTATAGGTGGACTCAATTATTTTAAAGGTATTTTCCAGCCTACTTAGTTCTGTGATTCCTTTTTTTTTTTTTTTTTTGACACTTTAAGACTTGTGTCCTTGGTGCCAGTAGGGTTGCCATCTGGTGAAAATTCTTATTCCTTCCTCCCCACCTTGCCTCATTTACTTATTTACTCACCTGTCTTATATTTTCAGCCTCCTAAATCAGGTTCCAATATGCCTAATGTTTCAGTACAAAACAGTAGGTGTCAACTCCCTGTTTGGGCCTTTAATAATAAAAAGACTGGAAAGAGTGTGGATGTGATCCTGATCCTGCCTTCTTCCATTTTCTTTTCCTTTTCACTGCTTACATCAGTAAGATCTGGACACCTTATCTTCTCCAAGCTATGAACAGTTACTCTAGCTCATAAATGAAACAAGCTTTTGGAGGTAATATTTTGCCCATTGACTGACCCCTCTCTCCCCATAATTTATGAGAACCAAACAGCCTGGACTCCCTGGAAGCTTTCAATGAACCAGCCATTTAGCTGAGGAGGTAGGGAACTAGGGAACAGAAAGGAAAGGATTTTTCATGGGAGGTAGTGGTTGGAGCAGGTTGGGTATTCTTCTTTCTCTAAAAGTTGAAACTCACTTCAAACAATGACTTGGGCAATATAGGGAGAGAGGAAAAACAGCCAGGTGCACAAACAGCACATTGTATGTGGAAATGTTCATACAGATTGGGCACAACAAGGAACTGTTGAAGAAAAAAGTTTTGCCTGAGAGATTTCAAAACAGACAAGTTCCAAACAGACAAAATAAATGAATTTTCAAGGGACAAAGCAGAAAGTTATGTACCAAAAATAAGAGTAGAACCAGAGCAGAAAAAGGAGGGAGAATGACATGCAATAGCGGGTGAGAAGTACAGAAAGAAGAACTTCATTCACGAAGAAGGGAGGGAGCTGAGGATCACATGAAGATGAAGGTCTCTCTGACTGCAGATAATCAGGAAGCCTTTCTCCAGAGGTGATGTACAAACTGATAAACTGCTCACCAGGGAGTGTAAGGTAGGTTTGGAACTGGAAATGAAAGTGAAGAATCTACTGCCTATCTTCAGCACCAAGAACATTGTCAGATCAAGGATGCTTTCATTAGGAAAGACACTCAAAGTGAGTTATCTGCCAGATACCTTCAGTATGAAAACACAAGTTATCAGGGATTAATGAAGCTACTTAAGGAAGTCACCTGAATGGCAGAGCACACAGACTGCAAAGTGAAAGAAAGAGAGGAAATCTAAGGAAAGTCTCCAGACTTAACTGTGTAACCACCTCAAATTATATTGTTAGAATGAACACTGAACTCAAAGAAGGAAAGGGTCTGAAAGGCAAAGAAATCTATTTCCTCAGGCAGGAAATACAGACATGAACTGATAATCTCCCAAAAGGAAAGTTTTCTGGAAAATTAAACTGAGTTAAACTTTTAGAAGGTGATTAAAACAAATAGCAGCCATTTCCTCAGCTGTCTAAATAAAAGGAGAAAACTGAATGAAGAAATGGAGCTGCTATAGAGTGAGAATATAGCACAGACCTATAAATGGCCCAAAACCAAATTAACACCTTTGCCTCAGTTTTCAATGAAGGTGGCATGCGGACAAAGGTTAATGAGTGGAAAAGCAGGGATTAAAACCCTTGTACGTTCATTGTAGAAGCAGAATTCAGATAGTATAGCATTCACAGGTGAAAGAGGTGAATAGTATGGATTTTGAAGGCACTATTCCACTTAGAACAAACACTCTGATAATAAACATTTCTTATTTTGATATCAAGTCATGATTGATACCAAGTCTGCACCCTGCTTCAATTCTCAATCTCAGTTTCCTTTCCTGCATTCCTTTGAACCATGTTTTCGTCTTCTCTGTGAGATTCCTCAGATTTTTTAATACAGGCAACACATACCTTTTCTCTAATTCTGTTCCATAAACCCACTTTTCACCTGAGGATTCTGAGGAACAGTTTTGCAACAGCATTCTACATTGAGTCATATGAAACACTTCAAGTGAATTACTTAAGTCTTGCAAAATTATGAGCATCTGAAAAATAGAGGCTTAGGATGTTAATAATGTACTCATATAAGAAGTTATGTCAGTTATGATAGAATACAATTTCAGTGAAGAGTCATCTGTTTTACTGAATTGTATTTTCTCTAAGCAAACCAAGCCACAAAAATGTGTAAAGAGAAACACTTCCAACATCTTCCAGATTCTTACCTCCAGCTAAAGGCCTCCTTATTAGTCCAACTGTACCAATAATGTGAACTATGAAGTTCTTACAGAGTTAATAATAAGGAAGCTGTAAAATTTATACTGAGCTGACTGATTTGAGAAACACTGTAACCCCTTCCTTCTCCCCCAGAGAATTTCTTTTTTGTCTTGATTATTGTTAACTGTTCTCTATTAGTTACAAGCCAAAAGCAGAGTTTATTTTACATCACCTTTATTCCTTCTTCCTTAGTGCTACTTAATGAATTGAAGGGGCTGGAAACTTGTTCTCAGTGAAGCAAATATCCTATGAGTTATAAATGACATTTCATCCTCATATGCAGATTCTTCTGTGCCTAAGTGAATTATTTACAAGGTACAGCTTGTGGGCTCCAACAATCAGCTGCCAGAGATTTACACCTACACTGAGTCCCTGCTCTCCTGCTGGGAAAATGTGAAGTTTTCTACCGCCCTTTAAGATCTGAAGACTTTACAGAGAATAGCTCTCCCCAAAGCTGGCACTGCTTTTTTTGGGATGGTGGCTGACTAGGCTTTGCTGAAGGAGAGAATAATGGTGAGCTGAGACACCAAGAGTGACTGCTTCAGTAGCTTTAAACAGTCTCCTTTTTTCCCCCTCTGCATGCAGCTGCAAATCAAAAGTATCATGGATCATTTAAATATTGTACTTCCAGTCCTGTTTGCATAATGGCAAAGGTAGTCATAGCATTGTTTTTTTCTCTTTAATGAGGAAAACACTCATAGAAATTGGATGCTTCTGTGAACAATAGAGTAACAGGCAGGTGGGTAAAAACAAGAAGAGAATTATTAACTTCCCTACCAAAGCCTACCTTCATATTTAAGGGACCATGAGAAAAGTTTGAAAACATATCAGATTTAGGATAAATCATTTAAAGTAAATTGGGAAGTTATTGGAAAGCTCTGTTTCTCTTCCTGAATCTTTTCATGTAAGACAGAATTGCAGGGAGCAAAGCACTGTGTGTGAAATGGGGTTCTAGTTACAAGAGCAATGATGGTGTGGTGCTGCATCGCCAGCAGCCAAGTTACTCCAGAGACCGTGGGTGTGGAGTGTGTGTGGCTCCTTCCTGACGCCATAGGTGGGCTTTCTTTCTCCTCTATAATCTTCAAAATTTCTCATGAGCTTTCAATACTTCCATAATGTTTAGAAAGCTAATGATGTTTACACTTGTGTGGAAAAAAAAGAGAGCTCTGTTGCAACTTAATCTCTCAAGAAAAGCAGTAAAAGCCATCTACATTGTATATGTAGATAGAAAAACAATGTAAAAGAGTCATTTGAGGGAAACAGTCCCTCAGTGGCAGGAAAATGGTTCAGGAGATATAATAATTTTTTTTTTCCTATTTAGGTGTCTCTGATCCTGGAATACTTGATGTGATTTTGTCTTTCATTTGATTTGAACTCCACTGACAAGAAATAATCTACTGCTTTTTTTTCATTTCCCTCTCATCCAGTTTATTTCTTATGATATTAGACTGGGTGTAAAATTGTTAGAGTATGCTTGTACCTGACCAGCCTTCCAGGAGGAAAAGACTAACTCTCAGTCTTCCAGTAGAGATAGATAGATAGATAGATAGATAGATAGATAGATAGATAGATAGATAGATAGATAGATAGATAGATAGATGATAGAGAAGAAAGAAAGAAAGAAAGAAAGAAAGAAAGAAAGAAAGAAAGAAAGAAAGAAAGAAAATACTGATTATTCCGTCAGGTTGCACATGGCAGAGTTTATGTAGAGGCTAAATGTTCAGTAATACTTTTCAGGAAAATATTTTTCTCCTTTGTGGCTTTGGGACTTGAACCACCTTGAAAGTTCAACAGATAAATACATGCTTAATTGTAAGTCACAGAATTCTCATTGAGTCTAACAGTCGTGTGTGCTGATGAATTTGGGACCACAACCACACCCAAGGCTCAAATATCTGAAATATCTGTCTGCAAATATCTGACTCTGTCTACTGCTGGCTCTGTGAGACCCAACAGCCTCACTAACATTCTTTGCCTCTGAGCAGGATGTGGGGTGCACAACCAAGATTATCACTTGTGTTCCAAAATATAGTGCATGACAGGAAAGCCTAGAGTGGCTTTGTGAGAGAGATGTCCCCAGAAAGTAGCTAAAATTCTCTAACAGGAAGGAAGAATGAGGTTTTTTACACATTCCCCTTGCTGATAAAAGGTTTGAGATTGTGTTGAGAATCTTCCTCAGCATACTAGTAAATACCTCTTTTTCTTTAAACCTAAGAACAGTAAAATGGCAATTAATTTAGACTAGGTAAAATATATAATTACCTAGTCATAAAATGGACCATAAAAGTACTACATTGTTGAATCCATTTCATTAGTAGCATGTACATAAAAACTGTTTTAGTGTATAAATACATAAGCATTGTGCTTCATTGTTTTCAAGTGACAGTGCCTTGCTTATTCTTGCTTTTGCAAACAGATGTCTCTGCAATGTTACTCCAGGAGTTGTTTAAACTTCTTTTCCTTGTATTATCCACATTATGCTAACTTCATCTTGAAGCAGCTCAAAAGTATCAACATAACTTAAGGACCCAAACCGAAAAGTTGTAGGTCACATAAACCCAGATTGAATGTTGATGAGGCAGTTTTATCTGGAATGGGGGGGTTGGGGGGGGTTGGTAGATTTTTCTGCCTTATTTTTAATTTTGTTTTAATCCCTAAATTAGAGCATGTTGCAGATAAATAGGCGAGTTAAGGAGTAGTGGCAATCCCGTAGAGCTGTCTTTCTAACTTTCATCTCTTTATTGTTTGTTGGTTTCTTTCTGAAAAGCCCACAATTCTTTTAAGATCCAAGCGCTTTAACTACTATGTCCTACCAAAAAAAAAACCAAACAAAAAAAACCAAAAAAACCAAAAACAAAAAAAAAAAAAAAAAAACAACCAAAAAAAAAAAAACCAACAAAAGAACCAAAACCTTAGGAGATGAGGAGAGTGTTTAGCTGTTTTCCTTGAGTTTTTAATCTCTGGTAAATTCAGTGTAGTTACTTTGCAATGTCACCAATTCCTGTGAAACAGAATATTCTTCAGTGATCAAGAATACAAACTGGCATAAAGAACTTCTTCATTAGGATATCAAAACTGTAGGAATATTTTCAATTGTTGCCATAACTTTTTCTCCTGAAATGATTTCACTTATTTTATGACCACCTAAGGCTCTTTAAGGTGCAGAGCAACACAGTTTGAGACATCTCTGTGATGTTCTGTACATCACATAGTTGCTAACAACCTGTCAAAGTCATCCTGACACCAAACTGAGAAGCTGATGGTTTTGGTAACATATTAGCAGAGATGAAAAAAGATGGTCCTCATTATTGTAATAAAACCAACAGAGACACACTGAGAATCAATTACTGATTCTGTGACCTGTTGAACTAACCCTCAGTCAAGTGGGGGAACTGCACAGAGTATCTTACATTATCAAATGATTTAGGATGGAGCACTGTCTGAAGACTTGCAACAAGTCAAGGCAAATACATTTCCGTAAATTGTAGCTTGCTTAATTACCTTGTTCCTGAGCACAAAGATCAAATTGAGCAACTTAAGGTGCTGAAGCACTCTGCCAGCTGGTCATGAGAAGGAAATAATTAACACACACAAGAGCTAAGTTTAAGGATGAGATTCCTACTGACAACAGCAAGGAGAACCAAAGTTAAGGCAGACACTGTGTCCTTGACTGGATCCATGTGCCTACAATTTGCAGCACATATTGGATTGGGGAAGAGCACCATGTGTTGCAGCCATTTCAAGCAAGCAGATGGCTTTTTAAAGCTCTCGATGTAGGGAAATCAAAGCCCTTTCAAAGGCTGGCATTTCACTCTCATTATTTGTCACAGACTGTTCCACCTCTTGCTTTCACAATGTCCGAGTATCACTAAGAAAATTCTCTCTCATGGAAGGCACTGTGAAGCATGTGAAAAACATCCCTTAATATAATGAAGTGGCTAGTGAGACAGGAAATTAGTAATGATACTTCATGTTTGGAAAGCAGTACCCAACATTAAGTTATTTTTCTTTTCAGGATTCCACACAGTCTTTAGAGAGAAAGCCAAAAGTCACTAAAACCCTGTTTGGTGCCTACCTACACTTCCCAAAGGCCTTTATGACCACAGGAGAATTTTTTTGCCCACTCTGAGCACCTCTCAAAGCTAAGACCTTTCTTTCATAACCAAATTCAGTTACAAGGAGTAAAGTTATTATTTACTGTGGAAAGATGAACCTAGGAGTCCAACTTTTGTCCACTACCTCCCACATTCTTTAATAGGATCTCCCATGCCTGCCTGGATAGTCACCCAAGATGAAGAGAAAAAGACGCCTAATTTTAACATATCATCTTGAAGGATGGACTCTTTGGAGTACTGTGCACTACAGATTTGTTATGATCAGAGGGGCCAGATGTCACCAGCTGAGCCGTGCATTTGATGCTATGCCATTGCTTGGTGCTGCTGCCATAGATACTGCCCTGCCCTTATGGTGGCTGCTGTGATTCATTGAAAGTAATATCATCCCAACTGCCACTCCGGGGAATCTTGCAGGCATGATTTTCTAACACAGCATGACCCATTAAAAATAACTGCCAGGAATCCTGCGCTTTATAAAAGGGCATCTTCATTAGCTCTCACGGTAGGTCTCCAGAAAGTCCCAGGCACTACAGTAGTCATGGGGTAATTTGTAGTTATCAGAAAAATTGCATTTAATGCTTTTATTCCTGTGGAGCTGGAGCCCACTGGTTACTAAAACACAGACTCCTCCTCTTAAATCACAGAAATTAAAGAGGGAAGAGACCCATGAGATTATTTTGTCAATCCACTCTCTGAATGCAAAACTGGCAAATGTATAGTCTTTGCCGCCAAGATATTCAGTGCCAGGGACACTCACCACTCTGCTACGGGCCACTTCACTTATCAGTGCCTACTAGTGTTTGGCCTTTCTCCTAAAACAATGAATTCCTGGTTATGCTGTGCAGCACTTCATCCTTCACATAGAGTTTCATCCAAAGAACAGACTCTAACTGATTGCAGAGGTCCGTGGATTGCGCCTCTCACCTGCTCTCTTTATTCTTCCAAGTATATTGGAATAGAAGCTGGTGTTTTACTTGGATAGTTAGACAAAAGAAATATAAACTTTAATTTCTATCAGGTTGAATGGAAACTTTTTTTTTTTTCCCAGAACTAAACAAACCTTCTACATAATTTAAAACAAAAAATCTTGGCTTTAGTACCATATGGACATGTTCTACAACATCAAATGTCAACAAATCTTATATACCCCCGTTGTTTATTAACACCCGTGCATACCTCCCTGAAGATCTGCAGTCCTGCTTCCCAGCACTGGCGCTCATTTTATGGGGAGTTGGCAAGGGCAAAATCTCCCAAAGAAGAGAAGAAATACATAACAGATATTATTCATGAGTTTGTCACCCTGGTCCTCAGATACTGTGGTGGTGAATGTCCTACAAAAAATCAACCCAGACTAGAGTAGGAAGGTTATGGTAACTAGCATTAACAAAAGACCTGAGCCCAGAAACATAATTTTTTAGTTCTGTCTGGTAAAAGTATTTCCTCTTGTACTCTAGGTTGAATATTGACTCAAATGCAGTGGCCAAGTGACATTCTGAAACTCAAATTCTCTCCAGCATTGAGTATGAGCTATTGCCCTTTGGGCAATAGCAGCAACTTATAACAATGAGCAATAAAAAAATAAATTCCAACACATGTCTTGCTCTGCAAGGGTGTGGACTGAGCTTCAGTGTAAGCTCCTTGCAGCACTGAGAAAGGCCTCCAGGCTATGTTGTAGTTTCTGAATGATGTCCAAGAATGAGTCCTAGTTCTGTGGTGAGTGTATCAAATAGGGAGCAATTCTTTCCATTATATATTACCTACCCAGTCATTATGAAATAATTTGGTATTCACTGTGATAGCACCAATCATTAATGCACTCATTTGGTGTTCTTATGGCTTGTCTTACACTCTTCCCCAGAAATTCCATTGTAATTAACCATTAGTTAATGTAAATAGCAATGGACATTTATATGAAAGTGTTACCAGGCAGGGTCAGTAGTAGCAGAGAATCAATGTGTTGATGAAACCATCTACTTCAGAAAGCTCCTCTAGTGGTAATGAAAGCCTAATAGTAAATATGTTGCTTAAACAGAATCAGGGGCTGCTGAAAACATTTTACAGTATTTAATCTGAAAACCATATTCATCATTCCTCCTCCTCTTCCTGCATCTCTAGAAGAGTGGACACATGGGCAGCCTTCATGCTATGCAGCAAATATGAGGATTACTACAGAGCTGTTCTCTGCAGAGCATTATGTACTGCATCAAGTACACCAGCAGAGCATCAGATGTGTTGGCACGTTGCACAGGTCCTACAAGTGATGGGTCACTGGTTTAAACCAAGGAAAAGAGCAATAAAGAAAAGTGAGCCTGCAAAAAGCTAAACTAGTTTAACTGTTTGCATGGCATCAGTCCTTGAATACACTGATGTGATGGAATGAAATGTAATGGAGTGGGATCCACTATAATACCTTCTTCCCTGCCAGACTTATATTCCTAGAGATGTTTTAGAGCTGAAATTCACTGACCTTTGTACAAGTGACACAAATCTAGTTTTCTAGTAAGAAGACACAAATTATCATTGAGTAAAACTGTGAGGATAATTTCTTGCAGAAACAAAAAGTAGCAAAGCTTGATGTTTTGCCAGATTATAAAAGGCAAAAAAAATTCACTTTTCAACCAGGGCACTAATGTGAATTATTATCATGAGAAAAAACTTCCTTTTGCCAACTGTAATAGAAATGGCAAGTTTTCACTATCCTGTGGTTTGTTAGCCAGGGTTCCTGTAAATAACAATATAATAACAAATCTAACTCTACTTCAAGAACCCAGTGGAAATATGAGGTGCTTCTTCATTGGGTGGTCCCTTGGTAAACTTCATTTAAAAAATCCAAAACAAAAAACCACGAGAGCAGAGTGACTGAGCTTGTGGTATTTCCGTCAGATCCCCTCAGTGCTTATAGGGCTATGTTTTTGCACATTCCAGCTTTTCAGCTTTCCACTCTGAATGGTCGCAGTTGTGAAGCATTTTGTACAGAAATCCAATTGTGAAATGGAAAATGCAACGAGAAATTTCATATTACCCTTCCTTTAAAACAAAATATTTTCTTCCATTGTGTATTTTAGCTTTTTCCTGGAAGAAATGCAGTAGAAATTTTTAATTACTCAGAGAGTTCAGGCTTCAAAGTTTACACTTAATCTGGATTTAAAGGAGCATTTTTTGAACAGATGTGCTGGTATGCAAACACCTGCTGCTTCCTTTCTCCTGAACATGCCTAATTTTAGTTACTTATTTATTTTTTTCTCCTCTTTGTTCCTGTTATTGTGGTTTCGTTTAAGTCTTTCTGATTCTGAGCAATGCCTTTGCTCTTTCAACTCCTCTAGACTTGCTGAACATCAAAAGACACCCTGAGGACCAGTAGGCCTTTGAGCAGAGCAGATAATTTCTCTTCCTTAGGGGCTGCTCTTTTGGGGCTCGGGAGAAATAGCCGTGGTCCATTTCATCCTGACCTCCTCACTATGCTGATCTCAGCCATACTGCTCCAAATGGAAAGTGATGTCGCCAGTACCAGTGCAGGAATTGCAGCAGGTCCTTGGTCCCACTTGTTTTGAACTGCCTGTACTTACCCTATTCCTCAAGGCAATCAAACTGGGCTGAAGAAGGAAATTTTTCTCATTACCCACAGAAGACTAGTGCAATGCGGTAAGTTTTTCATCACTTCTTTCTCCAACTATGCTACAAAATGGATCATAAATAGTTTCTGGGTGCAATAAAATTGGGAGCCAGGCTTCTAGAGCAAGAGGGGAGAAGTAGGAATCTGGCAGAGACTTTGGAGCAATCCCAAATATTGGGTGGTGGGTGGCAGGAAAGTGAAAGCCATCTGGTAGCTCAGATTTCCTGTATAAGGAGGTCCTCTGGTTTTGAAAATGTGGGTCTCAGCTCCTCTGGGAAACAAATGCTTGCAAAATGAAGAAGGAAATGTAATGGTATGCCTGCAAATTTTGATACGTGATGCAGTAAAAACAGGGTTTCTAATAATGACATTTCTACATTTCTTCATTATGAGTCATGAGTAAACATGACATTTCTGCAACGTGATCTAGATATGTGATCAAAGATTAAAATGGAGCCATTTTAATATTTTAATTATTTCAGCACTGTCAGGCTTCAGAGTCTGTTATGCCAACACCCAGTGCAGAGGAAATAATTTGTAACAAAGAATTTTATCAATTTTAGCTGCTTTTTTCTCCATGAGGATTGTGTGTGAATGGGTCATTATTTTCTCAGATTTGCTCATTATTCGAAATGATCCACAATGAATAATTTATCCAAATATTTCTTGTTCTGCAGCTTCTTCCAGTTTTTAGCTGCCTGGGCTAGTCTTCTCTGAACAAACATATCACATGGCCTCATTTCTGCTTCCAGGTTGGCTGATAGGTGCTTTGCTGGGTAGGGTGCTCCTATTTACAAGTTTTGTATGTGCTCTCAGCAGATATGGCTGGTCTCCATTTAAAAAACGCTATTTCCACAAGCAATCTTATGAGCCAATTCATTCATTATGATATTCATGGGGAGTGAACAAAAGTGCAGATGCAGCAAAGGGAATTAAAAAAATTTATCCCAGGAATTATTTTGCCGATTTTTTTTTTTTTTTTTTTTTTTTTTGAGTTTTCAGCGACCCTGATGCCTGCTTTCACTAACAGACCTGTGTAACTGGAGGAGTGCTAGTGAGTTTATTAAGGTGTAAACATGTTGTGAATGTGCATGAATCAGGAGGGAAAAGCTTTCTCAAACCGACAGTGGCTTGCAAATTACTGATACTTCAGTCCAGGCCACCTACTCCTAAAGGGTTAGGAAAAGGTTCCCTGTTAGTCCAGTAGTTTCAGCATTTACCAGTGTCTCATGAAGCATTTGACTTGATAACTAGGGAGCAATTCCAGAGGGCTGGGTATCCACCCTATTATCCACAAAACGTAGTAATGTAATATGGGTAAGATATGAGGACAACCCTTTCTTAATATGATAAATACAAAGAGCTCATCCCTTACACAGAAGAGATAAATCCTTCTTTGTTAAATCTGTATGCCTTCTCCCTGCAGATCTCGATTTTCA
This sequence comes from Regulus satrapa, assembly GCA_013396955.1. Lineage (NCBI taxonomy): Eukaryota > Metazoa > Chordata > Aves > Passeriformes > Regulidae > Regulus > Regulus satrapa. The sequence continues at coordinate 410,697 of VWZN01017956.1, read as the reverse complement.
CATCACTTGTGGCAATCAGTCCAAATTTCAAATACTCTACCAGTAAGACCATTCCACTTTTGTATTCTCTAAACCAATCCATTTATTCATGACCCTTTGTTCTGGAAATAGTTTTTACCTAGCACTTTTATGGCGAGCAGAAAATATCAGAGATAGGTGTCTCCTCTTCAGACTGAAAAAGCCTTCCTACAGTTAAACCCTGTTTGATTTATAAATATGGCTGTCTATATAACCAAGTTTTTCATCATCTCCTCAGATAGTCCTCAAAAGTCCAAGGTCTCATGAGAGTGCTATCTCCCCTCCATGGTGCAAGTAAACCCAACCTTATGCTGGAAATCATCCATTTGTGGTTCATGTTTGGAAGTAATCCAAAACCAAAGAGAGATGTGGTTGGAGCAATATGCCCATCAATTAACATTGCTGAATAATTCCTGAATTCCTGGTCTGCCAGAACAGTAGCTTGCAGTGTGGTTCTGGCCGTAAAACCAAGGGCGAGGGTGAGGCTTGGGGCAGAGGGAATCACACTGCTTGCTGCTTTATTTCATGTTCCTGTGCCACATGGTGCACAGGGGCTCAAGTATCAGCCGAAACTGCCTTAGAGAATGCCTGTTCTCTGTCAGTCACTGAGGGTGAGTCACGCACACCAACACAGGATCAGAAGCCTTTCATTTTGCAAATGATAAGTGATGATGATAGTTAAGCAAGGGAGTCCACTGTGACTCTCCTATTCCAAGATGTGTCATTATAAACCTGATGGAGCGCCCGCAAAGAAAATACTGTGCTCCAACTGCTTTGTTAGTTGTCCTTTCCTAGATAAAAGGAACATCTATATACATTTTAGGTTTCACTTTCACATTCTTTTATGCTTTCATCCTCAGAGGGGTGACTATGGAAAATGTCTGTAATGCAGGTACATCTGTCTATCAGCCTAGCTTTCCCTGCTTCATCCCAGTAATAGCCAATACCAGTGGTTATGCAGAGCCCTGCAATGGTACCTCCAGGAACAAAAAAAAACCAACAAAAAAATTGTGGCTCAGGAAGACTTTTTTAAAATTACTAAAGAATATTTTTTCATTTTTCATCCTTTGCAGATGTCATTTTCTTCTGATGAGTGCCTCTAAATTTTTCCCTTGAGCCATCAAACACACAGTGTAAGTAAGATGCTAAATCCAACAGGTTATTCTGGCCACCAAATGGAAAAGTTTCCCTTCAGCACCTACAAAAACATACATATGTAACTACAAATCTCATTATATATTAGGCATGAGTATCTAAGTATACCTGCAAGTATCTGTAATCACATTTAAAAAAACCAAAAACACAAAAACCAAAGAACACATAAAAAATGCTAAGGTTCACCAGAAGATGGGCAAAATTTAAGGAATCATTATTAAGGTAGGTAACACCTTATTTGGCTTCTCTCTGCCTATGTGCCATAGCATAGTCCTTAATTATATTACTATGTCTTATTTTTCTTCATCTTCTTCTTCATTTATAGAAAATAAGGCTTATGAAACTGGGCTATTTTTCAGTATTATATTTTAGCTTTATCTAGCATGTGGCTTCATGCACTGTCCAGCTCTGCACTGGATACAAAATTATTGTTTTCTTCTCTCCTTCTTCTTGTGTGGACATCATAACAGTTATTTATATTCTTTTGCTGCATTTAAGATTATACCTTCATGATACTACTATGAAGAAATGTGAAATTATTGTCTTTGGTTTACATGCATAAAAACTGAGGCACAGACTGATATGAGCATTCTCAAATGTGCCACTTAATTTGGGATTCTCAACTCAAAAAATTACAGTCTGATTTTTGGAATGTTTGGCATGTTCTAAATACTTTCCCTATTCAGACCTGAGATCATCTTGACCTCACACATGTTTGCGGGAAGTCTGCAGCTCTAGCAACCAGGTCTCTGACCCAAAAAATCAGGCTTCTCATGGAAGTAACTTGCATGTCAACAGATGAAATCTCTGGACACAAAGCCTCTGGTCATCCAGTTCTGCACGATGCCCACCTTTGACAGAGCTCTACAGATGACTGTTTTCTTCTCCTGCACTCCTTATTCCAGGCACGAGACATTTATTCATTCCCACAACACAAGCAACAAGGATGTCCGCCTACAGTCACCACATTGCTCAGATACATCACCAGAGCACACAGTGTCCTTTGCAACAAAGCAGACATGGGTCCTAAAATGAAAAGTAATGACATCATAGAGACAGTGCTATGCAGATTAGGAACTAGGGTGATGATTAAATTGCAAACAGAGTGCCTTGTACTTTGTGACATTCTTTTGAGCTCTCAGACACAGTGTAATGCATGTGTAATTTTTCTTAGGCTTATTTATATGTTTTGCCCAGTTCAAAATTCTTTGGTTTACCTTTGTTCATTTCTTCTAATTTTCTGTTCCTCCATTACACCTATGATGGAGAAGTCAGTTCTCGGTATGGAAATCACCACATAAACAGTTTAGACTTGATGAGCCAAATGACTGTTAGGAGAGTCTTTCTACAGATCATGCTTAGCAATATCAACAAGCCATTGCTGTATCACCACAATCTATTGGTCTCCGTTCCAGATGGGTTGGACCAAAAAAGAGAGTGGTACCAAAATAAGCAGAGTTTGGAAATCCAGCCTGCAAAATGTATGATTTCTTTTGACAGGGCACTGTTGAGCCCTTCCATTTTCATCTGACTGCCTCTTTGCAGGGCCCCTCCACAAGGTGCCTGCATTGGAAAACATGTATTACATGCATAAGCTTCTTCTCATGTACTCTCTAGCATAGACGTTATCACTGAGAATCTCAAAGTAGCCTCACTTAACTTCATGCCAGTGGGGTAACTGAATCCTTACAGCAACTTTGAACGTCTTGACTTGCAAGCACTATTGTTTGAAAACTATGACATTCTGCCTTGGTGGTGATATAATAATGATAAAATACAGCATATATGCATGGGTCATTTAATTTAGGCTTGACTGGAGACTTAGCAAGGCCATCTTCCAGCATAATTGAAGGCCAGTGAGGAGTACAAAGATCACAGAAAGAGACCTTCCTACTACTGAGGTAGAATCAAACTAGGATTACGGTCTTTTCATGTGATGTGTAATAAATTTTAAAAATAAAAAGTGAAAAATAAAACATGAAACAACAACAATAAAACAGCCCAAAAATGTGCTTGATGAGTTTAAGACCTGCAGGAAAATATTTAATGTGACACAAAAATGAAAGGAGTTGGTACGAAGCATAAATGGCAAAGCAGTGAAAAGAACTGACACAAAGCATACTGGCATGTACAGCAACACCCACACAATCAAAAGCATTCAAGTAAATGAATAAAAAAAAAGAAACAAATTACTAAAGATCTAGCTATGCAAGGGAGTTGTATAGCAAAAGTAATCTCTGTCCACAACTATCCTAGAGATTTGAATGAGCTGGAATTTCAAGAATAGGTTGAATCAGTTGGCAAAAGAAAGATATTTAACTAGGGGTAGAAAGAGAACTCAGAAATACTAGCAAATACCCCACTCATCCTTTTAAGTTCGTCTGTATCTTAGTAGACATATTTAGAGGTGCATTTGAACCAAAATGTTTAGGGTTAGATTTTGGGGTGCTTCAAAATTGATGAAATATCACTGACAAGCTTGTGTTTGGCTTCAGCCTCAAGAAAAAAAAAATTCTAAATCCAATCCTTTTCATATTTTGGTTGTTTGGTTTAACATCCCAGTTTGGATTCAAATCTATACTGAGTCTTTACTTCTGTCACTTCCTATCATGTCAACAAGGAAGAGCATACATCTGGATGCAATGTAATAATGAGACAAAACATAACAACCCTGCAATGGCTGCCTTTACAGATTGAATGTTCAGGGATTTTTTCATGTGATAAGATGTGTACTGGGGATTTTTGGAAATTCAGGGCATAAAATGCAGGAATGCCCAGTGAGCCCCATTCAGTTCTGTGACAGCATTTGTCTCTTAGTTACAGCAAGGGTAATGTTATCAGCACCAAGCAACCCAGAAGAAAATTATCAATTGGTTACCAAGAAACCTAATGATTTCATCAATATTATTTTACCAGTTACAAAGGTCATTTGGAGAAGTAATGCCACACAAAATGTGCTTGTGAAGTGGGTGATGTGTGGGTGGCTGTTAAGGGTCAACACTTCATTTCTCATTTCTTTAATTGATACTTCTGAATGAGTATTAATTGAGCTGCAATGAGAAGAGTGTGCAGTTTGACAATGCAAGTGACAGGATGGAAGTGCCATTTGCAGAGTGTATATAACCACAGCTAACACCCTCAAAGCGTTAATTCCATTTTATGTCTTTCACATTTAATAGCAAATTTGCCATTTAATCTTTAAGACAGAAGTTACTTATTCTCAATCTACCTCTCACTTGCACTGATATAATCTCATGCCACTCAGACTGGCCTGTGGCATGAAGCACATCACACTTTCAAATCAGGTCCATTTTTTCATTAGCTCATATCCTTCCTGAGATGCCCTCCTTTACAGATGGCTGATCAGCAATCAACACTAGTTTGTTTCAATCAGAAAAGCAGCCGTAACTTCTCATTTAAAGACTGTTCCTGGAGAAGCGCATTAGTCGAAGGCATAAAGCTGGCACTGGGGCAACAGTGACTCTCACAACTGATTTCTTTCAAGATTTTTTTTTAAAGAGATAGACCTCTTTTTATGTAGAGACCTGAGATTTGGTAAGTTACTATTATTATTATTATTATTACTGTTATTATTTTTAAAGAAAACATAATTAAATCCATGTCTTTTGCATGGGAGCTCTTCCTGTAGCATGGGTAGGTGACAATAGATTGTAAATCTGAAGAGTGAATACAAAAGGTAGCGAAAGCCCAGGAGGAAGCCAGGGAATCGTTCCCATATGTACTTGCTGACACTTTCTCCCTCTCTGTTCCTCCTCCAGCAATGCAGTGTGTTGCCCTTTGAGCCTACTTGACTGAGGTTAAGCATTTACACTTTTTCAGAAGACAGTCAGTCCACTCAGGGAGATACTGGCTTTCATAGCAGGAGACTTCAAAATTATTTCCTCTCTGCTTGGGCAGCTCAAAAACACACGTGCACAGAAGCAAAGGTCAGATGTCATCCAAGTGGTGTGAGAGTGCCAGCTAAATGCTTGGGATATATTTTTATATTGGCCTCAACTCAACCTCCAATTCTATGAGAATCTACTTGGCACCCACAATTTTCTCCAGTGCATTAACCCTGGGTGCAAGTGAGAGGATTTAGCTTTCCAGCACTGACTAGTGGGTGCAGTCAGATAGAGAGATAACTTAATGATATCATTTGCACTCACCGTTAACTACAGGTAGAAAAGAAAGCTAGAGTTGCAGGAAATAGACAGAAAAAGAAACAGAGGTCTTTTTAACTCTCTCCCCATCCTCCCCCAACCAAATTTCTTGTATTCAGCAGGGATTTGCTTTTTAGTTTGCAGTCCTCATTGCTTCTTTCCCTGTGGTGGCCATTTGCAGTTAACAGCATCAGCCTCTTGCTCAGTTTTTTCCTTCTGTTTGCGCAAGCTGGCAGTCCACAGGCTACCCACCTTTCTTTCCTGACTCCCTGCTTTCTCCTCTTTCATGTCACACACATACCTGCTTTAATGTTGGAGCTCATCCCGGTGGTAACTTTTGCCTATTCCCATCTGTATCTACCCTTCTGGGTTTTAATCACTGGTTAATTCTGTATGGCTTTTTTTCTGGCTTCTTTTTTCCATAACTGCTGATAATATTCAGATACTCAATTACTCAACCAGATCATCTTTTACCCACAAATCGCTATATTCCCTAGGCCTTTACCTACACCCCTTTATTGTCCTTTGCCATCTCCCCATTTCTTATATGCAACCAAGACTGCCTTCAAAGAAACTGAGGAGAAATATGCCTCCCTGCACACTCGCCCCATTGATGTTCTATACAAGTAGGTATGTGTAAGGTCATCAACATGTCATCATCTCATCCATGATTGCAGAGGCATGGTGTTGGAGAATTGCTTCATAGGCTCATGGAAGCTGGGACTAAGATATTCCTTTCTCTTCATTAGCTGAGGTCTGTGGTTTCCAGGAATAGACATAAAGAAACTAAATTAATAAAATGACACTGGTCAAACCAGCATCAGCAAAAGACCTTGGAGAGGCAGAGCTTCTCTTTCCAGTGGGTGTGGACCCACCTTGCATGTGTTCTTCAGTTTCTATGAACTCCTGCTACTTTATACCTAAACCAAATGTGAGCTGAGTCCAAAGACACTCTGAAACTTAATTACTACTCCAGTTTAGTATGAAGCCAGTGCTCAAATGGCTGAATTATACCATTTGGAAAGGACAATTGGTTATTACACTTATCAGATTGTTTGTGACAGGAATGGGTTAATTTTCCTAACCTTTTCTGTTCTTGTTCCACTCACAGGGTTGTCAAAAGGATGGATAAACGTGTTGCTATTTTCTGGTTTTGTTTCAGTGTCTATCATGAGAGTGGACCAATTTCATACCATTTGCTGCTTTCATTACTGTCTCAGGGTTGTCACAAGAATTGATAAATTTCAGACTGTTTTTCTTGTCCTCATTACAATCTTAAGGTTGTCATGAGAATGAATTGATTTTGTGCCATTTTCTGTTCTCATTACAGTCTTTGTCATGAGAATGGCTTCATTTGGGGCCATTTTTGTTCCTGTTACTTACAATCTTTTGTCACAAGAACAGGGATTATTTGATGAAAATGAGAAGACAGCATCTCAGACACTGAGATTCAGGGATAACTTGTTCTTGTGACAGAGATCATAACGAGGACAGAAAGCAGTACAGAATGTATCCATTCTCAGGATGATTTTAAAGGTTGTGATTTTATGACCCTGATTGTGCCAAATGGCTTCGCCAGGAGATTTTACCACTTTTGTTGTAGTAACCACTATTTCATTCAGGCTGCTGATAGATTTCTCTCTACTCAGCAAGGCAAGATATATTTATACAGAGGCTATGAGAAGTATTGCAGATAAACAACACAGGGTAGGCTTTGGTATCCACAGGAACACCTATTTCAGACTCCAGCTGGGACTCCAGGAACTTTAATAGGATTCAGGTAGGAATCAACACTACCAAGGTAATCCTTGAGTACACTGTTGCATTTTGGAGGATGAAACACACAGAAGAGATGTGTGTATGAGTGCCTGGATGATTTTGGGTTTGCCTATGTTGCCTGCACAGGCAGCTTGATCTGAAAGCTCTGGGACTCTGAGTTCAAATGAAGGTAAACCAGTGACTGAAAACGAGTGTCTACAACTCAGCTAAGGATGAATTACTGCAAATGAAAGGGCAGAAGTGAGAGATCAAGGCATGTACAACATCCAGGGACCAAAAAGCCTAGAAGTAATTATTGCGTTCTCAAAGGTGATCAAAGAGGAGCACCAGGAAATGTTAAATAAAGCAGAAACTCATACAGAATGTGAGAAAGGAGTGGGAATGAAAAGGTATCTCAGTAAGGCTCAAGCTATGGACAAGGAAAATTAGAAAGTAGTTGTGGAGGAGGGGACAAGAAGTTTTAGCAGAAGAGTGCTAAGGAAAGAGTGCTAAATGCTCAAATGCTCAAATTTGGTTGGTGCAAGGCAGAGAACCAAAAGGAAAGACAAGAGAAGGAGAAAACTGAAGAAGAAAAATACTTCCCTCCATTACAGGATGGACAAGGGAGCTCTAAACATGTGTTTACCAGCCATGTTTTTGGTAATGTTAAGCAAGTGGCAACCTACTGCTTTGAAAAATCTTTAATTAACTACTTTTGAGTTTGCCAGTTTTTATTCAGCAGACAGTACAATTTTATTCCTGGTTTTAGACTCCTGGTTCCATCAGAAGTGGAATAGGGGACTGTATATGGTATTCCCTTTGGCATGCGTCATGAGATGGATCCAAAGAAAAAGAAAAGGTGACTTGGGAGCCATTGCTGTAAGGGGGATTCAAGCTGTGAACCAACCCAAAAGGAGATTGTGTTAACTGATCTCCTGGAACTGCTGATGTGACTGGAAATGTTTGAATAATTATTCTGCAAAGCTCTTTGAGAAATAATCAGAAAACCCATCTGAAAATAAGTGTACCTGAGCAGTGAAAGACATCACCAGTAAAAGGAGAGTGAAGGGCATGGACATTCCCCACTGTCTAAGTAAAATAAGGCAGGAATGTTGCAATAAATAGACCTGACAGTTGACACCTGGTATTTCCTGGGCCAATTTCTATGAATGTTTTATTGATCTTTTACATTCTGATTTGTCCATCAGAGCCTGTGATCCTTCGCTTTGTCTGTCCCATACCTCCCCCCCGCCTCCACTTTTACCATATGTACCTAATCTCACTGCTCTGTCTACCATCTGCCATTGTTTGAAGTATATTGGAATATAAGTTTAATCATAAAAATGGTGGCTCTGGCTGTGTGTACTACATGAATGTTCAACTTTCAGAAGATGAAGTGACCTCCAAATGGCTTACTGCTTTTCATTAATTTCTCTGTATAATTGAACATTTTTCGGCATCTCATTTAACAAACTGTTAAGCTCCTTATTGCACAGAAGGGCCATGTGATGCACAGGGATTCTGAAATGCTTCCCCTCATTCACAGTTCTCCTACTAATATCCTGGGCATTATTAGTAGTTCACAAAGCCAGCACATTTTCTTTTTGATAAGTGTCACTGTTCTGCCCTCCTTTGTCCACCTCCAAATGCCTCCTAGTACTTACAAAGAATAAAGCCACGCTGCCTAACTAGCCTGGTGCATTGGATTGCTACCCCTACTCACTCGGTTGCCTGTAAGGGGATGTACTTATATCATGAAAGATAAATCCCAGCTAGAAATACAGGTCCCTGACAACCTAATCACTGAAACCCTGTCAAGTAACCCCTAATTTTAAAGCAAGTGGTTAATTCCCAGCAAATTGATTTATGCACTGTTTGAGGTTTGGTGAGTTGTGTTGTTCATCTGTTATTACCACGAACTCGGCTCAGCCTATTCATTTAGACCACTGACACAATACAGTGCATCTCCCAAGAAAATTTCCTTTGTCAGCACATCTAGAATTTGCTAATTAAATCAACAGTGACATTATTCACTTTCTGAAAAAAGCAACTTCTCTCTCCTGCCCCTTTAATACACACACGTGTGTGCATAACATCCAAGCATGGTTTTTGCTAGCACTTGTAAATGTACCCAGTCCAAAACTTTGAATTATCTTTATTAACTCTTTTAGTCAGCTGTAGACCATCTGATCATCTCACTAGACACGAACTGTCTATATAGACATTTACCACATGTAAATGGGGCAACAGAGGGAGCCGTATGATGCTTATAGGCAATCACGAGTGCTCACTTTTTCAGAGCACACCCCAAGGTGTGAATTTTGATAAAGTGGTAGGGTTGGCCAGCAAGTTCTTATTTCATCTGTGTTATTGTAGCTGAAGTGAATTTAAAACACCGGAAAAGACAGATCATCCCCCAAGCCCTTTAATTATGGGTACATAATACCACTTCAAGTCTTTTTACTATTTAGGGTGCAGACAATAGAAAAACATATAAATTAATGTTTTTTGAGCATCCAGTAATTTTTTTCAAAGAATTCTTATCTTGAGAGGTTAAAAACTCTGAATAACTTAACAAAATCAATCTATCTATGCTCAGACTCCTCCTTCCCTCAGTGTTAGGCTCCATGGAAGGATGCCTTTATCTGCACACAGGTATGTGCTGACAAAGGCCCTTGGTTGTGCTTAGGATACTGTTTTCCTTGCAGAGCTGCCTTAATTTGGTAGTACCTTTCCCTGGGAGCATGGTATGGCTTTTACCCCCCCGAGGAATCCCATATTTCCTCAGCTGCTCTACTGACACTGGTTTATTACAGACAGGATGTTTGCAATGCAGCTGAGGTGAGAGGTATCTGTGATGCTCTGTCTTCAGCTCAAAAAGGTATTCTTGATTCCTGTCACTTCCCCTCTGTGATAGATGCCTTGTCCCACATTTGCCTGACCAGGACATTTCTGTTATTACAAGGACATAAACAAGGAGGTGACAAGAAATTGGGAAGCTGTTTGAGAACCAAATGGCTCTATCACTCTGGTCTGTACATAAACCAGAGAGTGGCAACTCACCAACATTACCCTCAGCCTCTAATTGCAGGATAGGAGCTGGCTTTTTATCCTTCCAAATACTGAATTAAATCCAAATTTCACTTTTCAAGATAAACTGACCTCTCAGCATGCTCAGAAAAATAGAGTCGAGAAGAAACATTACCATGCCAACACCTTCCTTTTCAAAGACAGGGATGTGAAGTAGTATGCAGGGGTATGCCCTGTATACAGTTTTGCTTTGTACCTACTGTCTTCTGGCTGGAAAAGACTTTCCAATATCACTATTTATGACTGACCCATTTGTGTTACTACTGAGACATAAATGGTGCATAGTACCACCCCTTCCAAGCAGGTCTTGAGGTAACACCTCCTTAATCAAATCCAAAGTATCCTCAATTTTTTTTGTTCCATTTAATTCTGTTTATTGAAGCCATTTAATACCCTTGTTTAGTCAAATACAGTCTTGATGTATGCTCTTGGCCCGCTGTGGAAAGGTTACAGCATTTCATGCTTTCATTCTTCATATCTGAAGCAGCCGTGCAGTTTTTCCACCAACTCATTGCTTGCTAATGAACTTTTTTTTTTTTTTTTAAGCAGCCTGTCATTTTGTTTAATGTTGCAAAATAAGGCAGTCTTTAAGTGGGATCTGATTTTGCTAAGAGATGTCTAAACTTAAGTGAGATAATGGATGTAACAAAATACCACCAAATATGACAGCTTTGTTCTGCCAATGTAATTTGCTGATTCTGGAAACCAAACGCAGAACAGTCTGTGCCAGTCTTAGAAAAGAGGCTTGTTTGACAGATATAAACCTGCTTAAATATCAGCATACACTACATTAAATAGCAGACTTCTGCATTCATTTGTGGGTTTTAGTCACTTGTCATAACACAGG
>VWZN01017956.1:372105-399403 GCA_013396955.1 Regulus satrapa | reverse complement strand
AACAAACAAAAAAAAAAAGGTTTCTGTCTGCTGTGTTGTATAGAAACTTTGGGTTGGACTTGATTGTGTTCTTTTCTGCAGGTAAAGAAAAAAAATATAGGTTCAGAAGGAAAGTCTAGGAACCAAAACTGCTCAGAAACTGCTGGGTTTTTTTCTTGTTGACTCTGTGCCATTTAGAGATGCCCCTGGAACCATGAAACACAGCCATCAGTATTTCCTGGTAGTCAGACTCTCTCTGGTCTGTAACAGTATCTGTGTGTAGTTCAGATTCACAGTTGTAAAGTATGTGACCAAAAGTTATTGGATTTACCAAGCTTTTGCATTCGCTAGTATCTTTTCATATCCTCCAGCACGTACACATATATAGACATACCAGGCTATCTTCTGTTTACTTGCTATTGACACTTTCACATTTATCAGGCTCACTTCACCTTACCCTATTCCTTCTGTCTACAGACTGCTTCCACAGTCTCTTCCTACTCTCTGCAGTTCTCCCATATTGCTTTTTTACGCTCTCCATTTTTCATATTTAAAGTTTTAAGATGTTTGGACCTTGGTTTTTAACAGCAACGTATTTCTTCACTTAAGCATTGGTAAGGTCCTTGTGACTTTGCAAGTGCTGATTCTGACACTCTCAAGTAAAATTAACTGTAATTGTGACATATTACATCTTGCCAATATTTCCACAGTAAATTTTGCCCAGGAATGTGATATTGGCAACCCTTTCTCCTGCAAAGGAGGTGTTTTCAAAATATTCATCCATGCTATAACTCTCCAGCACTGAGACCTGCCTTATGCTAGTTTGCTTTCAGACACTTTGGATCTAAACATTAAATGATTACTTTTTTAGATTAACAAAAATTAATGTTGCTATGACATTTAATCTCACTGGAAGATATGCATCTAAACATACTGTCCTGACCCCACTAAAAAGAAAAGGATTTTTTCCTAAAGACCTGAATTTCACTTTAATTCTGTTCTTACTTATATGGATTAAGCTCAGGGAAATCATAGGGTTTTAATTTATTTTAATCAACCAACTTACAAGTCTCTTAATAGCAAATGAAGCTACTTTTTTGCTAAATGAGTGATTTGTGGAGGAAACTATGTAATAATTAAAAGGAAGGACAAAAGTAAATCTACCCCACAATTTAGAGTTGCATTCCTCAATCCAGAAAATATATTTAATATTCTGGTATACAGCAAATATTTCTGGTTGTATTGCCAGTATTATTTTGTAAGTATTTGATGTTTTAAATTTAAATGAATAAAGAAATTAAGCCGAGACCTCTTCAGAGAATCAAGTCAGTACCAGTCTTCTCTTTCATTATCTCACTAAGACCCATGTACAGTAGAGGCAGTGGCTTATTCATGACTCTTCTTTCAGTCACATAGCAGAAGGAATCATGAGACCCTGCCTTGGCTGCTGAAGTTGTGTAATTGTCCTTTATGGAACTGAAAAGTCCCAAAAGGCTGAATACAGAACCATGATTCTGGCATGGGGCAGTCTCAGGAGACACTGTTACTCTTCCCAAATGGGTAAGACATGAGTTTTACTAATTTTCTTCATGAACCTGACAATATCAAACACCCTGCAACCAGCAGAGCTCTTCCTGTGAAGGAGTGTGGGGGACACGGTGCAGTTCGGACAGGTATGGCACAGAGGAATGAGACCCTGGAGTTAGTCACGTTTCTCTCCCAGAGGAGCACTGGTGAAACACAATGAAGGTCCCCCACCCTAACCTACAAGGATGTATTAGGATGGAGGGTACTGGGTGGAGGCAGAGGGGTGGCCTTTAATGAGTAGACCTTAAAATCTATGAGGCTTTCACACCACAAGGACTAAATTGTAGGAGCGGGTAGGATCAGAAAAAGAAGTGCTTTAAACACTGTGTCCTCTAACAAGAACAGCTATCCAGATTAGATATTGGTAGCACGTTTATATTTATAGCCACTGTTAAATGACCCAAGATGGATAATTTTCTTCGATAAAGACAAACTTTTCATTTTACATATTTTAGCAAAATTGCAAATTGCTGATAATCTAGCAATGGGATTCCTTACTTAATTTTAAGGCAGTAAACCTCTTTCTCATTCTGCTTATAAATTCCCTGTTCCTTAAAGACTTAGGATAGAGCCTCTTTATTACAATTTAAGTCAGAAGCATGGGAAAAGCATATTTTTGTGAAATTTCAATTCTTTCTGAAAAGGCTTCCTGGAAGTTTTGACACTTATCATTTTAGGAGTGGCCAAGGTGGAGAAGAAAATTCTGACTTGAATATGCAAAGAATATGTCTGAAGGCCAATTTATTTTTGTCCTGGTAGGAGCCTGTAGGAACCTTACAAATTCAGTGGTGCTGGCATATTTTCCTCAAGATGGATGGACTGACAACTCCTGGAAAATTTAGGTTCATATTTAATTTGAGCAGTGATAATGAAAAACAAGACTTGTTTTAACCCTTCATGCCTTTAGCACCCACAAACCATATACTTGCAAAAAATAAGGTTGGCTCCAAGTGTCAAAACTTCAAGGTGTAGTTCCCACTGAGGTAGATGAATCTGGCAGAAGGAGAGATAAGGGGGAAGCTTCACATTATTTTTTCACTGGGCACAACTTTTAACTATTATAACAGCAAACTCTAAGCATTAGGTAACATCTGATTAGTGACTCAAAAGCAAGTTCCACAGACAGATATCAAGGTGATTAGTGAGATCTTTGCCTTTATTTTACAAAGGGTCCCAGAAGCTTAGTAACATTGCTGGTCTCTGACACACATGGAAATTTGCTACTCAGAATCCTATGGGGAAGAAAATGCACTTTATTACTAAAACTATTCAGAACAATCCATCTTTTTTGAAGGCCAAAACTGAGAGAAGCTATTTAAAGTGAATTTAATGTGACTTCCACTGTAGAGGATGGGAAGCCAAAAGGAAAAGTTAAAAAAAATCAACGCATGCCAGGAGTCAAAGAACCACCCACTCATCCAGGCAAGCCAGAGAAGAGTGCGGGAGACACAGCTGCCAGATAAAATACATTACAAACCAAATGAGACCCAAAATATTGATTATCCCAACCATCAGCAGAAACAGGAGAACCAAGAGAATTTAACTACATCCACAGAGTCTAAATCTGAATTAAAAATGAGGGCTGACTGCTCAGGTCAAACAAGACTCATCACCCAGAATCCAAGCAAAACAGAGGTTTTATTCCTGTATTTTTATTCACACCAAATTGTTCATACTATAAAAATTACTCCATTGACTTCAGCAAGGCTACATGAGTCAGTGTCCTATTCAAAATGATTTGAGGCACTAGATTTGAGTCATAAATGTGGTAGTTTCCTTCCAGTCTCTTAGAACACAAAGCTGGAAAGAAGCTGGATGACACAGACAAGGCCATATAATGGGTAAAGGTGGACATCAAGTTGAGAGCTCACAACCAGTCCAAAACCAAAGCCCTCCACACACATTCATGGGATAAGGACTGTCTAATGGATTTTTTCTCACCTCTAGAACAGTTTCAGATGCACCACTAGACACACTCCAGACAGGAGGCCTCACTTCTCACTACCTGCAAAAGCCGAGATTTCTGCCGACATGACACTCCTGGTGATCTAACAGAGCTGTGTTGCTGCCATACAAAGAGGAAAGCCCAGATCTGAAATTGCATCTTCTAGATCTTGACTGACCAAAAGCCTTGGAAGGGGACCTTGATGCAGCACAGATGCAGAAAATTTTAGTGGCTGCAGACCCACCAGACAGAGTGTTTACCAAGGACAGCCATCATCACCAAACTTGTCAGGGTTACAGATCTCCTGGATATCGTACAGAAAACTGCCTGCACAATGATGTATAGAATCACAGAATCATAAATATTGGAAAATACCTTCAAGATCATCTTGTCTAACCATCAACCCAGCAAAATGATAATCACCCCTAAACCATATCCCCAGGTGCCACAGCCAGACATCTCTTAATACTTCCAGAGGTGGTGAGTCCACCACATCCCTGAACAAATTATTCCAAGGCCTGACCACTCTTTCAGTGATTTTTTTTTCTAATATCTAATCTGAACCTTACCTATAGAACAGATATGAAGATAAAAGGCTGTCATAGCTCTTGTCCTGTGCACATCACCAGATCAAGGTTACTTCTTCCAGACTGGACCTCATTAAGTCTTACACAATCCTTTCCACACGCCCATCAAGGGTGCAGGTCTTTGAGTCCTGCTTTGGAAAAGCACGTATTGATCAAAAACTCCCTTAAATTACACTGATAAGAGCACTCCCATGTCTGAAGTCAGCTTCAAACTAACTAGTATGAGGTAAAAAAATGCATTGGTGCTATAGGAGGGCTATTTGTTCATCCTTCAAGGCAGGTAAGCCAACATTCTAGTACTTTGCTGTACGAGGGCTTAAGATTTGACTGAGATAGTGAATGTTGTTGCATCATTTTCAGAGGAGTTTGGTACATTTAGATTGAAGGGTGGAACCACTAAGGGTTCTTCTTGAAGCTTATAGAAAAGATAATCTCTCCTCTCTTAATTAAAACACCATGTGTAATCAATTACTGTACACTTAGCTGTATAAACCATGTTTTAGTCTCCATTTTAGCTTTCTTCTCTCCAAACCCTCAGAGAGATGTTTGTGGCTACAGACCCGTTTTCATGTACAAGGTTTTTGGTTGTTGTTACCTTTTCAGTTCAACATTTCCAATGTGACTCCCAGAGATGATGGGAGTGCTCTCCTCACCCAACACAAGGTCTTCCAGCTCCAGCATTGGAGGTAGAGAAGTGAGTTTGCATATGCTCTGAAGGCAGCTCAGGGATTAAGGGCCATAGTACTTCACCCATACTTGAAGAGCAGATAATGAAATTGGCCAATTGGAACACTTAGCATCTGGATGTTGCATATAGGTACTTCATGAGTTTGGCATAGATATTCAGAAAAAATAACAGAGTAATCTTTGGCCTTTGGTGCCTCTTTTGCTTCAATAGGGTACAGTATTTTTTATGTTTTTTTCTGGGAAAACTTTTACAGACATTGGAAAATGGTGGTTGGTAATGCTGGGCTCCCAAAGCATTGTCAGAGACCTGTCTTCTAGTCCTCTAAACCTAATTTTTGCATTACACTTGCCACTTTGACCCTGACACAGAGCAGGAATGTATGATCAAGGTTACTTTGCCATAGTGCAAACACTGTAGTTTGTCACAAACATAAAATAGGGTGACCCTTAAGATAGTAGGGCTGCAATTCAAAGACTCTCCTGTTTGTCCTAGTTAATGAAAAATAAAATGTATTAGCCTGTAATAGAGAGAATTTTTGGTAACATTCCTGCAGGAGATGCCCAGAGTGAATGTCCTTTAGCAGTTCAGTAAAAAAGGCTTATAAACATGTTTTCTTTAAGCCTATGTACACAATAGGGAAAACTATATAATAGATGTGGATTATTCAGAAAAATGTTTTGCTGAAAACTCGATAAAAAGGTTTTGGTCCCATGGCAGAAAGCTTAGTTACAAAGAAGAGGAAAAGAGACTGCTCACCACTTACAGCCCCTTATCTCACAGATGTTATCAAGGTTTCAGTTCATCCTTACCAGCACTGAAAGCTGGAAGGAAGAACTTCACACGCACAATTACTCCCTGCAACTTTCCCCGCTTGAGCCTGGAAGTGTGTCATTCAGGGGAGTTCCCCTGAGTGTGTCATTCAGGGGAGTCCCAAACAGTTTAGTTCAACACTGGTAAAAATATTATTGCCATCAGCAATATGGACAACTTTCCAGCTAGAAAGGAATTCCAGTTGGCAAGGATCTGCACCATGCAGCACACACAGATGTCCCTACAAAGGAGGCAGAGTATTTCCCCTCACCTTTGCTCTCTTGCAGTGGTGCCTAGTTTTCCCACGGAGCCCAGACCTCGGCTGCTCTGCAATCCTGACTCCAAACTCTGCCTGCCCTGGCCCCTGGAGCCTGCTTTGAATAGGTGATGAGCCATTTCTATAGCTGACTGCAATCTTCATTGAATAAACGGGGCAGATACCCTTTTTAATGAATGAAACACATTCTCTTTTATTATAGTGGCTCAGACAAAAAAAAAAATAAAATTGTGGGGGTGGAGAGAGTTCTAATAACTCAGGTATGATTAAAAAGAGGATATTTACTGGCTTGTAGGCCTTGGGGAGAAAAAACAACACGGCAGCATAGTTTCTATATACATCCCTAGGGAAAAGTTCAAGAAATAAGAAAATGCATATAGCCATTGTTCATGTGCATTATGCAAGGTTTAAAAAAAAAATAGATAGGGCTGAGTTTCAGAGTATCAGGAAAAGTATTTGGGCTGCATTTAAGTGAGAAGGATTAGCTTGCATGATGTTGATTTATAAATGGCAACAACCAATCCCTTATATTCTCTCCTGCAGCCATCTCTCCTGCACAGTAATTCCCAATGTTCCCTTTTGAAAGCCCTTGATACTCAGTTAGCCCCGAGGTATAATGTTTGATAATATAACTACTGCTTCTGTCACTGCGTTTTGTACAAACGCATTATATGTGGCCCAGAATGGTAAAGATTTATGTATGGGTATGGAAAATAAAAATCAGCATTGATTAAAAGCCCCAGATAGACCATCCAATCCCGCCCAGAGAACATCAGTTATTTTGCATTTTGACGTGGCGATTGATAACTCATAAATGCAAGCAGGAATGACAAATGCGGATGGAAACTGGCTTTGACAAAAACGATAACAGTATCAGTCTCGAGGGGCGATGGAGGTATAAGCAGGAGCTGTTTAAAATATTTAATCATTTTATGAAGGCTGCAAGATGTTGTTTGACCCTGAAGGAGTGTGAATGTCACATGGATCAGAAATTGCCAAGTCTTTGAAGTGAAATAAAAAAAATGGTGTTATTATAGATCCTTCTTGACATCCTATCATTTTTGTATAGGATTAAAAATATGTATACAAAGCTCTAGATAAAGGACTCCGGCAAAAGATGTCTTGGTTGAAGGGAAAAAAAAAAGTAAAGACATACTGTTGTGAATTTTTACTTCAAAATCCCAAAGCGTCTCTTTTATATTCTTCTGGAATGGCATGAATAGAACCAGCAGCCCCCTAGTAAAAAGACTCCTTTGGTTTTTAACTACAGGGTAAATTACGCTTTACTTTTGTTACCTTGGGTCTGACTTTTGGTCTTCAAAAGAAAATCTTTTTTTTTTCCCCTTGTACTTAACTGAGCGACGGGTATTGTGTGTGAATGTATATAAGTATATCCATATGACCCTGAGCTGTAGCACTACATTAAACATATTTATTTTATTATATACATGCACAAAGGTATGCAATGTGCAAGGTGTGGGGGTTTTTTACGAGAGAGGGAGGAACTGGCAACTCAACAGTGAATTGATACACTTAATTCTTATCTGCATTTGTGTTTTCAAATTTTCCAGGTCTTCCAGAAGACCTGGAACCTAAACAGCCAAGAAAAAGTACCAAAGCCACAAGTAAATTCTGAGTGAATATTCCCATATGAATGAGGATTAGTTTATGTTTCACTGTGGTATATCAGCAGATGAAATATTACACTGTATATTTCCTCTTTATCTGGTGTATTTCTTCCCTCCCTCCCTCTTCCGTACCCTCATCTCTCCCTTAAGTAACTGGGCTTTGCTTTATTTCATTATTTGAATTTTGTTTAGTCAGGGGCATATGGATGTTTAGAAGGACATTTATTTCAAGGGGGGGGATTTCTGAAAACTGTGGTCCTTTTAGGATCTGGTTTTGTCTTGTCCTTGAAATACGCTCTTTCTTTTCTTTCCAGTTTGGCCTGTTCCATATATTTCTTCAGGGCAATTAATCATTTAGACTCGACATATAATTTGTTTATTCAGTAGTTATATATATGCAACCTTTCTTTTTTCCCCTCCCATTAAAGATTTTGCTTTCCTATCACAGACGTTTTCATCAAACCTCTGTTTTATGCCTTTACCTAATGTTCACTGCTGGAAGCATGCAAAGATCTTTGCTTGCTTTGTATTAAGTTCCCCTCACCCTGCCCAAACCACTAGGAAATTACACATATTCAACTTCACAACAGACCCCTCATGGTACAGTGCGGTCACAGCTCTTTGTGTATCCTGCACGAGCTGATCCTTTTATTTGCTTAGGATAGCACAGATGCTTTGTTCCTTGCCGTGGAAGGGATTCTGCCTATTCTCATTTACATGTCCCATTGATTTCAGCTAAGTACATACAGTACATGGTATTGCAGCAAAGACCATTGGAAATATCTCTGTTATTGCAGCATGCTGCACACTCTGCAGCAAATCTGCACCACAATAAACCTCTTCCTGCAGCATCCAGAGATCCTCAAATAGCAGCAGGAGGGAAATGCCTGATGGTGTCCTGAGTGATACGTTACATTTGACTGTCACTTCTGGTCTGCCTGCTGGAGCTGTTCCATCCCAGTTATTCATTAAAGAAATTTCAGGGTCATTTGGGGGTTTTTCTCCCTCCCATTCTTATGAATTCCAGACCTTTTCCTTCTCCATTCACAAGCGAGCTCCCCTCTGAAGTCTGAATGACAAGCTGAACTTCGTGATCTTAGTGTAGATCCTTACAACACACAGCTTTTTGAATACTTCTGCAGGAATATTTCATGCTGACGGACAATGCCAGAAAGGACATATGCTTTTGTTGCCATTTTACTCGTGCACCTTCCCTCAGTATGTCCCAGTCACGTCCAGGACTGTTGACTTTAATTTGCCATGTCTCCTGGAAATAACAGGAGAGCATTCCTTTCAGAAGGGACTGAATTTGTCCCACAACATTTGCCTCTATTTTAAGCTAATAAAATCCCTGCTTTTTTTCCCCCCTTTTTTTCCCTGTCACTGCAAGAGGGTCTGTCTCTCTAATGACACAGGTGGATGTGGTACTTGCCAAGGGGAGCAAAGTATTAGGAGCAGAAAAATATCTACTGACATTTCACCACGTGAGTGGCTTTGGGATGGCACAGGGAACACTCTTTCTGGCAGCAAAATCCCCAGGCCAGGTCCTTGCTGTAGACAGGGTATTTTCTATTCAGGCCAGTACACAGCAGGGCTGTGACTGACACCTCAATGTCACCTCCAGCTTTGAGCCCATTTGCAGTTGAAGGTGCCAGCAATGGTGGAACAGCTTCCCTCTCAGAGGAGAGAGCAAAGCCCAGCTTGTCCAGCCAGCAAATTTAGACTAGTTCAGCTCACCTGAATTATTTGTAACTCCTATTCCTGTTTAAATGTGCGTGCTTTTCAAATATAAGTGCAAGTGAAAGCCAACAAAGGAGAGATGTTTTGTACAGCCATAGTCTCCAACTTAGATATCTTTTAACTGGAACTATATTCAACCATCAAAATAAATGCCAGTCAGAAAGTAGCAGACGATTTTATAAGCTGGATCCATTAAATGGACCTTGCACTCATTTAACCAGCTCTGCACCCACATGAAAGGAGATTTTGTGCCTACCATATGAAAGTTGATTCTTCCATAGAAGAATCCTCTTCAAGGTCAGTTGATTCTGACCTTTCTACAGTCATCCCACCTTGCTGCCTGCCTCCTCCCAGAGACTGTCATTCTCCATTTTCACACCACAATGGCACAGCACTTTGGCTTGCCAGCTTTATTTGTCTGAAAATGCAAATATATGTGAACCATGGCACTCATGAATTTATGGTGAATTTGTGGAGGAATTTGTGCTCCCCAGTAATTTTTTTTTTTTTTTTTTTAATAAAGAGGTAATTTGTTACACATTTTACCTTGGTATTCTTGAATTATATCAGCTAAGGAATGACAAGTTTTGCTGGAATTTCAGCAGAAGAGCAGACCAAATCTTGAACAGAGAATGATTAAAGATAGTGAAATGGTTTTGGGGTTTTTTTTAGGACAGTGCAGCAGTGCGAGGTTTTCCTATGAGCAGAGAACTAAAAACCAAAAATATTTAGGCCAAGCCAATCTGCTTTTGTAACCTTCCCATAACCTGCTAGCAACCTGTAGTGGTTCCTTACAATTCTTCTCCCCAGACCTCCAACTTCTTTCCCCCAGAGATTTCTTGCATGCAACTCTTTAAATCTGCTTGTTTGCTCCTTGGCCTATTCCTTCCTCCACTCATCCCATAGGATGCTTTACTTGGAAAGCTCTTCAGTATAAATCCAACCCACAGAAAACATTCCCATTTGGGAAAACCGGAAGAATGCCTAGGTAGCTTGGTGGAGTGGTTGAGTCTTAAGTTTTTTTATTAAAAAAATTAGCTTCTTGTGCCAGATAATCTGCCACCTTCTGTGTTATATGTAGATCTGCTGAGGCTGCATCACATAAACTAAACAGAGTTTGGAGAGCATATTTAATCCACCCTTGTTTCTTTGACTATCATTTGTTTATCAGGAAAAGACTGGTCTAGACCTTAATCAAAATGAGAAAAATTAAATTCCTACTAATTAGGGAGTTCTCAGCACTTGCTAGATCTTTTCAAAGATGAAGAGGTTAATCATTTGCTAGCCAGACAGTAAGAAATGAACCACTTGTCTTTTCCTTCATCCTCTATGCAGTTCCTCCATTTCAACATCCTTGTTACTAAATCTGAGACAATGTGTAATTATACAGAAGGAAATCTCTCTGGGGTATAGCTGAAGTTGCTTAAATTGTGCTGATTTACAAAGATGAAGGATTTTTTTTTTTTCCCCAACTAGAAAAAAAAATTACCTTTTTTTCATAATGGCAAACAACCTCCTGCAAAGTCAACTCCTTTTCTGAAAGTCATTGCTAGTTTTATAATTTCTGAGTCATTAGATAACAGATAGAACTCCACACTTAGTGGTTTCAAATGTTTATGGTCTGCAATTCATTCTTAATGAGCTCTCTCCATGTCTTTATTCTTCTTCACACCCTCCTGCTGGGAAATGTCTTACTCTGCCTTGGCTTTTGTTAATGATTCCACAATCATTTCAGAGCCATTTCTTCTGCCTTATGTAATTCTGACACTGCATAAGAGCCTGGCTCTGCAGCCTCACAGTTGGAAATGTAACCTTTAATGTATTAATTTCTCTTGCTCAAAACAATTTAACCTCTGTCTTGGTTTTGTGATTGCTAAGTGTTCCAATTAAATGCTTCTTTCATTTTTTTGTCCTGGAGGGCTTGATCTTACCAGTATTATGTTTAACATACCCTACCTAGCAAATGATGAGCACTCCAGGGTCCCTCAAGTGTTCTTTATCAATCCATTATCTATCTCATGAGTGTCTGTCACGTTTTCAAAACAACAACAACAGAACAGATTAATTAAACTACTTTTAAACACTAAATAACAAAAACCACTACAAGTGGAAACAAATAATTACGTAGCAGAAGAAGGAGTAATCCAGGAGGAATAAATGCGCTCCCCCACAGCCCCCTGATCAATAGTAACCCCTGAATGCTATTTAAATGCTGAATCTTCCACATCAGGATGCAGCCGGGATCAGGAGTTGTAAGAATGTGAAAATTAATCACAGTAACAAAAAGTCTCTGTGTGCTTGTCTTTTTTTATTTCACCACCTGGCACTTAACAAAAAAAAACATGCCCAGCAAGTTCTGAGAGGTTTTGAACCAGCATCCAGCAGGAAAAAATCTTTTTGAACAGAAAGAGGGAGTAGGAACAGGGGGAAGGTAGAAGGATTGAAAAAATATCCTCAGATAGGTCAATACCCCTAGCATTATTGCTAGTAAATGATATCATAACAAGTTGGCTGTCAGCTGCTTCAGTGGAGAAATTCCATGTTTTCTGTTTCCTCCTAATTTCTATTTGCCCTAAGTCAAACTTATTTTGGCCATCAGCTTTATTACATCAGCTATTAAGACTTCTGTGTAAAGTAGCTGAAAGAGCAATAGAATAAGACTTCAGCTGAGCCCATGCCTGTTTATTCCCAACTATTATCACAGTGCTGCCTACATGTATCTGGACTCAAAATTCTGTGCAAGTGACCCAAGGGCAGAGGTAACAGGACCAGCAGGCTGGCAGGTGTCACAGGTGCTGGGGTCCATGTGCAGGCTGCCCACTGATGGTGGGTAACTGGTGCCATCACAGCTACTGTGCCCAAATTCAGGGCAGCAGCAGACACCTGAGGTGACCTGTCCTCCCCAGCACAGGCAAATGAAGGAAAGACCTGCTCTCTCTATGGGCAGGCAAATGAAGGGACAGCAAGATTTCAGCCAGGCATCTGAGACAGAGGGAAAATGGCTCGTGGTCCCCAGCGCTGTTTGCTGATACTTGCAGCTGTAATTCCAAGTACTTCTCAGACAAATGAAATTGTTATTGGTGTGCATGCTTCACAGGCACTATCTGAAAGCAGGAAAGGATACAAATCATAAGGAATTATTTCAAGGCTAATGCCACTTGCTCAGTCATGATTTCTTTTCCAGCCATCCATCCATCCCCAGGGGCAGTTCAACAGCAGTCGAGGTAGAACCACGCTACAAGTGTAACCTGTCCTCCTTGCTCTTTCATAAGCACTTTCAGGACTCTAGATACAGGAGAAATAGCTTTGGCATGTTTCTTGACATTAGAGCCAAAAGTGTCCCTTTCTCTGTACCCACCCTCCTCACAAGCAACTGGTCTGGGCTGAGAGTGGTTATTGGTTTCTAATCCATGTCTCACTTGCAAACTTAAAAAGCTTTAATTTTGCACTTTTCACAGGTTTCAGGGTAGGGCATTGGTCTGAGAGCTTGATAGACCTTCAGGAGGAGCATGAGAATGTCAGACAAGGCCTTGCACTTTTCTGAACATGCACACACCTCTTCAACCCTGTCTCCCTCCTGCAATCTTCTAGCTGTGCTCACATTGCTGTCTTCCCTGCTAGGGAAGCTGATAATTTTTCCTTTAGCTTTTGTTTTCAGCTTTCTGCTCTTTTAGTGGGACCTGTCAAGAGCAAGCTCATCTCCAAAGGATCAAATCTCATTCTGCAAAACACTGCAGCTTCCAAAATCATTAAAGGCACTCCTCAAGTATTGACCACTAGCCTGAGGTTGAGCACCACTTGTCCTGAATCTCCTTAGATTTTTGGGTGCTTCCACCAAGATGATATTTTAATAAATTTTCCCATGATGCTTCTAAATTTCTTGGAGTGCTTTCCAGACAAGTGTCTGACTGCCCATGGCTCTATCATTGTGTGGTAGCTGTGCTCTCAGACACAGACCACACAAAGGGCATCATCTAGTTGCCCAGACAAAAGCAGCTTGTGCAGTTAGAGATTCCCTAAGTATCCACATGGTAACTGGGAGATACGACAAGGGACCTGCGGGAGATCCAGCCAACAGCAGACCTGGCAGCTGAGGGACCAGAGGGAGGCGCAGGATGTCTCAGATGGTCCTAAGTACCTTGGTTTGGGCAAATGAGCTGTGCCTAAAGTATCTGAAAATCCTTAAATGAATGATGAAATATTTCATGTGCAGGGCAGCCATTCTCTGTAGTGCCACAGTCTGGCAGGAGCAAAGGAAGGCATTGCTGCGAGCTGGCAGGATGGCATTGCACCTAGAAGTCAAAATTGACAAGAGATTGCCAGATGGGTGTGCAGATCTTCCTCATCCCCAGACAAATCAAGAGTCAAAGGAAGCAGGTCAATGTTTTCAATGTTCATCTCTCCTCTATTGCTTTATGTCCATATTTCCACACAGTGAGGAGACCTTTTCAGCAGTAATGAGATCTCAGCATCCTTTTCAATTACATTGTGGCCATGGAAAGCTCTTGAATAAATGCATTTTTATTTTCAGACTGGCAATTTTTACCTGTATTTATCACAACAGCTCCTGCAATCACAGCTATGAGGTTTGGTTTTAGCAATTATCTCCTACAACAGCATCTCACTTACTTGCTTCTTGTTTAAAAAGCAAAACCCTGTCTGCTCACAGACCATAGCACTTCAGATTGGTAATTTGTAGACTGATGTTTTACGTTCATGGATGATACACATTGGCAAGCTCAACCTATGGTTTGCAATCTTTGGTAAAACCGAAATTACAAATGTTGCCCCCTGTCAAAAAGAACATCAGTGGTTCACTGACAAATGCATATTTAAGTGGGTATAGGAAATCTTCTGAGAAGAAGTGTGATGTCTAGGGAGACTTTTGAGATGGAATTCTACAGATGACATGCCCTTCACTGTGGAGCTTCTTGCTAAGTCCTGTATCCTTTTATGCCACATGCTTTGGCATAACAAGACCCTGCTCCTAACTGGAATCTCTGAGGCACAAGATAAAAGAAAAATCAACTAAAAAATAAATAAATAAAACAGCTGATTCAGATAAAAGTCACACAATAAGTGATGCACTGAAACAACTATTTGCAAATGGTTTGGAAATCCAAAACCTGTTTAAAATATATTGATAATAATAATTTAAACTCTTCATTACTGCCATTTGAACCATTACCTTTTTTTTTCTGCCTGTAATATTGTATACTATGAGAAGTAAATTAAGTGAACACTTGAGGCATCCTCTAACTTAGGATAGGTTTTATGATTCTGTGAGAATATACCAGCTATATTTCATTTCTCTTGAGGATTCTACTCTTGAGAAAATGGTTAAAAATTTTCCAACATAATTGGGCTTTCACTGGAAAATTAGGAGCTCATTTAAATAATTTATTTCACACAAAGTGTCTTTTTATGTAGAAATTTTCAACTTTACATTGTAAAGGCAAGAACTTCAAACCCAAGAAGTTCAAATTCCAACACAAACTAAAATAATTTAGTTTAACAATAGAACATTTTTGAAAAAAGCCTGTCCATTTTCAGTTTTAAATGAAACAAAACCAAATTGTATATGTGCAAAATGCTATTTTCTAATAGTTCTAGAGCTGACCTCTCCATTGAAGTTAATGGACCAGATCATAAGGTATTTATTCAGTATTCTCTTGGGAATTTCTTCAGTTTTACAGATGCAAATGCCAAATATCTGACTATTAAGTGTATGAACCTCTGAACATCACTTTATGGAAACAGTAGTTGTCCAGCATTTATCAGTCTGTGTAACAAACTTCTTTACCCATGGCTGACTATCACCAGATGATGAACGCTCATGCAGTTTTTCTCAAGCTGTGGGATGGAATAATACTGCAAGGCACTTTTTTTTTTTCTTGAAATAGTCTTCTCACAGAACTATGCTAAAGCTGAGCTACTCATTCTATATACAAGAAAACTGAACAGGCAATATTTCTGGTTTTGCTGATCCAGCAAGAAAGACAAGCAAAATGGCTCTCCTGGGTTAGAATCCATCCAAGAGCAGCAGGGAATGTAAGGATAGGTCTCCTGTGCTTTGAGAAAGGAAGCTTCTGCTGGAAGTTTTCACTGCAGACAGTTAATTAAGAGTCCAAAATCAACTTAGAAAATTAATGGCATGATTTCTTTTAAAGCTTAGCTCTGCAGAAAAAAAAAAATCTCTGATATATCTGCAAGATTTTGTACAAACAAATATACACCAACACAAGAAATTATTATTTCAATAAAATTGTCACTGCCCAACAGTTACCAAGATCATATTAGGTATCTTTCACAATGGATCAATGTGCTCAGATAGCACCAACAACAGGGAGCTGCAGCACTGAAACCCGTAGATGTGTATGAAAATACAACACAAAAAAAAAAAAATTCTGTGGAAATTCAAACACTTTTCTATGATATTTGTATGTTCTTAGATTGTCTTTTCAAATGCTCATATGCAAAAAAGGAAAACAACTGCTGAACTCCTGAAGAGCCTTGGCAGAAGGGCGTTGTGTACAAGAGATGAGAACTTTTTGATTGTCACCTATGGATTAGTTACTATCCACAAGCATCTTAAAGCCAACCAGTTCTCATGCAGTAATAGGCTGTGTGAGTGGAACCACGGACCTCAGTCATTTGCCACACTGCTGTTCTCTCCAGGCTACAGTCAGAGTCCCCAGCAAGGGGTGGTGGGTGCCTGCTGGGAGGCACATGGGCTTGGAACCTCTCCAAGCACATCACCATCCCCACACTTTTTCCCAATTTCCCTCCAACAGCTTTCCAGAAGAGTAACCAGCTACCAGCTCAGTTGCCCTAACAGAAAAATAACACTACTCAAAGGGAAAAAAACCCAACAAAACAAACAAAAAAACCCAACAAACCAAACCCAAGCATTATAGCCTGACAGCTGCACTCAAAAAATGGAAGATCAAACTCTCTGGGGCTCATCTGTAGCTCTTTCTCAACCAAATGAACCTACCACCTTTCTCACTGTGTAACCACGTGCTAGGGTTTGTCTGGTACAGTGATGTGTTGAAGGCTTAGTGCTCCTCTGGGCAATATTTTTGTAATAATATGATTTTTTTTTGCAGGAAGTTCATTGTGCAACACATGCCATTGGGTTCAACATTTCCCCTCCTCCCAGCATTCAACAGGGAATATTAAAGATAATATCAGAAAGTTGCTAAAGAAAGTTTGAAACAAGTAGATGTTGTAATACAGAAACCAATTTCAGTCTTTTTGTGCAGTGATAGATTTAATAATTTATAAATCAGTGGCATGAACAAAGCAAGAACCAAAACAGAACTACCCATTTCAAAAGTGTAAAGACAGTTAACCTTTAAACAGATGGATAATTCCAGACAGCACTGTAAAATTAATAGAGCCTAAACTGTAGGTCTCAAAGCTGCAGAATACATCTTGGGAGACCATGTTTTTGAGATCATCATAAATCAATTTTTTTCTTATCAGTCCCTTATGCATAAATCGACTACAAGGCCTGCTAGGTTATGAATATGTATATCATGACATGACAACTGATCCAGTGCTCCATTATCAAAAGTCCTGTGATCTTATTGCTTATACTGAACCATCAGCTTCTTCACATGCAGAAATAGTCACAACAACAATATGAAGGCTGGATTGGGAAAAGGTAGGAAGAAGAGATTTTCTGCAGGGGAAATTTTAGTGAATGAAAGCATGGAATCTCTTAAGGAATCCCATTTCCATCTTTGCATTATTTGAAATTCTTTTCCTCATTAAATCATGTATTTTCAGAGACATTTTTCTTTCCCCGGCTAAAATCTTCCAGCTTTGGAAAGGAGCAGAAGGCAAACTGTGAGCCAGCCAGCCAAACTTTTTCTGTCTTCGTGAACATACATGCCCTGTCCCTACAAAAGAAGAAACCTGAGCATGCTTCAAGATAGTGCAAATACACACCCTACAAAAACACACTTATCAGGAACAAGAAATTATTGGAAAACATATTGCTTTGCATTGCCTTAAAAAGAACTATTGAAAACGTATTTCATAAAAGGATACATTTATAAGTACAGGATATGATCAAAAAAATGAGGGTTGGGGTGGAAGTGAAGCTCAAAGAGTGATGTTACATAGCTGCCAGGCTCAGATATGCCAGTCCCTGGGAGACACTTTCATTAGCAATAGGAAAGATGCTGGCTGTGGAATAAACATGAAACTTGATCTGATGATCTCTTTCCTTGATAACACATAGACCGTTGCTAATTATGAGGCTGCCTGACAAGCAAATAGTGCTCCATATTTATAACAACAGACAAAATCAACCAATTTGTCATTTTAATGCCTGATATAACTTTGATTTTTCCATAAAAGCGGCAAGGAAATTAGGACTGGAGTTTACAGTTAAAAAAAATAGAGGGGAACATTTTCTCTGGATTCCCAAAGGTCTTTGCATTTTTCCCTCATCCCACAATACTTCATCCCTCTGGCCTCTGCACAAATTACTTTTTACTCCTTCAATCACAGAGGTATGGAAGTTCTCGCCCACAGTAACAAGGGCGAGAGATAACAGCAAGGCAGGGCAACACAGTGAAACCAGCCTGTTGTAAAGCTGGTGTAAAGTAACAGTGAACTGGTATAATCTGGAATTATGTCCTCACTTTCATTTGCTCCCATCCTGGGTAGGCAATGGGACTTTATATGTGAACAAAGGCAAATAAAAGGACATGGAACCAAGAGATGTGTCCTTGCTTGAATATTAAACAAATGAGTATCAGCCACCAACAAATGGGGGCTTTCAGTGCTCCTTGCTTTCACAGAAACACAGGCAGCATGCATAGAAGCAGTGCAATACTAGAGGTGACTTGCTCACCTTACACACAAAAAAACTTATTTGAACAGACACATGCTGAATAGAATATACAACATAATGCTTCTAAGCTATATGTGACCCAGTTTTGCAGATATCTACTGCCTCTGAGTGCTCAGTATCACATTAACATAAATGCCATTAAGTTTTGGCCCTGTATCATCTTTATTTTTTATAGATACATAATTATTGAGAAGAGGCTGTTAAGTTTTTATAGACTTTAAATATAGTCTATCAGTTCTCTCTATCTCACTTTGTTTAAGGATTCACCCAGCAGAACAATTGTGTTGCTGCCACATGGCTCTACTTTGCAAAAAAATATGCTTCTGCTTCATGGGGTGCGGAGAGATCCACTGTACCCTCTCAGGTGCACTGGCACTGGGTACACACAGCAATTGATACTGACTCATCACAGACATGGGCACAGCCAACTCTTTAATTTGAGAAAGCTTGGCGCCTACTTTTAATGTATGTTATAACCTCAGTAGTTCTGCAACATCATAAAAATAATAAAGAGCAATGTCCCATGTCTAGAAACAGAAATTATTTCTATCGGAATTTATGCATTTGGTGTAATTAATTCCTGAGTTTTAGGATTTTTAACCAGGAAACAGTCACTCAGTTCCAGCAGAAGATATTTTAAAATCTTTTTTTCCAGTTTTGAAAAAAGTGAATTTGCTGTTCCATCTGATTATGGGGTGGAACAGAACTTTGAAAAGTGTTTAAACATTTTTTAATCGAATCATTTTATCTGGAGTGCCCAAAAGAGATGTTCAGCTTAATATTTCACATGCCCAAAAGATGAAACTAGGTCTCAACTACCATCTATTTGATTATTTTTTCTTTAAAAAAAAAAANCCAAAAACAAACAAACAAACAAAAAATTACATTAGTATATACTGGGCACAGACAAGCTTACCTGGGATTTCCCTCTTGATATGGACAGAAAATCCTTCTTGGGGGAAAATGAACATGTTGGATGCTTAAAAAATAACTATGTATTTTAGATCCTACTTGAAAAATATGTAGTATTTTACTTGCCACCACCTCCCGGAAACTATTATTTTTCCTGCTGGGTTTAGTAGCTGAAATACCTCTGTGTTTTTACTGAGCATTACCGTGTTTACAATAAAAAGAAAGCCCTATGGGAGTCTCATTTGATTTCATTGCACTGTTTATAAATTAACAAGAAATGGAGACTGTTCTGAGTGGCAGAGACAAAGAGAAGATACATACACAGTGGGAATTCTTTAATGGCAAAAACAAACTCATCTCTGATGATAAACAAATCCCTGACCAGAGACGGCTGTTTTGGCCAAGGCCTCTGTATCCAAGACATAATGAGGGGTCGCAGTGTGGTGTGGGCTACTGCAGACAACACCAGAAGTTAAATCTTGCTGATGAAACCCCATTTCATTGTCTGCACTTTCTGTAGCTATCTGTGGAGGTTACTGGAAGCAGTAGTGAGCTGTAACTTTGAAGGACAGCATTCTCGTTGGTTTCGTGGTGCTGTGCTGTAACTGCTGAATCAATGCTGTGAAGTTGAAACAGCAGAAGTGACCCCCGCAGTCAGAAATGCCTCTGATCACGCAGTGCACTCCCCCTCGTGAAACACAGAGGCTATGGAGAGTGAAGAACCACAGGACATGAGAACTTGTCCAGATTTTCTAACACTTGAGCACCTGCTGAGGAGCTCTACTGGACAGCAGCAGCACCACCACAGCATTTTGTTAACCAGTGCTTTTTACCCAACCATCCTCTAAATACATCTCTTTTCAAGGCAATATTTAAGGAGGCTGCTGGCTATGCACAGTGTCCTCAGGTGCCAAAGACTTTAATATTTTTTTACTTAAGGCTTTGATAAAGTGGTCTTGTGCCCTCAAATTGTGAGGTCTTTTTGACTGGAAAAGCTCCCTCAAAATTTGTGGTATTTCTATTTATCCTGAAACACAAGTTAACTCCCTTCTGTAAGCATATGAGCAACAGCTACAACTCCTCACAGAAACATCAGAAAAGATAAAATAGATAAATGTGCTCTTCACTTAAGCATGTGTTGAAGTAGTCTTCTGAACTGGGGTATGAATGGTAAAAAAAACATAATTGTATGAGACCTAGTTGCAAGTCTTCCCACAGTGATAAGGTTTGGACGATTACTTTCATTAATAGACACAGATTTCAATTGACTTTAATCCTCCAGCATGTTGAAGAATTAGAAATTTTATGTAAATGTTTGGTGTGAAACAGAATTGAGGAATTTGTGGTGAATTATTTATACAGCTAATTTAGCCTTTATTTCTTAATGAATTCTTTGCTTTTTTTGTAAGTACATTTGTTATTCCAACTTGTTTGACAAAAGATTTGTGTGAATCTGTTTCAGCTGGTGGTTTGTGAACAAGCTACTAAAAAGGACTCTCATCCCCTCATAGCTTCTTGAGGTTACAGCTGATGAACTGGGCACCTGAGGCTCCTGGTGTTACTGCTGTCCCCAGACTGGTGACTTATGCTTTTCAAGTATACTTGTGGGAACTTGTGCACAGAGGAATGGGGCTGCATGGTAGGATGAAGATTTAGGGAGGGAGATGAAGCTGCCCTTACCTTGTTTTCTGGTCCCATCTTACTTTCAGAACTGGTCAGAGCAGGCTAGACCTTCATAAGTAAAACAATTTTTCAAGCATGCTACCTCGGCCACAATGCTGTTGCTACATTTCAGCAAATTAAAGGATATGAGCAGAGAGATCCAGCTGCTCAAAAGCTACAAATATAAAGTAATTTAGAAACCCTTGACAGAGGCAGAGAGGCAAGAATTTCTGATAAAGACACAGCTGCAAACAGCTTCGAGCCTTGCAATAACACAAGGAACGTGTATCAATTTCTGTCGCTGCAAACATCGACTGTTGAAACTTAATACCAACCTCGCCTTTGTGATGATGAAGAGATGACATTTCCATTTTATTGATCTCACAGACATGCAGTGCAGGCGCTGTCAAAGGGAGCTGGTACAGGAGACCACAGCCCATGTCCATGTACAACAGTTGTGTCCGGAGCCCACTGTGTGGTTTGGTCCCCAGGAGTCTGGGACAAGGAAAATCTCTTGGAGGGCAGCTAAAGAAGAGAAACAAGCAAGATTCTAGTGGAAAACCAGACTTAACTATAAGATCATTTGTGGCTCTCACCATGAAGAAGACCTTTATATTCAAGGAGAATCACAGAATGCTTCAGGTTGGAAGCGACCTTGAGTTGGAAGGTCACCTAGTTCAAATTGCCCATTATGAGCAAGGATATCTTAGCTAGATCTGGCTTCTCAGAGTCCTGTCCACCCTGGCCTTGGATGTTCCCAGGGATTCGGTATCCACCACTTCTTGGGCAATCTGTTCCAGTCCCTCACCACTGTATTAGTCAAGAATTTATTCCAATTATCTAATCTAAACCTGCCCTCTTCCAGCCTAAAGCCAGTCCCTCTTGTCCTATCACTACTTCCTTTGGGAAAAGTCTCTTCCATCCTTTTTGTAGGTGCCCCTTAGGTACTGAAAGATTCTCCCCAGAGTCTTCTCTTCTTCAGGCTGAACAATTCACTGTCTCAGACCTTCCTCATAGCAGACATATCTACACGTTTGTATTTAGCATTTATAGCACAGTATATCACAGTAACAATACTCGGAAAAGTTATAGCAGCTGAGCTTCTTTGGCCTTTATGAAATGACAAGACATGAAAATATTGTTTTGAGGTACTATGTGCAGATGATCTTAAATGTGGGTCAGAGTAAAATTATCCTCAAAGGACACAACATGTGCTCTTCAAAGGGCATATTCAGAGGCCTCAGTTATTCAAATATTCTGATTTTCAGCAATAGGAAGTGCTGGGCTTGTCTTGGTGGTTAATTGCAAGGTCCAGCAAGACATGGTTTACAGCACTTTTTTAATTGCATCACAGCATTTGTCACATATATGGTATCAAAGTTGCTGGCACTGTTATTTTTTATTTTCTTCCTGCAAGTTGATGATGTGTGAATAAAAGTGCTTCAGTACTTTTAACACTGTCCAAGTCATGAAACAGAACACAAAAATATTTTCAGCACATAAACTGAGGAAGGACCAGGAGCTGTTCATAAACATGTGCCTTTAATTTTGTTTCTGTCATACACTCCCCTTACACTTTACAAGGTGATTTTATTCACAGAGTTAAATTGTTCAAAGGCACGCAAAGAGATATCCAGGGGGAGGGAGGTTTATGTGCATTTCTCATGTTAGGTTCCTGCTTGAGGAGGCAGCTGCATTCCTCCTGTTGGAGTCTTCACTAAGCTCCTGTCCAGCCAACGTCCCAAAAGCAAGAAAAAGAGTAAGGGTTGAAGCATATTCCATAGATAAAGGTTAATCATGTAGAACTTTTTTACTGGAAAATTTTGACTGTATCCAAAACAGAAAAAATTTTGTTTCCTTCATAAAAAGAAAATGCTGTGAATTCTCGTTTTATAGTGAAGAAAACTATATTCATTTATTTTAAGTTAAATGAAATGTTTCACTTGGCCGCAAATTAAATATTTCAGGGTTGTTTTTTTTTCTATTTGCCTAAGAAAAGAAAAAGTTTCTTCAGACCAAGAAGACTTTTCCCCTCCAATATTGCAATGCAGCCAGCCAACCAAAAAGTCAGTTATGTGCATAGCTTTAGATAAAAGTAGCAACTTTTGGCTTTGCTGTGCTACAGAATGAAAAATGAGAGAGATTTCATTTTTCCTGCATGCAGGCAGAAAACAGCAATATGATTTTCCACTCCTTTAGCTGGGCCTTCTGACTCGGAAGAGAAATACTCTCACATAAGCTGTGGCAGAAACATCATCCCACAAGACACAGAAGTGACCTGCTTTCAGAGGGATCCATCAGACCAGAAGATCATCTGCTGGAAGAAAAAGGAAGCACAGGACAAGGGGAGACAGTGACAGAAGCAGGCAAATGGAGACCAAATGGATGGAGCGTCTGCAAGAAGAACAGCAGCAGGGGATGTGAACCCAGCAGCAAAGGCAAAGGCAATTGTCTGTCAGGGCCAGTGTGTGACAAATCCCAGCATGAGCTCCTTTACTGGTTCCAACGCTGCATTGTCACACTCACCTTGCTGATGCCTCCCCCAGCAGGAGGGAGAGCTATCACGCAACCCCAGGGCACTGGCCCAGTGAAGATGTGAACATACCTGGAGTCCTTATCAGCACCACTCACCTGGACACAGACCTGTAGCAATAGGAAAGAGGTCGTGATACCAAAGTGGCTACTGTCAGACCCATTCCCAGAGAAAACCTGATCCCCTCTGCAAGATCTGGTATGCCAGAGTCCTGCTCACATTTTAAGTAGGTGTATAGGTTGCATCTACTGCTGTTTTTTTCTCTCATACAACTTTTCCGTTGCTGGAAGGTGATTTGGATTTCTGAAATCCACCCAGGATAGGCAAGATTCTAATGAGTAAATGAGGTGTTAGGAATAAGGCTCCTGCATGTCCTTGGAGACACCCACCTGTCCAAGACCCTGGATTCCCTACTGCTATCCAGTGGCTAACCTAGCACTGTGTGATGATAGAACAACATCCTTTTCAGTGCTATTCTTTCCTGGGCAGAAGTAAATTGTGGACACTTGGGAGCCAACTGCCACCTCCTGCCAGCTGCCGTGCACGGCTTTGATAATTTCAGGTATACTTCCAGCAAAAATTATTGCAAGGTGCTAGCTGTTAACTTGTCAATGTCACATTTCCTAGCCACAGATGTGACCTGAATTACCTTAGTCCTGGGCTGACACAGCCCTCCTGGTGTATGAGGCGTGACATAGACTGTTGCTGTGACTTCTCCAGGGTGTCCAGAGTAGTTTCCAGTCCACACTTCTCTGCATCAGGCTAGAATCACGCCATGCTTTGTGTCATTCATCCTGATTGACACACTCCAGTCCACAGCCAGGAAACCTGCTGGGTGCACAGCCATAGCTGTGGCCAAGGACAGCCCTTTCCATGCAGTCTCCAGCACAGGCAACCCCACTGCAGAAAGCTTCCACCCCCTCCTTGCATCACAAGCCATGATGGAACTGCCTTCCTGCTCTGGCACCACTCTGTACACTCTGCTTCCATGCAGCCAGGAGTGGCAGGAGCTCACCCTGCTATGCTTTGTGCAGGCAGGAGCAAGGAGGAGGCATGGCAGGCGTTGCCATCAGGTGGGCATGCTAGCAGCAGGGAGCTTTCCTGCACCCAGACCCAGAGAGATCCCACACCTCACAGTAAAATACCCCCACGGGCACTCCTGCTCTTGCCACCTTGAGATCATCAAGGTTGCACCATCTATAAACTCAAGTGCCTGTAGTGGATTGAGTAGGAACCAAGTGCAGTTCATCATCCAGGTCCAGTCTAATTCTGCAGGGAATATATTTTCTTGTTCAGGTTCTGATGGAAGTGCTAAGCTTCTGCTCTACCTCAGAGTATCTTCCCAGTGGCTGCAAGTGTTTTCCTCAATGTTCAAAGCTATCTCAGTTTTCCTTAACTGCTCTATAGAAGCATGAAAAGAAGGACCTTCCTGTCTTGAAACTTGAGAGGAGAAGACAAGATTCTTTCAGGCTGTGTTATGCTTCCTTGGGAATACAAATCTCTAAAGAGGTGATTTTTAAACCAGTCAAGACTTAATTTCTGAGTTATGTTGTGTAAGGTACTCAAAACATAGAAGTGTGTCTCTAATGTGCCACTACAATAAGTATGCAGAGTACAATATTTGCAATAATTTATCAAGAGGCCAGTTGAGCTGATAAAGCCTGAGACAACTTATTAAAATACCTAAAAAGGAAAATTTCTATTTTTTTCCAGTCATGGATATAATAAGCATATTTTCCTAGGCACGGTCCGCAATTCCTGCCTCCCTATAAAATGAATGTGTTTCCCTAGTTAAATGTATAGCACTAGCTGAAGTGAATGGGGTGTGTGTTTGCTTTGTTTTTCTTATTAAATATAGATTTGTGGTCAATCAGGAGTTGTAAAAATATCACTGAGGTGGTTATAGCCAATAATATTTTCCTTTGATAATTTTATGGCCCTGTGGTCAAAACATGAGTGTCTGGAGTGTGAAAGGAAGCAGAATCTGATTCTG
Organism: Regulus satrapa; assembly: GCA_013396955.1. NCBI lineage: Eukaryota > Metazoa > Chordata > Aves > Passeriformes > Regulidae > Regulus > Regulus satrapa. The sequence goes on along the minus strand of VWZN01017956.1, from coordinate 374,193 downwards.
CATGCCATTACCAACTTGCTGGTAATTAAAAAACTGAAAAGTCAACAAAAAAGTGCAATGTATTCTCAATGTAGCTGTTGCTGCAGTAGTCGCTGCCAGCCACAGGGATTTGCAGCCTAAACCTCACCACCAGCACTGTTTTCCCTTCTCTTTTGCCCTTTTCCTACCTTTATCTTGTAATACCCAGTTTTTTCCCTGACCTAGAAGAAGCTATCACCCGAGATGAATATTGTTTTACAAATACCGTTTTGTCTATCATCTGCATCTGACCGAGACAGAGAAATGCTATTTCGCAACAGAAAATTCCTTGGTTAACAGGAGATTTCCCTCCCACCCCTTGGAACACTGCCAGCCTCCTTCCACCCCTCTGCTTTGTGCCAAGCTGCTTCTTGTGTCCCCACCATGCTGTGGCACTGCTGAAGCTGGCAGCCACCCACTGCCCCATCCTGGGGTGCTCCTTCCAAGGCCCCTCACTCCCCATGACCCTGACAATGCTCAAGCCCCACGGGGATAACCCTGGCCTGGGCTGATCTGTGACCAAGCTTCCCACTCCAGGCTGGCAGCGTGGACACGGGGCTTGTGGAAATGGGTTCTGGGCAGGTAATGAAAGAGCAGGAAGCACATCCACAAGGGAAATAGCACAAGGGCTGCTCTTCTCCAGAGATGTCAGCAGAGAACAGGCAAAGGTCTGCAGGTGGGCTTTTGAGCTACAGAAAAGACAGAATAAAATGGGCACTACCCTTTAGGATATAGCAAAGACATTTATCTGAGAATGACAGTTCCCCTTTGTCCCCTGACTACAAAAACTGATATGCTGGAGCAGACTAGATGTGACAAAATGCTTAGAGCTGGAGAAACACAGTGATAGCCCAGCACCCTTTCCTTTTATTGGCTCTGTGGCTACCAAGTATATGATCTCCAGCCTCATGCTCCAGGTTGTTAAAAATGGCTCATTTGTCTGAAATAAGGAACTCTAAAGCTTCCAGAAGGAAAAATACACCTCAAAAATGACAAGGTTTTTCTCCCTGTAATGACTTGATATTGTTGCAGCATTGGCTCTAGGAAGGAATCCTCTCTTGTGAAGCACTGAGTAGCCAGACTTCACCAGTATTAATTTTTTAATACTCTTTTGCTTCCTTACCAAGCAAAAGCAGCCAGTGTAGCAAAAGTGCTGCATCTCAACCAAGCCATCCCACTGCCCTCCTCCTGACTGCCTCCACTTGCACACATTACGGACAGAGAGACGGACTCTCATCCTGGTGACTGCCGGAATGACATAAATATAATCCCAACCCCATAAAATTATCTTTTCTGCTGGTCTGAGACTGGCCACTCCCAAATGGTGGGCTAACAGAGGTGGGCTCTCCCTCCAACCCCACTGAGTGCCCCCATAGGGGCATTTTTGCCTCCCCCTCACTTTCTGAGGAGGGCAGACGAAATCCTCCTCACTCCCGTTCAACTGAAGATGAGATATGAACAACTATTCATGAGGCAATTTGTCTCTGCAATTATTAAGGACTGCATATACTTATTAGATTACATATAATACATACCAATATGTGCACGAACACATGGTATTAAAAAGAAACAAAAGATTTTAGTCCTGCCTGAGAATCTTTATGCGGGGTCTGAACACAACATTTTGAAATATAAAGGTACAAAGCTTTTCTTTTTTCTCTTTTTCCTGGGGGAGAGCATGAGGCAATAATTATACTCCCCATCGTTTTATCTTTTTTTTTTTTTTTTTTTTTTTTTTTTCCCCCAGAAAGAATGTATTAATAAAAAAAAGGAGGAAAAAAAGTGCCAACATCGTTTCCTCCCACACACTTTTTTTCTGTTTTTACCTCTTCAGAATTTTGGTGGAAATAAAATAGGATCCAATTATAAAATTGAGAGAAAAAATTGATTTGTCAATTGAAAAAAATGTTAACACTTGCAGAAAATTATATAGGCATTTTCTATTTCACATTTTTTATGAAACCTCAGGACATTCTGAAGAAGTTGAAATGTTATTCTGAAGTATTTCAGTTTTGTCAGCTCACTATTTTTCAACAAACACATTTTCAGTCAAAAATTGTCAATCTCCTT
>VWZN01017956.1:340565-372095 GCA_013396955.1 Regulus satrapa | reverse complement strand
GTCAAAAATTGTCAATCTCCTTTTCTTCTCAAATCCTTTTGCAAGTACCTCTCAGCATCTCTTTACACCATCATCTGGCAGCTTCTGGGCCCACAGTAAAGATCATTTACCTGCTAACAATTTTCAGCTGGTGCATCCTACAGCAAAGGCAAGAGAGGGAGCAAGACCCTCTTACTCCACCCAGCATCTCCCCTGGTCACCTTTCTGGACCCTGCTTTTGCAAAGACATTTGTAGATAGGCAGAGGTGACCTGAGACAAGTGACAGATTGCTTTCTTCAGCAATTATGGAAACATCACTTTTGGTAGGAATATTTTTTGTGGGTTTTTTCCTGGCATTTTTGGGGGTTTTTTGGTGGTTTTTTTTTTTTTGGGGGTTTTTTTTTTTTTTTTGTTGTTTTTTTTTTTTTTTTTTTTTTTTTTTTTTTTTTTTTTTTTTGGGGTGGGTTTTTTTTTTGTTTTTTTTTTTTTTTTTGTGGGGTGTTTTTTTTGTTGTTTTTTGGTTTTTGGTTTTTTTTTCCAAAGCACAAATATGGATTTATCTGGATGGGAATATGTTCCACAAATTAAATGATGTCTCATCGTGAGGGTAAGAGGGGGAGCATGCACTAGATTAGTTAATAGGTCTCCCATCTGTACTGTCTATGATATGATGATAAGCATACCTAGAAACGCAGGAAACGATTCACAAAAGCAATCAGATAATGAGGAATATTATTCTCAGAAGGTCCTTCCTGTGTTTGAACAGGGGGAACAAATTAAAAGCTCAGGTTGTGTGGTAGCTTGGAAATAGTGCACATGGTGACTAAGACTCTTATCAGAGGCAGCACTGAAATAACATTTTCTGCTAAAGAGCTTGAAGAAATATGTTACGAAATTATTAATAATGCATTAAAATTTGCAAAAGCATGAAGGCAGCGATAGTTGAGCTGTGTACTCCCAGCATTTGAGTGGAAAGGCAGAAGTGCTTATAAGGCACAGACAAGGAGGTGGCTTCCAGTTAAAATCGCTCAAAGTGTAAAAAATGGAGATGATAATAGAGTTTTGTTATTGCTTCTGGTAGTATTGTGCCAGAGAAATACAACACAGCTCAAGAGAACAGAGCGTAGTCTTCTTCAGAAACAGAGATCCAGCTCGGTCCTGGCTGCACTAGAGCAGCAGCAGCAATCAGCCACTGAGACCTGCTGCACAGCAGTGGCCACCTTTGCAAACCTGCCGTGGGCAGGAGTGGTAACACCCCTCAGAGCAGCCTTTCAGACGGCGTCCTGAAAAACAGCCCATCAGCCAGGCTGCAGTTTTGGCTTTGTAAACTTCAGGGAGAAGCGCAGTGATGTGATGCAGGCTGGCAATACGTACTGGGAATGGCCGTAAAGGAAGTGTTAAACAGCTGCTCACAGTCATGGAGGACAGAGACTGGCCACAACAGGGTACAAATCCAAGCCCCAAAGCAGTGATATCCCAAGGTTAAGGTTTGTCAGTGACCTCTCTTCCTTTAGAAAGTACCACTGCTTGGCCAGACATTGAGGCTCCTGTTCAGATTGATATCCTCATAATTTTTGTGTCCATTTTGTCCAAGCTAGTACCTTCTTCCCCTGGCATAATTTCAGTGAATTATTTATGCTCAGCATACATGTATGCTCCAGGCCCATGAAAGACCCCCTTACAGTTAGCCAGACAGAGCTGTATGCATCTAATACTTTATTATAACATGTTAGATTTATTATTATTTCTAAATATATATCAGGGCTTTTGTCCTTCTTTGATTTTGTGGAGACTGAGAAAATTGATACTTTGTAAAAGCCTATACCTTTAAAGGCTAATCCTCATTTAATCTTCATTTCTTTATTAATAAATATGTAAGTACCCCACTGGTATCTTCATTGAGTATCATTCCCTCTCATTCTCAGTTCATTCTGACATGACTTGAAAAGTATGTGCTGTTTGCCAAAGATTTCTTTTTCAATATCATTATTCCATCCACAAGATAATATTGAGCCATAGAAAAAGGACAGGTAACCTGCCAGAAGACTGAATAACCAAAAAGGACCTTTAAATTAGACAAAAGCCTTTTGCTTTCACTTCCAAAAAAAAAAAAAAAAATTAAAAAAAAAAATAAAAAAACCCCCACACTGCTTCCCAGGTATGATCCAGATCTGTTATATACAACAAAGTTGTTCAGTATAAATCTTTATTTCATATTTCAGAAGGAATGCGATAGAAAACCCATTCTAACAATAAATGCTAGTCACCTGAGGTCTATAGCTTGTTTTGCAGCTCAGAAAAAAAAGCCTCTGTTCACCGTTGGCCAACTGAGTTACATTTTCTGCTATTATTAATGCATTGCAAGGGTTTTTTTCATATCAATTTGAAATTATACATCTGGGAAATCCCAGTACAACGGCAGTCAATGCTTTGTTTCTCTGTGTGGCCCTTTGCAATTACTAGAATGTGCAAATATAATTTAGCGCAGGTAAAATTCAATCAGTCACCCCAAGCACAAAGAAATCTCCATCTCCCAGAAAAAAACCCAGAGAGTGTTTCCCTGCAAATGGCACAAGGGAGCTGTAAGAGTTTCTAAAACAAATTTATTAGAATATTTAAATTCAAGTTGTAATGGGAAATTTAGCTCGATAGGTGAGGTGGTGGCAGGCTGAAACCCAAGCGAGGCAGGCAGGCAGCTTTCGGGGCTGCGGCCTCACTCAAGTTACAGCCCCAGGTCTGCTGGCAGGAGGTAGGCACCAGGCAGGCAGGCAGGCTGCCCACCCAAAAAGCAAACCCCAGGGGTGCAGAGGAGAGCTGGGGGTACTGAGGGATGAAGGGAATGCTGAGGAGCAAGGGCAGAGGTGCAGCTCTCTTGTGGAGACCCCAGAGAAGGCAGGAGATGTGGCTCTCAGCCGGGCTCCACACACAGCCACTGACCATGGGGGCACCACCTGTCCAGCTGTAGGTGCTTGGGGGCCTGTGCCAGGCTTGCAAAATGCAGGCCCAGGAGAGAGCAGGTCCATAGTTTTTAAAAACTATACTGTAATTAGGAGGTATAGCTTTAAAAAGAGAAAATTAGGGGGAAGAAGAAAATGCCACTTCTAAAGACTGCCGTATTTATGCTTCTCGAGCAATTCCAATATCATAACGTTTTGTTTTTGTCAAGCAGCAAAGGCTGCCCTCCACCTCCCGCTATGTTCAGTGGGAGCTGTGTCATCACCTTCAAAGGAATCAGGATCAGGCCTCCAATGCCTTAATAAGCAACAAGAATTATGGAAAGAATTGCATTTAATGTGAAGTCAGGCTGCCTGCAGTGATCGCACCGCACAGCCTGTCACAGATTGCTTTGTGCTGGAAACCTACAGCATGGACTGATCCGTGGATGAGACAACTGCAAGACATTTCTGCTTGGTGGGAATATGGAGGGAGAAGATGAGAGACAAGTCAGCAGCATCTAAGTGCATATGTGGATGGCTGGAAAACTCCTGATACACTGAGCTCCACTTCTGATGTTCTGAGAGCACTGAAGACATGGTGTGGAAGAAACAGCCTTTGCACTTCCTGAGCAATCGTGGCCTCTCTCCCAATGAAAAGAACCTGTCCTCCTCTTGTACATCAAACATGCCGAAGTTATAAAAGCACACACCTCAGCATTAAGAAAGAACCCTTTTACCAGTATACAAGAAAGTATAACAGGGTTTTTTGTCACTTCCCTCTGAAAAAACATTCCTGCCTATCTTCTAGAAAAATGAATCAACAGAAGAACGCATTACTCCAAAACACCTCCAAGCACACAAAAAAGGGGTTGGGGGATTAGGTCTAAGGTGACTCCCATGCTGATTCTTTGCCTATGCGACTCATCTTGCTGAAAAGGCTCAGGCAATGTTTTTCTTTCATGTCTTCATGAGCCCAAAGGAAGCTGTGACCATCACAGGCGGACCTGCTGCAGCATACAGCAGAGAATTAGGGTGGCATTAAACCTGGAAAGTGTTCAGCCAGTGTGAGAGCAAGAGGGGCTTTTGCTTGTTTTGAATAGGAAAGAATGAGAAACTGATGAATTTCACAGAAATAAACAGCAGAGCTGAGGGATAGCCCAATTTACTCCTTCCCTAAACTGTGATTGCACGTGAACACGTCCTTCTACCCATAGCAGGAAGCAAGGTTATTTCTGTGATCCTGCATCACCATCACTGAGCTGTTTTCCATTCATCCATCTAGCAGGTCGCCTGCACAATGTGGCAACTAGTTTTCTTCACAGAATGGGTGGCTTTGAAAAACAATCTTTGTGGCCCAAACTAATTGTCGACAATGTTTTCACAACCCTTCGGATCAAAAATGTGCCTACTTTCCTACCCACTCATATTTCTGTTGCTCTGATCTTCACCTTTGGACTCAGTCTTTGCCTCCTTTTGCTCCTACAAAGGAGCAAAGTAAAGCCATTTCCTGGAAGTTCCTCCCTTCTTCCTTCTAAATCACTCAGTTACGTCCTGTTTTTATACCTTGCCCTAAACCTTTCCTTTGGACCATAACTTACAACTGACTGTGTAAAACAACATCAATATTGTAACAGCCACTTTGGAGCTGCAGTGATGGAGCTCTCTAAATACACATATTAAAATCTTACAAAATTTTAGGGGGCTGAGGGTGGGAAGTGCCATGAACATCCAGGTGCTGATGACTGAATTGTTTTCAAATTTATTATTTTTCTTTAATTTCCAACTGGCCTGGAAATAGCAAAATGTAAAAAAGGTGCCTACAGTTGTTTTGAAAAGCTCCCATGTTGCTACAACCCCTGCTTACCTTATGGATTGCTTTAATTCAGGGTATGACATTGCTCCTGGCATATGCTGAGTGGTGGCACCCCCACCTCTACATTAAAAATCAGTGTTTCCTCTGGAAGTTAAAACATCCTGAGGAAGAGAAAGAAAAGCAAGAGGATTTATCAGACAGCGCCTGACACATCGTAAAGATGCAGCATTGTTATCAGGTATCATTCTAACACACTCACTGCTCTACACCACTCAAAATTTTATGACCACAAAAACAACCCACACATACATGCCAAAGTGTGACTAGCCGAAGACAGCTCTCAGCATGTTAGCTTCATTTCGCTCAAGAGACAAACAAGAGATCACAGATGAAACTGCCTCCACCACACTGATGTGAGCAGCAATGTAGGGTTTTGTCAGGGAGTCAATGCGGCTACCAGACCAAGCGCTTTCTTTTCGTGGCTTATAGTACCTGTAAAGCCTTCTGCTTAAAAGCCAATCAAATAAGACACCGAGTCACTTAGTTGCTTCCTAGAGACACATAACAAAAGCAGTCACTGTACGAATAGTTGATGCAAATATTTTGTTCACAGTTAATTCAGAATGAATAACACAGAATCATATGGTTACTTCCTTGCTCAGGTACAGCAAGATCTATAATGCATAAAATTGATGTTAAATGCATAAAATCTCCTGCTTGGAGCATCAAAACATAGTCATGGCCTTGAATGCTGATGTTAAATCTGAAACATATTCCACATACCACACAGACTGCAGCTAACATTAACAGCTTTCCATTGTAACAGCTACATTTCTGTAATTGGGCAGACACTGGCTGGGATTTCTTCAGAGACCTATTTTTCAATTAAAGTTTAATTTTCAAGTAAAAGGGTTTATACAGAATGAGACTGTGTGCAGACCTCATTGTTGCACTGTTTCAGAGCATGTGATTTCTGGGTTTATTATGGACAGGAGTGCAGGGAGTGAATGGGAAAGCAAAAGAAATAAAAGCAGGATGATGCTTTCCAAACTCCTCTCCAGGTTCAGGATAAAACAGATAAGCTGGTCAGCCACTGCAGATGTGGGGCCAGCTTTTCTACTGTACCCCAAGTTGTCTTAGCAAGAAGAAACACATTCTTGCGTTATTTTCCTCCTGAGTGAAGACAAACAGGAAAAAAACACACCAAGGAAACTGAAAATTGCTCTTCTAGAAGGTCAGACTTGCTGCAGCGTGGGTTTAGGCTCCCTAACTGCTCACTACCTGACTCCTCTGGAACTAGTGTACATCTGCCTGTGGCTACTGAAAGGAATAACCCCACAAGAAAAACAAATCCCAAGCGTCCTGTGAACCCCTGCTGTAACAACTCCTGCCATTCCTGCTCTCTTCATGCCTGCAGGCACCCCTGCAGGTCCCTTTGGTCAAGTTCAGGTGAATGCAGGAACACAACTCTCCTCTCTGGGTCCAGACAGCCGCTCCCAAGCATTGCAGGCAAAATCCATTACGGCTTCCCGGTGTTAAACAGTTAAACCAGCTGGATTTGAAGATCTACAAAATGAGGGGGATGAGATAACTACATTTGTGAGAACATTTGTTTTGAATCCAAACCATTTCCCCAAGTGTATTAATATGAATTACCAGGAGATTGTCTAAGGATTTATATGTGTAGTATTCCAAGAGAAAAGAAAAAAAGAGCTGGAGCAGGAATAGTCAGTTTTAAATTAAGATAAATTACTCCAAGTTTCATTTTAAAATATACTCATGTCCATTGTTTACGATCCTGGAGTTCAAAATGCTGAGCATGTCTGCTGAGAGGATATATACCTCCTTTGCAAAACTCTGCTCTAGTTATTTGAAAGACAGCCTGATAACATCGCAAGGAGAAAAAAAGGGCAGGGGTGGAGAGAAAAGGAGAGAAAGAAAGAAAGTGATAGAGAAAGAGAGGGAATGAGAATATACAGCATTATTGACAATTGCTAATCTTGGGGGGGGGAGGTGGTTTCAAAAGTTTTAGGCATCAACTACAAATTAAATTTTGCCAAGATGAACCAGAATATAGTCCCTCTCCATTTACATAATCAAATAAAAGGTAAGATTCAGCAGCATGAATACTTGACCTGCCAGTAAACTATTTGTTTCTTAGAAATAGAGAGAGAAAAAAAAAATCCCTAGCAAGTTAGCTCTTTCTCATACAGTTCATATTATACATGGCAGAGACAGAAGATATAAAATTTGCTACAATATATTAGTTTGATAACATTGTAGAGGGTTTCTCATCAAAATACAGAGATGGGGAATTATAGTTCCAAGGCCTAATTTAATAACAAAGTATGCTGTTGTTAAAACCTTTTTTTTTGTCTGCTCTCTATAAGGAATGTGTGCATTGTATGAAGAATATGGGAAGAAAAATGGAAGAATTATGCAGACAAATACTGGTATGTGGCCAGAGCTTAGGAAAACATGTATCTGCCTCTCAATGTCCTTATTGCCTGTAAAAGAACATTTCACACGGTCAACAGCTCAAATTTATGTGGACCCTTAGGGGTAAATTTTCAGTATAGTGAATAGAACTCACATATGCAATCATGTTATTGTTAATGGGAGTTCTGTGGCTACTTCTTCCACTCAGTGCTAAACATGGTGCCCTTGCTGTAGAGAGCTAACTACCTACAGATCATTCCATCTCCCACTCTTGTTCTCATCCTCCATCAGCAGTCTCAGAGGAGCAATGCAGAGTGGCCCAGAAAACCACTTGTGGCTTTTCCTCGCACCCTGTTGTTGGCAACCACTGGAAGGACATGTCCCTTTCCCCACCATAAGGACTGCACAATATCTGTCATGCTCTTGCCCTTTCTCTGTTGCTGACTGCAGGTGAGTCTTCCCCTGGCTTCTCTCCCTGCCCAGAATTGTGCCATTGTCTCTGCTGTGGTTTAAGTGCTGGACACCTTCCAGTGGGTTTAGCACATCTTTGTGCCCCCCTTTTCCCTTGGGAGTAACCAATAAAAGAGAAGGTCGTGACTCCACTGACTTTGCTGGTTTTTTTCTTGAAAACTGTTTCCTGCTCTTACCCCCTTGGCGTTCCTCTTGTGATGCTGGCTGTACTCCATCCAAATAACCATCTGGTCATTACTCCAGCATGATGAACTGAGACTAGTACAGGAGCATTATGAATTGAAACAATACTTCCAAAAGAGGTAACCAACAAATGCCTGACAATAACTGTGAGACTTTGAAAAGAGGATTGATTTTCTTCACTACAGCTGAACTTCAGGGTGACATCTTAAAATTTTTATCAGCAAATCTAAGGGCTAGAAACTTCACTCATATGTGTGTCTTCCCTAATCACCTGGCTACAGGCACTAGGACATGAATAACAATGTTGTGTATTGCAAATTTTGCATTGAAATTGTGACTGTCAACAAAACCAGAAATTGCTGTGCACTAACAAGCCACTTTGCTCTGACAGCTTGAACATCCACAAGAACTTTGTGGCTGTTATTCACACACCATCTATATTACTACACTCCCATGCTTTGTTTCAGGTCTGGAGGTGCAGCTGCCCACCCTGGCCAGGAGCACAGCCACCGAGCTAGCAGGAGCCTGTTGTCCTTTCACACCCTGCCTGATGTGGAGTTGAGAGGTTGCTAATGGGTGTAGTTGAAGCCCACTGGTGCCAGGCTGATGGTTACTGTGCTTCCAGTGGTAAGGTCAGGTGTTCTGTTCTGGTTTCTGAGGTCTGTAAAATGGAGCAGAGATTTCTTTATACTTGATCACAATACCACTTGGTATTTAGAAACAAAAAAGATGCTGTCAACACCCAGCCAATCTTATAATCATATCATTTATCTGCCAAGAAGTGCAAAAAGTCAGCAATGCTGAAGATGCTCCTCCCTCTCGATATTGGTTGCACATAATTTGTGAATGGACTGCATCCATGGAGAAGAAACGTGTACTACACACTGATGTGAGTACACAGACACTTTTCCCTGTGAAGTAATGAGAATCCACATAACACCAAGAAAGTCTCACTTGGAGACAAATGCATAAGCAAGGACATAACAATATTCCTGGTAATTTTTTTAGGGTCATCCTTATAATCTGTAGCACAGAGACCTCCTGCTTGATGGGGGAAGAGCTTCACGATCAAGACTCCTGTCTATTTTTTGCAGCACTGGCTAGAGATAAGGCACCAATTTTATTTGCCACCATTTAATTCCTTTCTTTTTAATTAGATGTGTTATGTAGTCAGAATCTTATTTGGGATTGGTCTCAGAGCCCATCATATTTCTTAAACTATGATAGGACAATTGGCCATTAATTCAAAGCACTGCTAATAATGGTCGCCACAGCTACTAAGAGAAACAAATGGGAAGGCTGTTGAAAGACCTCTCCACTTTTAACTCCCTTGATACAAATTTAGATTGAAGTCAGACAAACAAAACCTCAATATCTCAATTACACTTTGTTTAATTGTATGATTCCCTTTTGGCCTATATTATTGGTCATTCCCCAGCATATGAAGAAAAAGAAAAAAAAAAAAAAAGACTGGGAGGGAATGGGAGTGTAAATTTTCTAGGAACACACATATCTCCCTTTCATGCTATGCCTTTCCATAAACCTCCCAAATGGCAGCCAGAGGAAGGAGGCTGCTCAGAGTCACTCCCTGAAGAAGGACTGGGAGTGAGCAAGGCCAGGGCACTGAGGAGCCTGTGAACTGCAAAGCTGACCTTGATGACAGGATGTACCCACATCTTGGAGAGAGCAGGCTGTGGCAAATGATAACAGAGCTCCTGGGGGTGAGGGGGAGTTGTCTGTCTCACGACACAAGCCCTGAATATTCTGTGATTTTTGTTCTTGGAAGTAATCTCGCCCACCTTCTCCCCTCCCTCCCTCCTTCATTTTCTTCTTCGACATGCAGCCCTGCTCTGGTATACTGCCTGAGTGGGAATTGCCTGCAGGTCCTGATGTAATAGCTGTGCCATATGGTCCCTTCACACAGTGGGAAGGTGGAAAAATCCAGAAGGAAAAAAACCAACAGCATCCCTGGAAAACTTTATGTAGCAGCTCAGCAGAGCTACAGCTGTGGCCACAAACAGAGGAAACAACTGGAATATTACGCATGATGCATAGGGCACGGCAACCGCACATGGCCTCCCCAGAAGGCAGCTGAGCTTTATGTCCCATTTAGCTGAGAAACCTCCCCGCGTGCCATAAAGCTCCTTACAGCACACAAGCAGGTGTGGCAACCCCGGTGTTTTCCGTGGCAGATCACTCAGCTCCTCTTGCCTTCAAAGTACCCTCTGCTGGCTGCCTTTCTCCAGGTGTCTGCAGAGGAACCTAATGAGACTGATTGGGACGTGCTGATCAGCTTTCATTATGAGCTGTTCTCTAGCAGTCCGATTAATCAAAATAATGGTATGTGCTGTGCATGTATTTTATGGCTGTACCAAATTTTGCTTTCAAAACTAAAATAAGACACCTGTTTTCCCCACCCTGTCTTGCTGTGTAGTCCCTTTAAGAGCATAACCTTGTTATCAAATATATGATATACCATCAGAGCTGGGGAGCTTCATATGCACATAAATATCACTCTTCCAGTTTGTGCTTTTTATACTAGCAGAAGAATCTAATGGAAATAAATTCAGTCCATGGGTCAATTACAGGCTTATTTTCATATTTATGGACTTAATACTTCCACACACAAAAAGATTCTAATGATAGCCTAAGGCACAGAGTAATCAAAACAACAGCTATTGAAAGGGAAAGAACCAAAGAAAAGTACCACTTTGAAATTCTACCCCTATCTCCTGATATTGCTATATACACTATGCAAAAAATGCTTTTTCACAAATGAGTATGATTTTTTACCTACTTACCATCAGGGTAATGTTAAAAAGAAATTAAAGGCAAGAGTTGTTACTTGAACAAAAACCACACTTTTCCCTCCTCCAAATTCAAGAAATTAATGCTTTGACACGAATAATAAAATTTCCTTCTTCCCTCTTGTTCCTCCTTGTCTTTGTGTCAGTTAGCAAAGGAAGCAAGATAATATGTTTCCTTCTCAGATGGGGGATATCCCCATGCTCTGCAGTACTGAAGGGTCCTGGAGGCTTTGGGCCCCTCTGTGAGAGATGGCAGGTGTCCATTTCTCATGGAGCAGCTGTCTGTCTTTGGAGGTGTCACCACTGCCTTGGGAGGACGCAAGGGGGAGAGGGAAAGACCAGCTTTAGTTTGGGATAGGTATCAGAGAGGTATGGAATTTTGAGGGGCTAAAGGAGCTCCTGCCCTGCCCTGTCTTTCCCTGCCCTGTGAAGGGACGCCCCTGATGCTGGCCATGTAAGGCAGGAGGCATTCCCTCCCCTGCTGTTATTGCCTGAACCAGCCCCCTCCAAGATAATTCAGACATTTTTCTCTTGCTATCTGCTGGGCATATAAGTATTTGTTATCCTAGCATTTTTTTTTTCATTTATATTTTATGTACCAAGCAAAGATGCGTGGGGAAGGAAGGGAACATGTTTAAGCTTTCAATGGCAACTGAAGCAAGATAGACTGCACAAGCTATCACTGAGCACTTCATGCACTGCAACTTCATCGTGTTGTTTCTTGAGTTAGCTATTTATTAAGAGTCACTGGATTGGAGCATCTTGCATGTGATTATCTCTAAATGATATGTAGTTATTTGGAACGTTTTGTGAAGTCACAGCAATCTCTATTGACAGTGCATCTATTAATTTTGCGCAATATTTTCCAGCGACCAAGAGGATTTTTATGCATCTGAATTAAATGAAAGGGACCCTAAACCTCAAGCCTTAGTTCTCTGGAAATCTGACATGAGAAATAGCAATAGAAAATGAAATATTTTCCTCATTTGCTGATTATTTCCATAGCCCCTGAATGCCTATGAATAAACTGTGCCACACCACCTGACACAAGAAAAATAGCCATACAGGAAGCTTAATATTTGCTGTAACCTCCGTTTCCTGGAGCTGGAGCACTCCCTTAAATAATTTACAGCTCCAAATGTGAGATAAGACTATCTCCAGTTCTGGCTTTGTTGTGTGTCCTGGGTTATTCTAAACCACTTTCTGCAAGGGACATCCATCATTGCAGAGCCAGTTTTACCTTCATCCCACGTAGACATCTGAGAGACAGCGACCGGAAAGAATGCCAGAACTGGAGATAGTCTGATGTCATTTTAATGATTGTAAATTATTGAAAGAAGAATACCACAGACAGAATCCCAGTCATTTGGAAGTATTTGCTAAAATGTCTAAGAGGTCTTGAGTGACAGTCTCTACTACACAGACGCAATGCAAATAATGTTAATGTCTTTCATTTGGGAGGGAAGAAGTACATAGGGCAGAGCAAAATTTCCAGCTCTATGCTTCAGGACTGTCAATGAAAAAAAGGAACAACTCCACTCAGGAATGACCCCCTTGGTTCTTCTTACATTCCAGTAGCATTCATAAGATAAATGGTACTAAAAGCAAAAAAAACTACCCAGCTTCAGTTGAACACAGTTTATCAAGGACCCCAACTTTTACCCACTCCACTCAACATACTAACTTCAGCTGACATCACGCGTATCTAGTATCAGATTTTCTGAGGTCTACCAGGCAGAGAAGTTTCAGAAGCTGTCAAAATTTTTTTGTTAAAGATAGAAAGAAAGCAAGAAGGGAAGAATTATGAGGACAGTAAAAACTGTTGTGATAGATTTGGATATGAAACTACCCTGGCAGCTGTGACCCTACAATGAGCTTGGTGGTGGGCAGTGGGGAGCTTCCTAACCCAGAGGATTAGAAGGTAGAGGATCACCACAAAGAGCAGCAAGCTGACCTCTTGCCTCAGGAAGTAAAATGGCTTGGACTGTGATCTTTTCAATTGCCTGCGCTGAAAGGAAATTTTAAAGACAGTGCAGTGACTGAAAAGACACTTGCAATGTCAATAAGTGCTTTCTACACAGTATTACAAACTCTCACCACCAATTACAGCATGTGTCTTCTCTGCCACACAGGCATTATCTCATCTCTTTAAAAGACGGGTAGATTCAGTCACAGAGAGGTCATATCCAAAGTCACCTACAGAGCTGAGAATTAGGACCCATCAAGTTGCACTATGGCAATGTAAGACATGGTATCTGTTGACTTCAGAGTGGGAAGCCCAGCATTAAAAAAAAATAATTATCTACTGTCTTCGAGGCTTTTTCCACTTCCACACTTCTGCTCAGGGCACTATATATTGGCTCCAGGTCCCCAAACTACGGGAAACTGCAAGCTTCCTGCATGGCTGCTTTGGTTGTGTTCCTCATTTCAGGCCATTGTTCCAGACTGTATCTTTTGTTTGGGCCTTGGCAGGCAGAAAGACAGAGAATACTAATGAATGTCTTCACTGAGAGCACAATATGAGAGACATCTCATTTTCATTTTCTTTCCTGTAAGTCTTGAGTTTTAAACTCAAGCTATGCAATCAAAATGAAATTCCCTGTAAAATGATGGTGTCTCCCCTTTGTGCAGATAGTTGAAAGACACTGGATAAGCCACTTCTCAGGCAAACCCACACAGCCTTCAATGTTAGAGAGCAGTACAGACATGCAATTTATTGTTGCAGCATGGAAACTATTGGATATTTATTGCAAAAATAGGGAATTCCTCTTCTAAAATTCAGGCCTCAAGTAGTGTCCATATTTAAGAGATTTGGTGTTAGTGATTGTGTTACTCCAAAATTTCTAGGAGAAAGTAGCATCATCATAGCAACACCTCTGGCTTTTTTTTATTTCACCTAAACTTTTACCTGGGGAATCATGGGGGATTTCCCAACTTCTGGAAAGGTTCCTAGTTGTGGTTGTCAGCAGCACCCGCTAAACCCCACTTATCCCTATTCTGCAAAGGTACATAGTCTCTTTTATGTGTATGCATATATTTCATCTGGCATTGCACATTAGCAAGCTTATCCTGGTTTGATCATTCTTCTCTAGTGCAAGAAGAACTCCTACTTTTCAGGAAATGCTACCCGGAGTTTCATGCCTCATTAAATCATCTCCCCAAAATTTCTGGCCCTCTGCTGGCTGAGATTTTTCCAAAAGTGTGCAAAGAAAGGTTTTGACTTTCAGCAGGCAGTGTTGAGCCTCCACAGCCACCACCGCCTCCCAGGGAGCTCCTGCCTGGAGCTGTTTGACAGTTTTGAAAATCATTAAGTCATTAAGCTACTATTTAAATAAGGAGCAAGAACCTAATTTTAGATACCTGTATCTGAAATTTGTATTTGCTCATTGCCATCACTTCAAAACTCCTCATACTAGGGACAGAACAAGACTTCCTCAATCCTGACTACATACATCAGATCCTATGGTCTTGACCATCTCCTTTTGGTTCCTTTCCTTTGGGGAGTTGTCTGTGCCCACTTGTTTCCTGAATTTTAAAAATTAAATAAACATCTTGGTGATTTGCATTTATGTGTTGATAGTCTATATGTATGTGTGTACACATATGCTTGCATGTTTGCCTGCCTAGATTGAAATACTTGAAAAAGCTTTACTGTATCTTAATACATATTGTATATCATCAGTGGAAGTTTTCACTGTGTTCACAGAAAGGTGTGTGTGTGTGTGTGTCTGTGTGTGTGTGTATGAGAAAGAAAGAGCAAGAGAGACAGACGGAGAGAAGGAGAGAGAGTGCACCAGGAATTATCTATGCATAAAGAAATTAAAAGAGAATATTTTTCCAGAGCAATTGAAGCCCATCTCCTGAACAATGACGACAGCTCCTCATTTTCGACAACAATAGAGGGCACGTAGGAGTCAGCTCATTAGAATATCTGTGGCTCTTTTCTGTTCTCTCTGCATTAAGCCCCCATAATGTCAGTTGTCACTTATTAATGACAATTAACTAGTAATCAGCAGTGAGACTCTTCGAGGTGGTCCTAGCCTGACAGGTGAAGAAAGAGAACATTGCGTAGTGCCATGCAGTGACATGGAACCTTCAAAGGGAGCACGGCATTTCCATAAATTATTTCAGAAAGAAATTTTCTTTTAGACATTCTCTTTAAAGCATTAGGATCTTTAACCCTAGAAGGACTATGCAGTTGCAGCTGTCCTCCCTCCCCCCTCCCCTTATCGCTAGTATTGGATAAAATTGGAAGGCAGCCTGATCTGTCATGTAACCCAATTCCCATCTGGGGCTGGAATAGCTATCAACCCACTCTGCTGAAACTATAAATACCTTCCCTTGATACTCAACCTTAAGTGCTCACTTAAAATGATGCCCAGATATCAATAGTGAAGTTACCAACTGCAAGCAGCTAGGTAGATGGCCAGTAGAGACTGTAGCACATCTATTATAAAGTCTTTAAAAATTAAATGACTCACAAGCACGCAATTTATGTACATGCATAGCCTATGAAATTGTACCATCTTCTCCCCTGTTTCTGGTGGCTTTTATACTCCCTTCTTATGTCGTGTCTTAAATGGGGTGGTGGCTACTGTCAGTGTGTGTTTTTACAGAAACCAACATACTCAGGCCCCTGGACTCTGTTTACTATTACAGTACAAATTTGATGCAGTTATTGCTTTTAGAAACACTGAAGGGGAAAAAAAAACAACCAGCAGCAACAAAACAATAATTAAGTTTTCCCCATGCAAAGCTTTTCTCTCTGCCCCTCTCCCCATTATATGCAACAGCAAGAATCCTCATCATCAAGCTTCACTCAAGTCTTTGCTCAGGCTTCCATCCTTATCTCACCTCCTTCTCCCTGACCCTCCAGCTTTTGAACAGACAATCCTGTGAAGTCTTTACATTAAATATTTCAGCTGTCCACTACAAAACCCTGAGACAAATTCAGCCTCATTCCATGTATTTTGCAAGAGGTCAGAGAGGTTCCCAAACATCACTCAGGCATGCTTATATCTCCTGACACAGAGCCCCTTTGAGCTTTACCTTGCTAGGTCTCCTTTTGTCTCCTAACAGGCAAACAGGCCTTCCAGCCTTTCCCTTTTCACCCCTCTCAGTCCTGGCTTTGAAAATCTCTGACATCTGCTCTCGCTAATAGCAATTATTCTTCTATTATTTCTTTTCCCCACCTTGTCCTTCCTTCTCACAGTGGATGTCCAAGCTCTAATTCTTTTTTCTTTTTTTTTTTTTTTGTGCTACTTTTACCCATCTGATGGCTGCTGATCATTAGACCCCATTCTCAGTCATTCCCAAGTCCTGTTTCTTCTTTGTACTTTTCCAGACTTCCAGTTGTCAAAAGAGACTTAAAAATGTGAAATGTGACACTCACCAACCCCCAAAACTTGGGCAGAGGGTATCCCCATGCAATGTTAAGTCTAGAGCTGCTTGCCTCTTTTTAGAGCAGGTCTAATTTATCTAATTTTTCACATTATCCTGCCATAGAAAAGTGGTGACAAGAGAAAACAGGCAGCTAATGCTAAATGCTACAAACTTTATCAAGGCAGCATTTAGCGACAGCCAGCAACACAACCCTCGCTTGAACATAAAGACACACAGTGCTGTACAGTGCCTCCCTGAACCACACTTTATCATCAAGCTACACACTCAGATACTACCACGTGTAATTATTAATACAATGTGACCCCTGCCAACATGCTGAGTGCATTTGACCTTGGACTATGAAGTAATATACCAGTTGTGGGCAGTGTCTGAGCATGCAAGTCTGAGATCTTAGGTTTCTTTTCTTCAAGATCAGTCCTGAAAGGCTTCCATCCAACAGCTTTAGAAGCTACTTGTACAACATCATGTTTTAGAGACAACATTTCCACATTAATAAACTTAAAGCTTGTTTACTGGCAGAATCTTCCAGTTAAACCATTACAGTTACACAGGTAGCATTTCACAGTTTCCCTGCCACAGCAGCCCTGGGCAGATTTTCTTGTTAGAGAATACAAGTTACTTTTTCCAGTTTGGCTTAAATTGCTTCCAAAGTACTTTGTCCTCAAAGAAATGAGAAAAAAAATTCCAGAATGAAAATGCCTATGGAGTGACTTATACCAGTCACTTGCCAATGTGGAAAGCCATTAATTAATATCACATCCTACCAACAATGGGTCTCGTTTTCACCTGGAACATGAGATAAACAGTAGTGACCTACTACACAATTTTTCTATCTTTGTAAGTACTAAGAAATTAGATGTCAAAGACCCTGAAGGCAAAGGGCAGCATTTTCAGGAGCCACTTCCTGTATTGTCCTACATAATGGGTTAAGCTACAGTGAAGAGACATACAGATGAAGCAACATTTCTGAAAACATACAACTTTGTAATAGTTTATCATGACCAGAATCCCCTGCTATCCTGTCCCTCCCAATCCACCCTCCAACTCCTTGCAGAGCAATAGTGACTTGCAGAACCACTCTGACGGTTTTCCTTGCTAAGCTGGAGGCTGGGTGGAGAGTGCAGAGAAAATGATGCTCTTGACACTGAACCTGTAGCAGTGCTTCCATGACAACAAATAAGAT
Source organism: Regulus satrapa (assembly GCA_013396955.1). Lineage (NCBI taxonomy): Eukaryota > Metazoa > Chordata > Aves > Passeriformes > Regulidae > Regulus > Regulus satrapa. The sequence continues at coordinate 354,880 of VWZN01017956.1, read as the reverse complement.
GTTACACTTTGGAACCATGCAGTGATAAACTAAGCCTAGCAAGAACTTGAAGAAGGTGGTAATTTAACAGAGCACTGCTCCTCAGAAACACTCAGGTTAAACCACCGTTTCTTTGCATGTCCCAATACATTGTGAAGTTTCTGGGAGAAAGAGGAAAAAATGGCAGAAATCTTCTTTTTTTCCCAGCTGGGTTTCACTGCCAGAGACCATCTTCAGGAGTTTATAGCAATGGTCTCCACTAGCTGTAGAATGGGGTAAATGGTGTCTGATCAAATCTGTCTGTCTGTCTGTATCTGAGGACAATGTCCATTGCCAAGATTAAGCAACCTGTCCTGCCATTCAAAAATACAAAATCTCATAATTTTAAGTAATTCACCAGGACTGATATTTGGTCTCATCAATGCTCAGTCTTGAGTATCCAAACCTTACTGGAAGGAAAGTCAGAGGTTAATGGATTCTGACCATGATGATACTATGATATAATGAAACTGAAGCACCAGCTGGCAGGTTTATACATTTTGCCAAACTGATTCAGCACCTACCAGTTCGCTAGTGAACTTATTTGAAAGAAACTGCTTCTCTTAGCTATTGAATCTTCCATCCCAGTTCATATTGCATGGTACTAAACTGCTTGTTGTGATGATAAGCCTTCTGGAGAGTAAGGAACTGTGCCCAAGAGCATGCTCTAGTGGTTACACTTCTACATGCTTGTCATGAGCTTTGGGCACTATTTTTGACTATGTGACTTGTAGCATGCTGCTTTATGGATTCCACCATCATGGGTGTAATTTTTTGGGGAAGAAATACAGATTAGTGTATTTCCAGTGTATACCATTCCAGTTTAGTGGTTCGTGACGACCTCTAATACAAACTTCAGTTTGTACACACTCTCAAAGAGGTGGCTTTGGACAAGATGTTATGTGTACCAAGAGAGGTGACTTCCATCTGCATGACCCTGGAGGCTGGCCTGTATTCGCCTAATGTGTCCCACCAGCCTCTAAGATTGCATAATGTATGCTGTTCTGAGCAAATTAATCAGTTCTGGACTTCTAGAAGAGCACATGGATTGCAGGCAACCAGACTCTAACCTTCCTTCCTCAAGTGACCATGTGGCATTTAACCACAGGTGTCTTACAAGCCTGGTCAGGAACCTGTCGGGCTTTAACCTGCAACTTTGGACAATGCTGACACAACCACTCTGGGCTGAAATACAGTACGCTCTTACTATATTAAACTGGTTCAGATTTGTGCTGTAGTGGTGGCCAATGCATTGTGCCCTGAACAATTTAGTCAGAGAAATGCTTCTTTAAAAATAATTAATAATTTTAACAATTAATTTTCCCTGAATTTTTTACACTAAGAAGTTTATCCCGAAGTAAAAACCATTCAAATACTGACAACTGGGTAAAACTAATCAAATTAAAACTCTTCATTTTTCACAGGGAAGGGAAAAAACCCAGGTAACAACTACAGTTGTTAGTTAGGATAAATCTTGCTAGATTCATTTTGACCATGCAGACCTTGATTCAGCAGGTCACTGGACATCATTGTAGAGATGTATAAAAATAAAGGATCTCCCCAACAAGGGATCTTCAAGTAACTTAAGCTTCTCATTCCCAGTGGGAATGTCTACAGCTTTTATAATCATGGCATATTCTAATTAATATTGTTTGTCTGAAAATAACCAGGTCCACTAACCATGAATCAGTGTTCAGAGCCCTGACCTCCTGGTGCTAAACTATTCTAAAATCAGTTTTGCTATATCACCAGTCAAAAAAGAGAGCTAATGAAGATGTGGGATAAGGAAGTACATTTCATAAATCATACTAGCTTCAGGTAATCTGCATCATCTTAGACCTGTAAAATGGTCTTCTTTGTTTACAATACATTGAGTTTTGGATATTGATATTTTCACTTAACGATGATATCACCTTCTACTTAGAATAGCATCGTTCATCCCAAAATGTGGTCTCTCCACCTACCTGTAGGATGAAGCTGAGTAGACACACTGATGAAAAGAAATTCAGCAAAGCCATATGAAACATTATGAGAAGAAACTCATTCAGAAGAGCGGGGGAAAAAATTTTGGAAGAATCATATTATAGAGATTAGTATCTGGCCAGTAAATTTGGGTTAGCATTCTGTTCTCATCCATGGACTGAAAAGGACCCTGCTTTTAAATTTCAATGAACAGATGGTGAAATCCCACTTCCTGCTACTTTCATGCTGGGAGAGTAACTCAATACTGCATCAACCAGGAGACCAACACCCACAGAGCTGCAAGAACACTCCACATGGAAACTGGCCTCTCCTTGGAGGTCTCCTAACCAGGACCCTTGCCATATTATTTAAAGAATATCACACACTCAAATCTGAGATGGTTTTGGAAAATGCAAGCAAAAGCTGATATACTGTGCCTTGATTAGTCTAACACAAGATAATATGTATGTTTTATGCCTTTATGCTTAATTGCAATTGCACTTTAGTGGCTTCCATGAAAAGGACAGATTATATTTGGTGTCATTATTACCAGCATAACCATCCAGAGCTGCAACAAAATTATGTTGCAGAAGACATTAGTGAATAAGTCACAAAATGCTATTAAAAAAAAAAAATCATTCAGGACTAATATCATCAGTACTAATATCCCCCAAAATTCCAGGGGTTTGCATCAGCTTTGAAACAGCAACACAGGAAAATACCAATGCAGAAATCAAACCTGCAAAACGAAGCAAACCAAGATCTTCCGGTCTGAGAATAGGCACAAGCAAAGGTGTGAACAACAACAATGCAATGCTGAAAAAAAATGAACTTTATACATTTCTGAAAATAATCAGACACACTGGTTTTTGCATACATCACAGAACAGGTATACAGGCTTCCAGAAGTTATGATGGGTTTAGAGATCTTAGGTTTCTTTTCTTCAAGATCTGTCCTGAAAGGCTTCCATCCAACAGCTTTAGAAGCTACTTGTACAGCATCATAAACTTACTTTCGTTGAAATCTTATTGAAATAAAGAAGAAATAAACTTTGAAAAAAATCTGGGAGAAATAATAATTCCATTTCAAACTGTGCAATTTATTTTTAAAAAGATTTTTTTTCTAAAATACAATATTTGAACAAAAATGGCAAAAATCCAAATAACAAAGATTGCACTGTCACTGTACTTCATTTTCTTAAGCAGGTGAACCATCAGAGCCCTCCAATTTTCATCTACTCTATATTTCAGTCATAGAAAGTGTTACATCAGCATAGTCACCAGGTAAAGCTGCCGGTTTATTCTAAATGGACTTTCTTCAGACAGTGGCACAGATGATGAGTGATTGTCCAATTCTGAAGCTATCAGAACTGAACGGATTTAGCAATGTCATAAACACCTCTCGAGGGAGTCACCTGGTGTTGAGAACTCACTTTACATGCCGTGTTTCAAAATCAGTTTTAATGGATTTACATTAGATTCAAACCCACTTTAGAGCTATTATTTCTCCCTTTCAACCTTTTCACACACTACTGCAATGTACTACAGCATATTTTATAATCACATGTTTTCAGGCCTGTGGGAAAGTAAACAAAACTTCAAAGGGTTATTATTTAAGGACTCTGTATTATGGCCATAGGCCTGACTGTTTTTCTTCCTCACCACCCCTTGGGCCCAAAGCACATAATCATCCAGTAATTGAACTGAAATATCTAAATGGCTAGATCCCCTGAAGGATATAGGCAGTTAGCAGTGAAAAAAGTAAGGGATATTTTAAAAAATCCTCATGGCACTTTCTTGCACTACTTAGAAATACTGTGTAAATGTAACTGACCTGGACCTGATAGGCTTTTACAGAGAACAGAATAGTGCATGGATATTCCTGCAGTTGTAGCTAAAGTAAAGATTAAATGCTGAACAGTGCTGTATTTGGAAGCAAAGATCTTACATTTAAATTACTTTCAGAAGTAATTTAAAGAAGAAGAAGAAACAAATATATATATATATGTGCACAGAAGTATATACGACACAATAGTATCACTAATACCACGTGAAAGCAAACCCCTCTAGGTCCTCATATTTAATAGCCCATCCAAAAATGTAATGGATAGCAGATCCCAGGCTTTCATACACTGTAACTGTCAAAGCACTCAGGAGATAGAGAAGTGAAGGCTCTGACAGCTCTCTTTTACATTCTAAATGACATCTGCATTCAACAGAACAGAAATAAAGATTAAGGGAAACACCTGATATGATAGTACTCAGCTTACCTCAAAATGCAATATTTAAAAAGTACAGAGAAACATAGGTCTGCCTCCTTGTACTGTAAGTAAAAACTGGTGTCAAAGCCTCTGAGGTCTTCACCGCTGCCAGAAAGGCAGCACCGCAGCATCCAACAGACTACCAGGGGCAGGAGCCACAGCCTCTGACTATGGAACTGCTGGAATCAAAAGGTGCTTCACCAGAGAAGGGAGACGGCCTTTGAACACACACAGAAAACGGCTACAGGTACAGTCACACAGCATAAGGGAATTACCTTGGCCAAAACATTTTCAGCTTCTCGTGTACCCCAGCAAGGAGCAGAATGCCCCTCGCTGCTCTGGCTCTGTACCTTTTGCAGTGAGTACCTGCTGCAGATCTCCTCTAAGAGGTTACCAGCATTACGGCTTCGAGCGAGACACGTCAGCACACAGATCACGAGAGATGGCTTCAGATAGATTTTCGCTGGTTGATTATTTAAACGATTCCTCTTATAGCTGGAATAACACCTCAAAGGCAATATAATGACGACATGACAATGTATGTAAATCAAGAACTGCATGTGGGTTTATTTTACACTTGAGAAAACAGTGGATTTAATTGTGTGAACCAAAATGTACTGTACAATATTAATGATAAAACATCAAAATGTATAATTCATAGTGCATTGCTTGCTTTATTTTTATTTATTTATTTTTTTTGTCAGATAGTTCCTTTAAGTACATGCATCTGGAAAGATGCAGGTGCCAGTAAAATTCCTCTATTTATATCAAGCTGCAGGAACTAAATTTTATTCAAAAAGTGTGGTTTTACATTATATACACAGAAATTGAATATAAAATGACAATATAAAAAGTTAAAAGAGAAAGCATACAGCCAGAAGATACAAAGAAAGTTGAACAGTTTAAAATGGTACGATATGTAACATGTATTTTTTAAGCTGATGCTGGCAATTTACAAGGAACGGAATCCAACATTTGCCCCATTTTTTTGTTTTCATTTACCAATGCAGCACACTATAGAAAGGTCAGCTTGTACCAAAGCTTAACATTTGTAAATAACTATAAACTGCAGTATTTTACAGAAAAAAAAAATAAAAGAAAGAAAAGAGCATTTTTACATTTGTTTTAAATAACAGCTTGCATACTTTTTTTTTTTCTTTTGCCAAAAAGTGGCAATTCTCAGCATCCAGAGGGTTTGGGCATAGTGGCAACTTGGTTTGCTTTTTTTAATTATTGTTTAACTTATACAGTTGTGGCTTCCTAACCCTTTGAGTACTACACAGCTCTCCTTCTTCCAAGGACTGCATGCACAATATCTTCACAAACCAGTTCTGCAGTTAAAAAAAAAAAAAAAAAAAAAAAAAAAAAAAAGAAACCCATTTTATAAAAAAAAAAAAAAATGTTCTGCTTCCGACACAGCTTTTATTTGAACGAAATGCCTTTAAGCCTTTTGTTTCATTTTGTTTTTCCTTATTTACTTACTTAGTCACTGGGAAAGGCACAGAAATTCTATTACAGTTCTTAGAGGGTTAAAACTTGACACTACCAGGTTCTGTGACCTTTATTGTCATGGCAACTTTGTAATTTTAGGATGTCTCTTTATCATTGTTCTTTGTGTCTTTCTTTACGGCTAAATTAATGTCTCTCAATAGTGTCTCCCACTATATTCTACAAAAGATAGCTTAACATCAAGGACAGATGTTGAAAATAAAGGTCAGACTTTGACTCACAAAAAATAAAAACAGAAACAAAAAAATAACCATGCACAGATCAGACAAAGAGCATATAAATATAACTACAAAATAAGTGTAAGAAAAACCAAGGTCCAGATAGGCAGTTCAGCAACAAAAGTAAGACTGATTTCAGAGGCTCAGGTCAGGCCTAGTGCAGTACTATGAAGAAGTTTAGTGCAATGTTCCTGTGGTCACTTGCATACCTGGCTGCTTACCTGGACGCTATTGTTTTTCTAACTCAGTTACATAGATCAGATGGTCCTCTGGGGACTTGCCATGTGTTTTACTAAGGTGCAGTTTGACTGCATGCTTGCTTGCAAAAGTTCGGTTACAGAGCTTACATTGGAATGTGGAGCCTAAGTCCTCCTCAGCAATTCCAAGTGAGCCCAAAGTCTTGTTTGTGAGGACTTTTGAAACATTCTGCTGTTCTTGAATCTGATTAAGTGGCAACTTTGACAGATCCTTCAAACTAAACCCTAGGTGTGTCTCTAAGTGACTTATATATGTAGAAGCAGTCCTGAACTGAGAGGCACAATCATTGCAAAAGAAAACAGGATGTCCTGTGTCCAAGTTCTTTAAAAATTTAGTTCCACCTGTCCTCCTTAACTGATACTTCACATTGGCCAGCCAGTGGCTAATTGTGGTCATGGAAAGACCAGTAAACTTAGAGATGTGTACCCGCTCTTGTGGACCTAGGTCCGACATAATGTATTTGCCTTCTGGGGTCTCCCTCAAGCTGGAAGCAAACTGGGCTTGAAGGATCAGTAGATGCTGAGGGTTCCAGTTGGACTGCCTGCCCTTCCTCTTGTGTACTGGTGACAGTTCATCCAGAGCTTCCTCAAAACTGCTCCCATCAGCATCAGACTTCTCTGACACGGTAGAGGGAGTTGAAGACTTGGGTGTCAAACGCCCTGTGAGGTTCTTCACCATGTCAGAAATATCCAGCAGGGCGCTCTCCCTCAGCGGGGATGAGGCAGAGTCAGCCACGCTAGAAACAAGAGGCTTGTTTTTGGACTTAGTTAAATCAATAGGTTGATCGCTGTTCTCATAGTAATACCGGTCAATAGCATCAGCCTGCTTGACTGGAGTGGTTGGGTAAATGGGTTTGTCCAACATGCTGTTACTAATTTTGTACAGCATGGCCAAAGGGTCCAGAGAGGGGCTTACCGGCTTAGAAATTTTGCCTAAGTGAGTATTCATAATGGACTGTAAAGCACTCAATGGATTAATGAAGGATGGCTCAGGTGAATGATCTGTGATAATTCCTAAATTGTTACAGCCATTTGCAACCTTTGTTTTAAGTGGCTCTGTACCATTTGGCGTATGTGCTTCTGCTGGACTATCCTTTTTGACCTTCTGAACTTCAGACTCGGAGCTCTTCTTTGTCTGCAGTTTGTTATTTATTTCTTCTGCTTTTGGGAAGTCCTTGTTTTCTTTAGCAGCAGGTGACATGGGCTTCAGCGGAGAACTCTTCCCCTTCTCCAAAGGCTTCTCTTCCTTCTTCACGTTGATTTTACCTGTAACTTTCTCCACTAGTTCCTCCATAGCAGATACATTGCTCTTGTGAGGTGGGGGTGTGAGATTGCCTGGGGAATGGATGAGTGCGTTGTGTTCTGACGACAGGGATTTCACACTGCTTGCGTAGGATGGCTGCATTTGTACGCTCTGCACGGCAGACTGAAGGGGTTTGACTGTTCCTGGGAGCTGGTAAGCTGCATGAATACTGGGATATCCTCCCCAGGAAGGAGCTCCATTCTGGGCTTTGCTGATGGCTGTTGTCACTGTGTTCTCCAGGGATTTCAATATGTCTATTCCACCTTTGGGGCTATCATCTAGGTCCTCCTCTCTGAGGTATTGATACAAAGTTGTCGGCTCAAATTTCTCTGTAGAGTCCTCACTCTCTTCTTTAATCTTTTTCTCCGTTTCAGTGACTACCAGCTTTTCCTTCTCTAAGTCTTTCTTTTCCTCTGAATTTGTGGAGCCCACTGGGGAATCGGGCTGCTTTTTAATGTTGGAGGCTGGTAGCCTTGTATGGGTGGTGGGTGGAAGAGGTATAGACTGTATTTTCTCTTCCACCACTGGGTCCAACACTAGCTGTTTGCCTTTCTTGGAAGCAGAATTGGTCACCTTCAAGAAATGACCAGTGACCATCATGTGAGCAGTGAGCTGCTGCAAAGTATCATGGGAACTGCCACATTCCATGCATTTCAGTATTTGGGCTTTGCGTGCCTCAAACTGCCAAGTGTAGCTAGCACCATTTTGATAGCCATAGCGGTTGTTCGGAGTCACGTAGGGGTTGGCAGTTTTCTGATCCTTTGCAGACTCACCCAATGAAGCCTCTGCCGTGATCCCTGTTGGTTCGGGTGAACAAGGCGAAGCCAAGTCCTGAAGTGCTCGCTTTTTGGTAGAAGGGACCAATTTGGTGATGGCTGGTACTGGCTCCTTCAGAGGCACTTTCTGGTAATGCTTTGTTTTTATCATATGGACGCTGAGGTCTTGCAAAGACTCAAACGAATGCCCACAGTACATGCACTTCAGCACTTTCTGGGCATCCTCTTTGCCTTCCATTTCCATAAGCGATCGTTTCCTAGGCTTTGACCACCGCTTGGTCTTATCAGCTTCTTTGTCTCTGTTGTCGTCACGGTAATGTCCAGTTTCGTTCATGTGCACGGTTAGCTCCACCAGCGTGTCGTAGGCTGCACTGCAGTCTTTGCATCGGAACTTGCTGGCACCGGTGAACACAGACCCATAGAGTTTATTGTTTTGCCGGTAAAGCTGTACTGTGCTGAAGAGACTCGGCTCTGGGAGAAGTCCATAAGATGAGGTCTGCTGCAGAGTTTTAGCTAACGCAGCTTGGTGCCAGTCGTAACCCGAGCCACCACTGTTACTATTACTGCTACTAGTACTACTGGTGGTTGTACTGGTGCTAGTGTTGGTACTGGTAGTACAAGTACTCTGGGAATTGGTATTGGCGTCAGTACTGGCCATATTTTCACTCTGGCTGATTCCATTGTTGCTGGTGGTTGGATTGGATTTCTTTAAGTCCAAAGCTAAACTGGACCAGCAAGTCTCTGAAAGCAAATTTGCATACACAGCTTTTATTTGTGCCAAGCTGTCCTGTGGATAGGAAACATTGTCTGTGCACTGAGGATCCTCTTTCTCTTCTTTAGAGGAAGTGCTTTTGAAATGGGCCAGCTGATCGCTGTTTTCACTAAACGGCGAACCATAGCCTGCATCCTGATTAGTTGCAGTGCTGACTGGGGAGTTCTGGTAGCTTTGAGCCTCTTTGATCTCTGCTTCTTCATTGCACAAATACTCATTCTCCTGGATGTCCAGAGACAGCCCATCATCTTCCACGCTGTCTTCATCTATTTCTGCTGCTTTCAGTTCTTCCTCAGGAACATATGCTAAAATACAGGAGGGAAGATGGGGGGAAACAAGACAATGTTATTGAACACGCACATTTTACATGGCTCTCCTGCACTGAAAACAATAATCATGAAGACAAATTTTGAAGATACATCCAAAACCCAAACTCGCCATCAGTCACACCCTCCTCCTATAAATACACATACTCTGTCATGGTTACAGTTTGATATCAGTGATACTGAAGAATAAACTTTGACTTCAGCAGTAAAATATGTGCCAGGACCACAGTAAATACCATAATATCAGAACTAAAATCAAACAAAGAGCCTACTAAACTAGTTTTTATCAACTTAAAAAATGGCCGGGTACTGAGCTTTATTTACTGCACTACATATGTATGTGTAACGCGTTGCAGCTGACCTGCATCCCTCAGACCATGACACTCAGAATCACTGACATGACCAACTCTATCTTGTCAGTTCTGTCTTTTCTTGCAAACTGGCTTTAAGCTACAGCTTCAGGGGCCATTTCTGTGTCATTGATACCTGACTAATGAAGTCATACAGGGCAAGAGTGTCAGGTCAGCTGTTCCCAAGGTCTCCTGGTGTTGGGCTGTACTGTGTCCATCTGAGAGCAGAACAGCTTTCATTTTTGAGAGGTGAAAAGAGAAGTAAGACCAATTGCTTTCTGAAATGGGTAGGACGTATTTTGCCTCCTGTTATGATCTGATGTGTGTCCTTTACCATTTACCATTTTGAAAAAAAAAAGCAGTTAGAAACTAAAAGTAAATGCTTGAGATTAATTTCTTAAAGTAACAGACAAAAACGTTGACATCTCCACTGCAGCCTGATTATTGGCTTATGGAAAATATAAAACTTTGCTATTGCATTGCTATCTGTGAAACTATATGATCCTACCAAACTATGTGTTTATATATATCAAACTATTTGTTAAACTAGCAAATGTGATATTCATGAGCAGATGGCCATTACATCAAAACACATTTACTCCAAGGGCTCAATTCACAGAAGTGACTTACATGTACCTAAGTGATAAATGCACACTTTCATTGCAAAGCAGAAAACACAGTTGTACACATTTCCCTTCAGTTTTGTAAAAGAAGCTTAAAAAAAAACCCAAAAAACCACTGTGCTAATGGAATGTAGATCTTTTATAAGAATGTCAAGGTAGAAAATATGGATTATGAACAATTTTCAGTAACTGAATAAAAAGTGCCTCCTTGTCAGGTGAACTCTGCAGCAAGTGATGCTGAAATGTGTCCTGTGTCCTTTCATGGTACAGTACTGAAAGAAAGCCAGAAGAGAGGCACTCCTGCCTCTATGTGGTATGAAGAAAATACGTATTATCATCCTAACAAAGCTGAGGTCTTCTTCAACTGGGGGGAGCACAGGTACGAGTCGAGGTTTTTTTGTAAACTGTTGCAACATATTCTGAAATATCTTTTCTTAAAAAAAAAAAAAAAAGAATATTCTTTCATTGTAAAATGAACTCTTTGAAACATTTTACAGTCAGTACTGCATTATGTATTCACCTTTCCAATTCAGTCTCAATGCAGCCGCTAACTGATTCAGCCTGATCTTTTAAGATGAAGTAGAAAAGTATTCCATCTACTACTGGGGTTGTACTGAACCTTAAGATGCCCATTGAATTTTTCACCTGTCCCCTTAATGTCAATCTTTTCAGACAATAATTTGACCTTTTAGTTTTTTAAAAAGCTCTAATCGGGGCCCAAACAAATAAATCAGCCTCAAGTGTTTTCTAATATGTTTAAAAGGACAGGTGAGTACCAAGCACAATAAATAAAATTCAGAAATAATCCTGAAGTCAAAGGCCAGGAAGATGCTAGAAAAGCATTGTAAAACCAGATGAAAATATTCTCCAGCAGGCATTTTGTCCATAAAATAAAGAACAGAATGCAGAATTAGTGAGAGTGTTCAGAAGGCAGTCACCTTCTCTGTCTTGCAGCAGTGCTGCTGTTGGAACACTCTGCAGGTATTTGAACGTGGTAGGACTGACACAGTTCTGAACTCTAGGTACACACACAGAATACACTCTCACAGCTGCAGTCTGGGATCTCTTAGCTTTCTCGTTCAACACACCTGTTTTCAGTAATTTCTAATGGCAAAACACAATATATTTTTAAGTTTCAGAAAAGTGAAGAACAGTTAAAAAAGAATATGGTTTCTAATTTTGAAATTATTTTAAAATAGAAAATAAACCCTTCTGAGACCTAAAATGCACAACAACAGGCAGTTACCATACAAGCCGAAAGCTGAGAGGACACACATTTTGAGCTTTTATGGCCAGCTTTCTTCTCACTAACCACAGTGTGACTATGTCACTTTTCTCTATTTTTTCATGTCCCAATATTTTTAGTAACTAGGTACAAAATACTGTTGCAAGATGCTGGATGTTCCTTTAGTTGATATAGCATTTTGTAAGGATCCATATGAATTATTTCTTACATCTCTTTACTTAATTCTAAATTGCATAAATACATATTTTTATAATTGCTACATATAACCATATATATATATATCTGCTTAAATAGAAACTCTAATGATCCACTGTCATGTCTTTTATTTTTCTTTATTTACTTATGATGGCATTTTCTCTATTCTCATACTTTTGCTCTGTATCATTAAAAAAATAAAAACAAACAAAACAAAAACAAACAAACAAAAAACCCACAAAAAACAAAACAAACAAAAAAAAAAACCCTGAATGTCAGGGTGACATATCCATCTTTTCCCTACTTTTCCTACTCTTTGATTTTGTTGAGACTACTCACACAATTGAGTTCATTCCCTTACCAACATATACAGCAATATAAGGGTTATGAATGTACAAATGGCCAGAACTATGATTTTTTATTATTTCAGAATTTAAGCCAGTTCTCAAATAACCCTGAATTTGTATGATGTGCACACCTCCATGTCTGCACATGTATCTAAAGTCACAAAGAAATAATGTTTCTCAACAAAAAGAGAGCAATTTATCTGTAATGTTTATTTTCTATTACTGCAATTAAAAAAATAGTCTATTTAACTTTTGTGGTTATCATAGGATACAAACAATACCTGTCCATTCAAGACTACTAATGCTTATGAGATGAATAGCAGCACACTCAACATATGGTATTTTGCAAGGTCAGTGCAATTCTCTAACTGAAAAGGTTTCTGTAAGAGCTAACACAGAAGCAACAAAAGGAAGAATGTTAATGTCTAAAAACACATGCATTTTACTAAAATTCTCACAGAAATCTGACAAATAAATAAAATGCAGTATTTTAAATGCAGGAAAAATGTTCCTATTATAATTACTTGCAGAGAGAAGTAATATATTCTACCTTAAATAAAAGCATGAGATATTCAGATTCTAAATTATAAAAGGTAGATCAACAGACAGATTTCAGACAACATATCTTTCTGTGACTGAGCAACTCCCAGCAATCCTCTCTAGACATTCCTGCATCTGCAAAGATATTGCTGGTTTACACGTGTCCCAAAACCACACAAAAATATCAGGAGCAGATAAAGGCAATGATCCTCCTCAACAATAATATTAAATGCAGAAGACATTACAGAACATAGCATCAGCTTTTCTCTTCCTTCTCATTTGTGTCTGGACAGACAGAGGCAAATGCAAGGTGTAAAAGGTGGGAAAACCTTCATATTCTAGACAAATAAAATTAGCAGGAGCATTTTGTATTTCTTTTCTTCCTATTAAGTCTTGCTATTATTTTTTTTCTTTTGCCTATAAAATGTGCCTTCTGGATGCCAATGCTTCCCCATAGATATACTGTCATCTTTGAGCAGTGTTAAAAGCTGTGCATTCTAATCTAAGTGGACATGAGATGCTATATATTGTACATGTGAGTAGCACAACACATTGTGTTTGCTTCAGTGAGAATATTTACACTATAAATACACATCCATTGTTTGAAAAAGCAGACAGAGATCTGAAACGCAAGGATGTGGTTAAAAAAAAACAAATATTCTCACATAAAACCTTTCCACAACCTTGGAACTATGCTTTTGAAGGAATCTGTCTCTGCTGAGGTATTCTTTTCCATTCAAAAAGGGATTCAACATTGAATACATTATTTTGAAAAGCACCAAAAGTAATAATTGTATTTGGTTTTAGTAGTCTACAAAATTAAATGCAGTAAGCTCTTCAAGGCCCAATTTTAAATCCTCCAAATAAATAAATTTATTCAGAAGAAAAACCTAAGCAGTGAAGGTCACAGTTCAGTAAAGTAACTGAATACTGAAATAATTTTCACTGAAATACCTATTTCATAGTTTTGACAAATAGGGATAGGTTTAGGTCTAAAATTCTTCACTTAATCAAGGCCTACTCTATGACTAAACAATAGTGGCACAATGTGAGCGTTCACCATTCTTCAACAGATGTATTGCCACAGCTTCTAATATTTACCCAGCCAACAGGAGACAGCAGCTGCAGAAGTTTTCACAGCCCACACTGTCACCTCGCACAAACTACACTCCAGGCTGGGGGTGATTTCCACTGCACACAAGAACACATTTCATATCTTAGGAAAAAAAAGCACAGACAGAAAAGACAATCTATAGCCACATATCTCCCTTATTACAGAAAAACAAGAGGCAGATGAAAAAACCCCAAATTATTTACAGACACATTTCCAGAATACAGAGTCATGAGAGTTTTACAGAAGAATCCAAAATCTCACATTGTGAGAGTTTAACATGCCTGCTGGAAGATTTGCAAATCTTCTGTATTAGTATATACAAATGTTCACACAAAATTCTGGCACAGATGCTACAAATCTGTGTGCATGTGTGTGTGTCTGTATTACGATGTCACTATGGTGGAAAAATATGGCTTAGTTATGACAATGGCTGAGGAGCATCAGAGAATATGAGACAACCAGATAACCTTACTACAGAGGTTTTGTGTCTTTCATTTCT
>VWZN01017956.1:312456-334956 GCA_013396955.1 Regulus satrapa | reverse complement strand
TATTTAAGGTTAAAAGCGTGGCTAAATTCTTTAATGAACAGAGCTGTGCTTAGGGGTTTCCTGCAGGATTGAGACCTTAAAGTTAAATTCTGCAAGCATTTACACCCAGCAATGAAAGTCAAATTCTGCCCTCTATTATAAGCAGACAACCCCTTTAGATTGTATTTGAAATCAATGGGATTGCCTGAGTGTAAAATGAGAACAGTCCCTTAGTGCCACAGAAAACCAAGCAACAAAGCAATTTTACAATGTTAAATTCAGCAAATAAATTCTGGTATTATTGTTTTCTCTATTGTTACATTATTATTTAGCTTTGTTTTGAAATTATATAGGTAGAAAACCAGAATGTAATATTTTAAAGATGGTTGTTTGGAGATCCAAAATTTATTTAAGGCAGTAATTTCTAGACACACATGGCAAACCCATTTTATCTTCAAACCAATTCAAGGTGCATTAGTCTGTTATGGTAACATCTGGGAGCTTTCTCAAAAATTAGTAATTTTAAATAAAACTGTTTGTGTCAGTGGGGTCAGAGGCTGGAGGGTTTTTAACATTGGTTGAATGAAGAATATTGATTCCTTCTACAGTCCTTGCTGAGACAAAATTTCCACTTATGTAAAGGCAGCTTCTTCCTAGACCAGGTTTCCAAGTGAAAATGATGTTCACACAACTCAACCACCAAACCCCACAACAACACTGTAACATACCACAGGTTACCAAAGCAAGCCCAGATGAGTAAACCTGACTCAAGAGTCACAAATTACATGGCCTATGGGTTGTAAAGGAGATCCAGCTTAGGGAGATCCTTGTCCCATTTTATGTTTCTAGCATTGCCAAATAAGTCCTTAAGTAAAATTATGGGATTCCTTCTGCTTGTCAAGCAAGCTTCACTTTCACAGAATATATTACTCTCAACAAAGGCTGGGGGTTTTGTTTGTTCAGTTGGTTGGGTTTTTTACAATAAGACAGACTTCCGTCTATTTCTAGGGGGAAAAAAGTTACTCGTTTGTTTGTGCAAGCTAGTTCAAGCAGGAGAGCCTTGGAGAGGTCTTTCATGCAGAGTGCTGCCTACAGGATTTCCCAACTTCACAAGGGTAAAGGAAAGATAAGGCAGTTGGTTTCAACACCAAACTTTATGAGGAAAAGGTGAGGATATGCCACTTGGACTACATGTTTGTGGTTTCTCCTGCCGTTTCCTCACTTACTGAATATATATCATAGCCATTGTGGTTTACCCTCAATGTAACCCCTTCTGTGATGAAAGAAACATCAATCACTCACCATGGTGGGTTTCAGCAATGTAGGTTCATGACACCATAACATTTGGGAAGTGTGGGGACACTGGGCTCTGATAAAATGCCAATGTCACTTGCTTAAATTAAGAAATCATTCAGATTCACATTCAGATCTGGTTTATACTCAAATTAAGAAAGCCATTTGTTTAAAAAGTTATTTTTCAAACCAAAATTATTCCTGGTACTGCCACATCACATGATCAACCAGAAGATACCTCCATTGCAGCAAATCCAGGAAACATACTTGCTTTGCTTCATACATTCCAAATAATTCCTTTTAAAAACTAACAAAACAAACCAATAAAAATCCACACCTGGCAAATTAGGAGACAATGCAAGAGACAATTACACTTACATTATAGCAAGAAGATGGATTATTTACAATGGAAAAAAAATATTATTAAAATAGACTGAATTCAGCCTTTAACATTACTCAATTTTATTAGGCTAATGACTAAAATCCAGAGCTTGACAAAAGTTAAAATTTTAGTATTTTTGTCCATCAAGAAATAAAGGTATCTTCTTGGTACACACTATGACAATTTAAGGTAAGTAGAAGAAAAAAGCCAAAAGCCAACTGCCCAGAACCCTAATCTTTAACAATTCTTTGAAATACGACCTCCTACGTCATTTAATTTTTGAAAACCCTAAGGTCATGTAACACACTTTCTCTGTCATTTGTAAGTACATTAACTCAGTGGCCATATGACAGTGAAATTATGATAATGGGCTGCTAAAATGGGTCATGCAGACACTGCGTTTCATGTTAGCTTCAAACAACAGTGAGAATATAGTCCAAATCAAATATGACAGTACAAAAGCACATGGTTTACTTTTCTCAACGCTTTGCCAGTAACTGGGAAGAACGATACAACCACTAAATATAGACACATTAGTAGAGTTTCCCACCTATGAACTGTCCTCCTCTCCCCATCCATGAGGAACTAAAAGAAAAGTGCCATGACAAAAAAGTCAACTTTTTAATAAAAGACTGTCTTTCTCCTTGTAAGGTTTTCCTTTGCATCATACAAAGGTTATCCCTTGACAAAGCCAACATTCTTAGAATGTAACCAGTATCTTAAAACAAGACAGAGAACAATACAAATTTTCACACAAAATAAATCTGGTTTTGTCTTTGTAAATGTATACAACCATTAGTATGAATTCTTCTGTCTGTATGCCAAACATGAATGGATACTATTGCCTGAAGCCTATGTTCATCAACACAGACCTTTGAGGACCCCAGAATTTAAATATATCTAATTTGATAAATACCTACAGAATCCAACAAGACACAAAATTATTTTTATTGTTATTAATAATAATAATAATGATAATGATAATAATGATAATAATGATAATAATGATAATAAATAATGATAATAATGATAATAATGATAATAATAATAATAATAATAATAATAATAATAATAATAATAATAATAATAATAATAATAATTTGAATGACAGAATTTTCCTGCGGTGCACGCTTCAGGGACAGTTCATTTATGTTCCTGCTTGTATCAAGCTGCAGGATCAGGAATATTTTTGCAAAATTCAAACAAGCCCAGCACATCAAGGTTTACTTGTCCTTTCCTCTTTCATACAGAGCATTGAATTTGGGAGGAAAAGAAGTGCAGTGTTGAGACTCTTAAAGATGACCTCCTGAAAATGCAGGCCACTCGCACAGGATCAAAATTTTAGCAGCCGGTTAAAATCATACAACTGCATTTAACCCATTGATTTTTTATGATATTAATGCTTATTAACTACCTGTAATAAAGGCACAATTTTCTATAAAAAGCCCTTTTCTCTCTCTTTGTCTTTTCTGCACAATTTGAAAACTGTCAGTCTAATAGTTCCTAAGAGAACTAAGCAGTAAGGTTGACGAACACAAAAGCACAGAAACACCATCATATGCAAAAGTTAGCTGAATAGCACAGATAATTGCTTAGATAATTATTTTGATAGAAGCCCTGCTGAAAGCTCCTATATTTTATCATACATGTGAAGTGTACATGACCCACCTCCAACATGTGAGTCCTGTGCTGGACGATAACTGAAGTAGTGACTTTTTGCCTTTCCTTTGAGTTCAATATGATAAATAACATGCGCAGTTAGCTAAAAAGAGAATGGGCAACCTAGATTGCCAGGCTCATATTTATTTTTAAGCAAATCGTGTCTGTCAGACAGGGGGAGAAATCAAGTTACATAATTTATGTAAGGGGTGTCCATTATGTACATAGTAATGTAGCAATCTGCGAGAAGACAAGCAAGTAGCAGTAAGAGAAGTTGCTCTTGAGGAAGATCACATCGCCCAGCTCCAGCCCGCGAGCTTCCTGAGCCTTATGCAGCCTGACTGACAATGAGATTTAATGTAGCCTAACTATAGTAGCCTTGAGCAGAGATGCAATTATAACAGGAAGGCATCGAGAGTTTTAGTGTATTAGACTGTATCAGACTGTTGTGAGCATCAGTGGCGTAATCAGCAAGGCTTGCTCTTCCAAGCTCTTCACCCCCACCACCTGAAAATTCAGAATGTAAGAACCTTCCACTACTAAGGACTTGAGTAAAGGTCATTTTGTTTTCCTCAATATCATAAAAAATGGCATAGCTAGATTAGACATGCATATGCAAATCAGCACACAGGGAAAAAAAAAACCCACCTGATTTTCCTTCACACTGGATTACTGCATCTGAATAAAATGTTACGTATAAACACCTTGGCTAAGAAAAAAAACCCTAGACCAGCTCTTTGGTTTAATTGGCAGGATAGTCTTAGCACATGTAGCAAGGCTGGACAAGATTATTGTCTCATGACAGATCATAAAAAAAAATGTACAATTCTCCACTGGTCAGAAACACAATAATTCAACTTAAGTTGCATTTTAACATACTCTGAAACAAGACAGGGAGGTATTTTACAATACCTGAGAATATTACATCAATTACAGATAACTGGTTAATAACACCAGTATAAGTAACACACACACAAAAAAAGGAAACACTTCTATAGGTGGAAAAAAATCACCATGGTTTTTCAATTCATAGATGGTTGCAATTCATGAAACGCAATATGTCAGCATTTTGACACTCAATCTTTCTTGGCCTTAATTAGCACCTTTGTTTCAAAGACTCTTGACTGTATGAATCTAATGACTAACTAACTGCACCCGCCCTCCCAAAAAAACCAAACCATTTTATTTCACTAAGATGATAACCAACCCAAATGTTAACTAAATATGTGTTTATGCAGAGTTTAGAAGGAGAACTTTTGGCAAGAGTAAATAGAGACTGTTATTTTGACCGTACTTTTCATAAAACACATGTTCACACAGAACCACAAAAGGCATACATACAGACTAAATATATGAAAAAAAAAAAAATCCAGCTAAAGCAATCCCACCTTTATACCACAAAAGGAGTTGCAAAATCATGTATTAACTTCTACAACCCATTCTAAAGTTCTTTTTTCACCCTCATGATGGGTCTAGATAGATACTACGTTCACTAAAGTAGCACAGAAATATACCCTTATCTAGCACTAACATCTTTAATTTGTCACTTTCATGGCAGACATTTCCAGATAGTCTAGAGGTACAGAAATTTTATGTTGCCAGCACAAAAGCAACTGAAGTACCTGATCACTTAAGCCCTCATATTTTAAAATTCATGACAGATGCTAAGTAAATTTTACTAAAGACTATTATATAATCAATAATTTGTTCAAAACGTTTTTCTCATGGAAAGTTATGATGTTATTTCAAGCAACTGCTTATTACTATGTTATAAAGCATATTCCTCTGCAATATTCTGTTCAGGATCATGAAACCTTGGCAGCCTTATACATTTCCTTTTGATATACAGCAAGAAGTAACAGAGTTTGGGACAGTAATAAAAAGGATTCATCACTTTAAAATAGTTTAACATCCATTGTGTGCATTAAATGTTGGGAAAATGTTTGCAGGAGCTCCTGCAAAAAAGCTGCAAATCGAATTCTTTTCCCTTGTCTGATTGATACAATCAGGGATTCATTTAAATGGTCCTTTAGTGAGCTGTCATCAAACTGCAGCCCATTTACAGAAGGTTAGCTAATTAATGAACTCTTGATTGAAGATTAATTTGGCAACGCTTTTTAATTTTCGCCTTAAAACCATGACAAACAATGATGTATTTTAATTAGAGCTTCAACTATAGCTGGGTGCTTTATATACATCTCTGATATTGTAAACAGATCACATCTATTAATTGGTAAAAAGATAATAATGTTTAATTATCTGGAAATTAACAAAAGGCTAACAACATATCCTAATTTTACACATGCAGAAAAAAACGTATGTCCATAAAATGAAATGTCTTATTGAGTAATGTAGACTCAACCAATGTACTTCCAAAATTCCTCTGTAACACATTGCTTTAATAAAAACTACTTGGTGCTAATTAAGAAGAAAGATATGAGCAAGTGTATTCTGTACTCATACCTACAGATGCAGTAATCCAACTATCCAGTATAAACCTGCTGCTTCTACACAAAAATTATTCTGTCTTCATGTAAACGTTGGTATTTCTGCACAATGATCAGTGATTTATCTGTGAAATTGCTCGAATGGGGAAGCACACAGAGGTCTCAAAGCTCTCGACCAAGGTAAATAAAATGTCATAATATATTTAGCAAATAATAACGGAAAAAAATAGAAAAAAACATCATCAGAAGATGCCAGGAAACAAATAGGAATGCACACAAATAAAATTCTGAGCATTTCTTCTCAAAATAAAGTCACTGTTCATAGTGCTGCAGCCTAAATAATGGCAGCAAATTCAACTGTATTTTCATAAAAAAATTTCAATCACATTATTTTTCAATTTATCATTCTAATTTTCAGTCCTGTCTTCTATTTACAACTTTTTGTTTTCTTTTTCAAAAGACATAGCCTTTCACAGCTTTTATTTTATGTGCCATTACCCTCAACTCAGTTATTCTAACCACAAAAGGGTGGCAATGAAACACCATTGTCAAGTGAAAGCAGCAGCAAGTTCCTGCATATTGTCTGTGGTTTTGCTTCTGTGTTTGCTCTAAGGACAGGAAAATGGAATAGCATTTAAGATGCTCATAATAACCATGATCACAAATAACACAATCAATAGCTTGTGGCTTTTTTAGAAATAATTTTCAACTAACTTGTCTTCCAACACTGGAGACATAGAGTGCTTTCATCTGAGATCTGGCCTTTAATTGCTTCAGATTAACATTAAAACACTATAATGTTTACTAAAAGTGACTTGGCTATAATTTCATGCATTTTATTTCATTTTAAACACTGTTATATATTAATGACAAAATATTTGTCAATAACAGCAAAGAGAAACCTGGAAATTAATTCCATATAAGAAGATCTCAGATCCCCATTGATTATACAGGGAGAGTTTAGTTAGGCAGGTAAAAGGTTCTGAATTGGACTTGTTATCTTTTGCCTGAACATAGGAAAGTCATAGCACATGTATGTGCTGATCCAAGGAAGTATCTCTTTTTGGACACATGAATATGTGAGCCTTTTTGTAGATGATGTTGGAGCCAGTCATGAACTGCTGAAATAACTCAGGCTTTTTTTTAATTCCATCTTTGTTTTTCATTGACTTTATGGCAGGTTATGCTTCTCAGAGATTTATGGACACTATAATCAAATAGCAGGGAAAACATGAATTCTTGAATATTTTTGTAGTGTAGCCATGTCTTAACAAAAAGACAAATCCCAATCCTGATGAGACATCTAAAGAGACAAAGAGCACTCCTCACTAAATTCTCATTTACTGTGTTCCAGATAAGTATTACTGTTGTTAGCATTATGGCCAGACATCCTAATCCCCTCTTTATGACCTCTGATACTTCCGTTTAGTCACACTTTTGCTCACATGGAATACCTGTGGAAATCATATCAATAGCTAACCAAAATTCAGAACCACAAAAACACAGGGATTTGTTTTCTCATGTGACTTGGTATCAGGAGGAACAGCAGGAGCAAGCTGTCCCTGTACAGGCAAATGTTCCTAGAGCTACCAAAAACCAACAAAGAAGAAAAATTACTGCTATGATAACAAACATCTGTGCATAAATGCGGTATACTTTGACAAAACCAAGTGCATGAAGTAAAGCAGATAAAGGCAAAATCAAACTCTATATTCACTAAAACAGATCCAAACTCATGTATAAATAATGAAATGGGTGTAGGACAGGAAAGAATTTGGCCCAATATTTGCATCTTTTTGATCCAGCAACTATTCCCCTAGCCAGGCTGAAAAAAATACAAGGTTGGAGGATAAGAGATCCAGTAATGTAAAATCAGCGGCATACAAACATTTGAAAAACAGCTTTCATCAGAGCTGTCTAGACCTAGATGTCTAAAATTGTCTGTGTGAAAGGAGAGAGGAAAAAGAGGAAAATCACCTCTTTGTTCCAAAGAAAAAGTTAGATTTTTTACAATTATTTTAGTTTGAGTGGGTTGTGTAGACCATTAAAGGAAATGAGCAGAAAAAGTGTTTTCATCACTAGTTAGTTCGTGCTTGAAAAGCTCAAATACTGTTTCATTTTAACAGTTCAATCATGGCTTCCATGTTACTCCTTGATGCAGAATACAGGCCCTAGCACAGTAGGGAAAAGAATTTGTGAATCTACAGGTGAAGGAGATGGGCCTGACAGGTGTTATGTTTTCCCACCCATTGCAGGGCCAGTTCTCATCCAGCCTGCACTGTAATGTGTTTCACTAACACGAGTGTTATCCCAGCGCATCCCCCGCTGGGTGCCCGGCTCTTCAGCGATGGAGAGTGACTTACTCGGCACTGTTCGACACCGTTAAGTAGCACGTACATCAGCTACAGCAATCTAAAACCAAACAAACAAAAAGGCAAAGGCTGCAATATAAAATGTATTTGCTCCCTTTATTTGGAGGAGTGTGGGGAGATCCAGATTACAACTTTTGTTGCTGTTTCACTGTGTGCCTCATAAAACTCTTAGGATCTGCCTCTACCATGGAATGCATACCCTTTGCAAAATACTGCCTGCCCTTATTGGCACCAAGGGTAAATCATAGGAGGTACTGAGCAAATCACAGAAGAAGGCCCTTATTCACTGTGTCATCCTGCTGTTAAATCTTCGCTAAAATGTGAGGGGAAACCTCGAGGCTTTGCCTTTTCCTGTTTGGTCTTTTCATAAAAATTACCAAGTGTGTGGATGGCAAAATACAAATCTGTGAGGGCTTGTTTTTTCTGATCCACACATAATTTATTTAAACAGGGAACCCGTGAATATGTTAGAATATTAAAACAGAGGTCATGAAACCACAGATGATACTAATTTTTCATCAATATTGATATAAATATTCTTATTTAGCTGGCAAACAGTAAACAAGCATATTACCTGCAAAAACTATTTCAATCCCACGTCTGCTTACAAAAAAAACCTATATATATACATGGCACTAATTTGCAGATGTAATGGAAAATAAAATCTGAATTCCATTACTTGGTTTTACCTATCTGAAGAAAAATACAACATTGTAATAGTGGCTATTCTATTACTTTAGAAATAACAAACAATACTGGATCTGTTGTCAAAAATTTGTGGCACACACTTAAACACCTTTAAAGTAGAAAACCTTGGACAGCTAATGAAATGCACTCCTCTATTCTTTGGGTGGGACTGCTCTTAGAGCCAAAAGACATCCAGATGTTTTATACAGTCTTAAGCAGCCCCCAGAATCTGGTTGGATTGACATATCCAAGCTCCTTACACCATAATACCTGTTCATTCACAGGAAAACACCATCAAGTTCTGGAATAAGCTTCCTCTGTGTATCAGAGAGCTGACTGCCACTCATGGTCAGGATCTTTCTTTCCTGCAATCAATCTACAAACACAAATCTGAGATTTAAGGGTGCAGATTTCAAGCCAATTCATTACTTGAAATCTAGAAACAATTTTTAAATGCCCTGGGAATACTCATACTTAAGGAAAAGCATTTGCTTAACATTTGAGAAGTTTAGTTACTGTCTTTCCAGCATGCCTACATACATATCAAGGACTAAAATCTACATCAGAAAAATATACAGAGATGGGTTCACACTTGCCAAAAAAAAAAAAAAACCAAAACCAAAAAACCTAACCTGTTGTTAAACCACTAACAACATGAGAAGCCACACAAAATGAGGACTAGACACCCTAAGAGAGCATTTCAGAATTAGAGAATTTCAGTATTAGAGAGCATTTCAGAAAGATAGAACTTCCTAAGCTGGTTGAAACATAATTCATAGTAAACTAAATATCTTGTTCCAGTGATGCTTTCAGAGTATAAGCTTACATTTGAAAGTATTTACAGTATTGGAGCTCAGTAAAAAGAATGTATCATGTAGAGAATGTTGTTTTAGAGTGTTAACTTTTCCTGTCTTTAAGAAAATACAGTCAGTTAATATCAAAATATTCTAGTTCTGCCGTAAAAGACTTATGGAAAATAAAAATCAGGGGTTTAAGGTATTTTTTAACTTTGGGGCAGGTTTTTTTTGTTTGGTTGGTTTTTGTTGTTGTTGTTGTTGTGGGTTTTTTTGTTTTTTGTTTTTGTTTTTTTTTTGTTGGGTTTTTTTTGCTCGATTGGTTTTCCTTAAATTTAGAAAACACCATCTACTGGTATTTCTTTGTTGATTATTTGAAACAGCTGAAACTAACATGGTGCCTTTTTGTTTACTTCTGCACTTATATATTGGTATCAAAGATATGGCTAAAAAGATGGCAGTGCTAAAGTTCAGTTTACTGACAGAGCTTGGATCAGTGAAGACATTTTCCAGCTTGACTTACAAAACCAAATTCCTTTTGCACTTGCACAGTGCAAAAAGTCCTACCAGTGGCCAAAAAAACCTATGTCGCTGCACCTAACAACTTTTTCAAAAAGATATGTTGTCTCATATTGTTAATCTTCATTTTCAAATACAGGGGAAGGGGAAGATGCAGCATTCATTGATGCGGACAGGAGAAAGTCAGCCTTGGAGCTAGGAAACTCCAGAGTACAGAGTTCCCTCCCTCTTACCTGCTTTTTACCCATTACCTCTAAGAGCTGCTTTTTTAATTGTTTACCTGCTTCCAAACAGCATGCATTTGTCTGCATTCCTGGGTTTAATAATTATAATTATAAATCAAAGTGCATTAATAAAATAAGTTTATAGGAGCTTAGTTAGCTTGCTATTTATGACACTCACATTATATGAAGAGCCAAGAGGCTTCTATTATCTCTTCTCCCAATCATTTTATGATTATCATCTCTCAATAATTTCAGAAAGAAACAAGCAAAGTAGATTGCAAACATCTATTCAATTTCTCAGCATTGTTATTTGGAGTTTTCTCTCCTCCATCCCACTATGGATATTGTAAAATAATTTAAAAATAATTCCTCTGCCCAGGTTGCGCAGCACAGGAAGAGACTTTGGTTCAAACATGCATGACAACACGTATGTTAAGGGCAGTCATGCAGCCAGCTTTGTATGACCTTAACTATAAGGACAGATCTTACTGAACAAGAAGAAAACCTTTGGGTGTCCCCCAGATGTCTTGATGGTTGATGCTTCAACATAAGGATGATTAAGAAACCACACATTCTACCAAAATACTGTACTCTAAAACTTGGAATAAATTTCCTTTTTCCTAGCTACAACATTTCTGAGCAGGGCTTTAGCACTCCATTATTGTGAATGTTTTTTGGCCCAAGGCAAAAAATATTGACAAAGTTCCACCTCCAAGACAGTTATTGTCTCTGTATACTTGATAGCAGCCTTCACAGGTTCACCTGCCAGTATTAAATCCTTGCTTTGGGTGAGAGAAGTAAAAATTTGCTAGCATTCCAAGCTATTTCATTGTAGCAGCAGCTACAGCAGCAAATCAAATTGTTCTTTCAATTAAACCAGTTCAGTGCCTTAGAGAGAAAAGATCTAGACCTGCCCTTCTCCAAAAAAACTGCAGTTTATGCCAAGTCTGAAGTTTTTACTACAAGTGACAGGAAAAGGCTCAGATGTTCTTATTCCGTCGGTCAATAAGCCACATCACAAAATAAAATGTGTTTTAAACCATTTCTGTATAACTGACAGTCTTTTCTAGAAGCCAGTGACACTCAAGTAGGCCGCATGCCAAGGTCTCCATGGGTGCCATCACTAGGTTTGAACCTTTCTTTTGTCTGCAGCATGCACCAGAAGATTTGCTAGAAACTGGCAATACACTGGAAGGCAACAAGGAGCAGGAGGAAAAAATTTCTTGTTATAATGTCCCATATTTAAGTAGGCCAAAAAGAGCACTTTGTGAGGTACTAAAACACCTCAATAGGAAGTACTTCGACAAGTAAAATCCAGGACCTTGTAATCAACAAGGAAAAGAAAGGGAAAACCCATTTCTGAAAAACAAATATCACCATGATTGTCCTGAATAAAGCACAATACAAATTTAGCTGGTTCTGGCTGAACAGCAAAACACCTCACTTTTTTACTTCCCCTGCATAAAGACATCTATGCAAACACACAGCAACTGCCCCACATATGCACAGTGTTTGTTTGCACATGGGACATGGAGTGACAGCAATGATCTACCTTGCTCTGTTTTCCTTTTGAGCTGTTTTAGGTTTTTTTTTGACAGAGCTTTCACTCACTAGAAGGATGGGGGAAATAACTAAGATGACATCTGCTAACAGAATACATAGCTGTCACTGTATCACAGAGGGGGCTGAAAGAACTATGTGGCAGGGTCCCTTTAAATGAGATGGCCATGGCTACACAGCAATGGAAACCAAATGACCCCTCATGGGTAATCTATCCAGGTTAGAGTGGGGGTCATGGCAGGGGCACTACAGAAAGACATGCACTCTGCATGGGAAAGCAAAGGAATGTCAGAAACCAGAATTTCACTGGCTTTAACTTCAGAGACAGCAAACTCTTTCCCTGATGCTTTTTAAAAGAAAACTTTTAAAGTCACTACACCAAGCCAACATCTGAGTTGGAGACAGAATGTCAAATCCTCTACTCTTCATATAAACACTTCATATTGCCATCATAGCAGAAGACAGGAGACAGCTCCAAATCAATTTACATTGACTCCACTATAAACCACTTTCTTTGCAGCTGCGCAAAACCGTGGCCTTATATTCAGAATTTACAAATGCTTCAGCCTGCCAAGGATCAGAATTACACTAGACGAGTTTACGATGTCCAAGCTTTTTCAGAAGCAATCCCACTCCTCAGCTCCATTTAATGGAAATTCAGTGGGTCACCCAGTAGCTTGCAGAATCTTGAGAAGAGACCCTTCTCCTTTTCTTGTCCCAAATTTGCTCAACAGATAAAATCTCAGAGTATCTCATCTACTTTACCCATATAATACTTTCACTGGAAAACTTTCTTATATTTCTGAAAATGTACGTGTTCCATTTCTCTTTTCTAATTACTGTTTCTACCATTTTCCTCTCCTTCACCATTTTCTCCATTTCTTTACTTGTACACACAAACACACACAGAATCCCCCACGCCAAAGGCAGAGGAGTAAATCCAGCTTCTCTTCACTGATTATGGGCCCAGTTTTAATTTGTGCAATAGTCCTTTTGATAACAATGCCTAGCTAAAACATCCATTTAAAGTCTGTATCAGTCATTTAATGGTGGAAGAATCTAATAGGGTTCCATTGGAACTCCTCCATTAACTTTTAACAGAATTCTTTCTTATAGTCAGTGCTGTAAAACAGGGATATTTCACAAATTTAAGACCAGCCTCATTCTCCATGGGGTGATAGTTAGGTCACTGCTTCCCAATCTTTTTTGGGTAACTACATCAGTTCACCATTTCAGTCGCAACAATCAGTCTCTTCACAACTTATTAATTGCAGCTTGTACTTGCTCGTTTTCACTAACTCCAAATCACAAAGGGCCCTGAGAGTCCCAGTTGCATGGCTGGTCATAATGCATATAATAAAAAGCACAGACACCAGTTTCTAAAAAAACCCCCAAAACCCCATATAACCAACCATTAACAACAAAGAACCAGGGCCACCATGGTAACTACTGATCTGTCTAACTTTTATTCAGGAATCTAAACTCTCAGCCATGGAGATGAGCTTGTGTGTAATTAGACATCTTGGCAGATCTGTCTAAAAACTACATGTTATCTCTAGTGGTACATATAGCAGTCATTAGAAAAAAGAACTGCTGTATAGGCACTGTCTCCTTCCACACTGAGAAGGGGAAAAATAGCAAACAGCAAAACTTGAGACCCCATTCCTGTATTCATCAGCCACTCTATGCTGTTAAAAGATATTCATCTTGCCAATTATATTATGCTCTTTTGTAAGTAAATCTCAAAATCTTTAATGCAGAAAAGCAACTGCTGCTAACTTAATTTTATAAGCGCAGAAGCTAAGGCACAGAAACAGAGTTCAGTTCTTTTAATTCCCAGCTTTCAAGAGCAATGTTGAAGTCACTGGGAATTGGCACTGTTCCTTCAGGACTAGCTTAAAATAAGGGAATATTCTGGTTCTTGGCCAGATTCTGAGTGGTGGAAGTACAGTTTAACTCTCTAGCATGACAATCTCCTCCAGCTACAGAAGCATGAAGTACAGGTGCACGTGGGAAATTAGAAGGGATTTACATGGGAGATTCCAGCCCAAACAAGAGAATCACTGTAATGGAACAGGTCAGGACCCCCAACTCCCACTGTCAGCTTCAAATCCTTCTACCCACAGAAAGCAGAGAAAAATATTGTCAAGATTATCCTCCAGTCACACTCTCAGAATTAAGAATTTCATTAATCACCAAGGAGTTCAAAGATCCTGTAAATCTGATTCTGTTCGCACTTCCACCGGTTTGACACTGATGCAGCCACGAATCCATTGGCTGAAAATGAGGCACCCCAAATTGCATATGCATAGCTACAAGGAATCAAGTTCATAAATGTTATGATTTTCTCAGGCAAACAGCAGTTTCAGCAAACTTGAGCAGGAGGCCTGAAATTGACATGGCTTGTAGCAGCAGAGCTTCTTCAGAAGAAAATAAGAATGATGGAAATTATTTCCCCATTTTCCCTGCACAAGAATAAAAAAGGAAAAAACCAAAGTGCAATCAAATGTCCCTAAGATACATGTGGTTATATACAAAGACCTTTTTCAAGGAGTAGAATCATTTCACTTTTGGCCTTATACTTTATGATACACTGAACTAAGCAGATTTTTTGCTACCCCCCTACATAATTTTACTTACAAGTTTGTTTATACATAAACACACACACACACACACACACACACACACACATACACACACACACACACACACACACACACACACACACTCAGAAACTTTTCTCAGGCTAAATAACATGCCCAAGAAGCACAGACAAGAAATAGAAAAAAAGATAAAGAAAAGTGTTCTTTTTCTGCATAACCTTTTTTTTTTTTTTTAAAAAAAAAAAGAGTTCTAAGAGAATTATTTGTTTGTTTGATCCACTTGTTCATCATTTTCAAGATTCAAAAAGAAACTGAAGTTATTCCTAGGAAAGGCTATTTAAAAGAGAAAATTTGAGCACCAAGTTACAGACTTTCAAAAAATAATATAAAAGGTCTCATGTTAATGGATTATTCATATTATTTATTATAAAAAATAATTAATTTTTATGCATGTGAAATCACATAAGTTTCACCTAGGCTTTTGGAGAACTGTTTGGAGAGCTGTTTCAAGAAGAGCATAACCACTGGAAAATTAAAACACTACATCTAAATTGAATAGTTTGGTTTGCTTTCTTACATATGAAATTTGTAATAAGAATATATGACAGGAAAAACTTAAACATAAACTTAGACATTGAGTTTGAGGTTACATCAGGATCACACTGTGAATGTTCTCCAATCCATTTTCTGCCACACAGCTACACTTGCACCAGCCTTTCTCTTTCATAGCTCACCACCTATTACTGCATCCTTGAAACTGTACATTGTGATTGTACATCTCAGCAGCTCACTAAAAAAGTTAGGTGGCAGAAAGACGTAGCAGATACCCAATGCTACTGAATCAAGAGCTTAGAGAGCAAATTTGGTTTAGGGAAAAATCCAAGTAATCTTGTTTTCAAAAGAAAAAAAAAATTCTATTTCAGGAATAGATTTCCATTTAGGCCTTTTAAAAGTCTTCAGCAGGTTGGAGAGATGGGCAGAGAATTGACTGAAATTCAACAAAAGCAAATAGAGGGTCCTGTACCTGGGGAAGAAGGAACACACACACCAGCCCAGACTGGGAGACTAACCTGCTGGAGGGCAAGTCTACAGAGAAGGACTTGGGTGCCCTGGTGGACAGCAAGATGCCCATAAGCCAGCAGTGTGCTTATGGTCAATAAGGATAATGATGTCCTGGAGCACATTAGGAAGAGTTTTCCCAGTAGTTCAAGGGAGATAATCCCACCCCACTACTCAGCCCCATTTGAATGAGGCCCCATTTGAAGTGCTGTGTCCAGTTCTGGGGTCCTCAGTGAAGAGTGGCGTGGACCTCATGGAGCAGCTCCAGTGGAAGGCAGCAGTTAATCAAGAGGCTGGACCAACTCTTTACAAGGAAAGCTTCTGAGGGAGCTGGGCCTATTCAGCCTTGAGAAGAGATGACTGAGCAGGGACATTATCATTGTCCATAAGAATCTGAAGGGAGGATGTCAGGAGGATGGAGTCAGGCTCTTCTTAATGGTGCCAAAGAATAAGGCAACAAGCAACAGGCAGACTCTTGATGCACAAAAAGTTCCTCCTGAACATGAGGAAGAACTTCTTTACGGTGCAGGTGACTATGCATTGGAACAGGCTGCCCAGATACGTGGATTCTTCTGCCACTGGAAATATTCGAGAGCCATCTGGATACAATTCTGTGCCATGTGCACTTCTTGAGCAGTGGGTTGGACCAAATGACCCACTGTGCTCTTTTCCAACCTGACTCATACTGTGAGTCTCTGATTTATCCTTCTCTGCAAAGATGAAGACTGGTAGGATGAACAGCTGGTACAAGAGATATCTAAACTAATGCTTGCATGGTGGATGAGGAAACCATTGTTTCTAACTACAGAATGACACATTTCTAAAGGAAATGCGTCACCTCAAAACATTTCACTGCATACCTCTACAGCAGCCACACTGGTGCTCAGGCACAAAGAACTTCCAAAGAACTGCATTTAGTTTCTGAAAAGAGGACAAGCTAAAGTTCTGCTCATTTCTAAGAACAAGCCTAGCTGCACCTGGTGTAGACCGTCAGTGAAAGCAGATTCACACTATGAAGCTGAGACTGTACAGATGTTGAAAGACACATTTAGTGCAGGTAGCTGGGTGTGCAGCTGCACTGCAAGCTGCTGCAGGTTGAGCTCTGGGTGATGGAAGTCCCTGACAAGAGGATGTGAAATGCTGAGCCTCTGTATAACCAAGGGCACAGGGACCTGAGCCTTAGATAGGTGAATGGAACACCGAGAGACACAGCAGGGCTGAGAACCCCAGACTTTGCACATTTACATTGTAGGGGTGTAAAAGCCCTGGGTTTTCTTTGTCTGGGGCCCCTCCTCTGAGGCACCCAGTTTGAGTTGTTATTTTGATGTTTAGTTATTGCACTGTGATTGAATTATTTGAAGGATTTGGACATCTGAGACTTTGCTATGGGAAATCCTGGCTTGAGCCAGTGAGAAATCTGGTCTGACTGTGAGTGTGGAGTGTGTAGCTGCGAAGAGGCTTCAGTTCCAGCTCAGGTGATGGGTGCAAATATTAGAGTGGCTCCCGGATGGTCAGACTGGGAAGTTTACAGAACAAAAAAGCAGCTGAGTAATGCTGATGCGTTTTCACTGATGCTGGAAGAGGCAATCCCCACAGCTGTGGGAGTGGTGGCCTTCAGCAGAAGGGCAGCAGCAGAACAGTGGTGGGTAGTAAAAAAATTTTCACAGTTGTTTGCTGTACTTCTGGTCTCTGCAAGAGTATCACAGCACTGACACTACTGTAAACTCACAGGTCTTTGGCAAAATGTTTATAAAATACAAAGGCATAGAAAGATGGATATGGGCAGGGTGGCATTGTGTTGAGGAAGAGGATTACAGAGACTGTACATTTTGCTGAATTTCTCTGAAACTGCTACACATAGTGTTCTCCAGTCTAGAAACCCCTCTGAGAGGAATCAAAAGGCTATATTAATTTATTTTTAAAAGAGAAAAACATTGCAGATGCTTCTGGTTCAGTCCTTTTTCTACATACTAATGTTTTCTTTCTGTGTGTTCTTTTCATATAGTAAATAGAGTACAAAGGCACAAACTTTTAAGAATGTATGTGATCTAAGCAAAAATTTACTTAGAAGTACAGTATCTGAAGGACGGCTTTCCACATGTAAACAGAACAGTTAATCTGAGAAACTGGGTTGCTCATCTGAGGAAGTAAACCCTATTTCATCAGGATCTACTAGAATTCGGGAATCTCTTAAAAGCAGATGCTGCTGATCACTTAAGGAAAAAAAGGAAAAAAGATTAATGTTAAAAATTTAGCTGTGTCCCAGGTACATAATAGATTAGATCACATGTTTATTTGAGCATCCAACTAAGCTTTTATTCCATCTACCTGGTACCTAATGGAGAAAATTAAAAGTTCAAATGAAGAAATACTCTTTAAGTATAATGTTACTGAAACAAATACAATATAAAACATATGCTACATACTGCCTGTAAAAGAATACCTGCAAGTCCTAACCTTTACAAGAGAGAGAAAAAGCAGCTCATCAGGGGCTCTCAGTGAAAATATAAGTTAACTGGAAGTTGCCTAGTGTTGGGGGATATGTATGGTTTTGTAAAGGACAGAGCACTGAAGAAGGCATCGTGGACTGTCAGCTATACTCCTACAGACAAGACTTCACCTTTATGATGTCTCTCCTTCCTTTTGCTCCTTCATCATTACTGTCTCCATTGAGGGTGGAGTCTTTGCTCACTGTTTCTAAACAGCCTCTAACTGAACAGGCTCTGATCTTGACTTAGAGTGTTGAGACAACAAAATGTTAGTTTCTCTAACCAAAAGTCACAGAAGCAATTTTACAGATATATAAAAATATAATTTATACAAAAAGCCAAACACTCTTTAGAAATATGGAACTCAAAAGCTTATGTAATCTCCTACCTTTGACTTAAATAAAACAGTCAAAACCATCTGAGTATCTGATCCTCCATTTGTCTTGAATACAAAGCCACTCCCATAACATTATTCAATCACATTCTTGACACTTGAGCATTAACTTTATTATAAGCTTCCATTTCAGTACAAATAAATGCAGCAAACACCAGAAGGACTGCCAGATATATGTGAGGATAGAGCTCAAGGGCTAATTTTGGAAATTTGTTTGAGTTGTTGGTGGGGTTTTTGTTTGGTTTTTTTTGTTAGTTTTTTGTTTGGTTGGTTTTGATGTTTTGTTTTGTTTTGTTTTGTTTTGTTTTGAAGTCTTCCCAGAAACACATCAGTAAAGCAAACCCACCTGCTCTGGAGGGCACTAAAATTCAGAAGAACAGAGGCATGACTCTGCAGATTGATAAAAAAATTCTTCATGTTATACAAGATATAACCACTCCATAAATATAGAGGCCAAGGAGTCAAAAAAAGAAAAAGGACACAGTTTACTGGATATACCTCAACTACAAAACCAACTGTGCTAACTACATCACTGACACAGTTTAAGTGCTCAGTAATCAGACGACAAAGTGTTAACAGTCAGTGAGTTGCCATGTAATTACTGTTGCATCCAATGGAGTTTCCTAGTACTGTATTTGCTACATTGTTCCTGTTATTATGTGGTAACTATCAAATTACCACGTGTCATCACTGAAACATTAGGTTGATCCACTATGGAAATTCATTCTGTTCAATAGCAGCTTAAATTCTTCATTTTGTCCCTCTGGTGATGTGGACAGGTGGATTACATACTGAGCTATACAAAAGGTTAAAGAAGTAGGTGAGGCACTTCATAGATTAAAGCTGATCAAACAGCCTGATTCTGCCACCTTTTCCCACTATGAGTTTCACTATTTTCCTGCAGATGGGATAATACTTGACAGGGTACTACTATCTGTCCCAAAGTGATCATTTTCTCCTTAAATTTCCTGTAAAGCCAACATCAACTTTCTCCCTCTACAGCTAAAGTAGTTACTACCTTAAAAAAATAGAGTAGAAAAGAAGGTTTTGCACACTGTAAATGGAAGGGAGTCAAAAATGTCAGGAGATCCATTTAGGAATTACAGTGTTACTAATCAATTTTACTGAGAAGACATACAAAAAATAATACTGCTATGGGAGGAAAGAGTATTGGGTTGTTTTGGGTTTTTTTTTAAGAGACAAATAGAAATACATCATGATAAGCTTTGGTTCACACATTTGCTGCATCTATATTTCTGTGAAGAGTGAAATTAAGCGCTAGAAGTGTTTTGAAATAACATTAGGAATACACACACAAGTCTTGGAAACAGCCCAAGTGAGGGAGCAAAACTTCAAGTGTAGCTCTCAACCTGGGAACCTCCCACACTACAACAAACTCATTAGCAACTGCTAACAAGCCACCTGGTGTGAGCCACATGATAAGTGAAAATACGACGGCAAGGATGTTATGAAAATGGTTATCACCCATCAGTGCATTCACTACAAGGAGTATTTTGCACATATATTTTACATTAACACTTGGAAGGCGCTCAGATGTTATGTGATTGGAAGCCCGCGCAAGAGCCTGCGCAGATGACACGGCAGTTTCAAGGGCACAGGTTTGTTCACTATTAGCTTCCCTGACATCTAAATAGGTGCACAGCCAAATTTATACACAAATGAAAGTCAAAGATGTTAAGGGGACAAAGACAATTGGGTAATTATGTAAATAAAATCCAAAATATTATAAAATATTTATCAAAATGAGGACAGAGTCTTTTCCTACTATGATTAGTTAATGCATAGCAGTATCCCCGAGCAGACAAGACAATTACTGTTTCGCACAGGTTAGTAGAGGAAGATATACTGTCTCAGGAAGGTAAGATTTATCAACAACTACCATGTGTCATCTTCACCAGAACTGGCCTCAGGTTTGCAAGTGTGTCTGAATTAACAGAGAGGTAAGACACACCTTTCTGAAGAAAGGCCAGAGCAAATGGAAACCAAATATTTTCTCTGCAGAACACTTCCACTCAACAGCTGCAGCTCATAATTTGAGTTTTTTGAAACACTTGATCAATAGATAAAGGTAGTCCTCTGGCTACATTTGGTAAAAAATGGCTCGAAGGCAGTTTTTTTCCCAAAAATGGCTCACTTCCTTTCCCCTTTCCACTTCTGCACAGAGCATTTCTGACCATTTGCTACATCTCTGTCAATCTGCCAGCAGCTCTGTGGCTCTAGATTACAGCACTGGAGATGTATGCAATTTCCAAGTATCAGGAACTAACAGCAAGTTGGCAACCATACAGTTTATTGAAATAACATGCAATGTTGTCTTCTCAACATTTTACCTCCAGTCTTCTTCAGTATTTTCTAGAATCTTCTGCAGAATCCAGCTCACTTTACAAGTCAGTCATTTTGAAGTTATTTAACAGGGAATGGCAGTCAGTGGAACCAAATGGTAATCAAAGAACTTCAAGCAATTTCAACAGAAGACCAGAAGCGAGGAATGGAAATACATTCATGTTCTCAAATTACAAGCAGGCCATTCTTTCACTGACAAATACAATGCCTCCAAACCACAAGTGATATTGGTTTGTTTATAGTAATAAACATGGTGGAAGAGTGTGTACAGAATTCAGGGGGTTTCATCACTGTGTCCTCTAGACACAGTGACTATGTCCTCTAAGGGACACAGTAAAACAGCAGAATCATAGAATCACGAATTCATAGAATGATTTGGGTTGGAAGAGACTTAAAGGATGATCTGGCTCCAACCTCACTGCCATGGGCTGTGAGACCAGGCTGCTCAGAGCTTCATCCAGTAAGAGCTTCCTAGCATTATTTTTATTAAATATTGCACCATTCACTACCCCAGCAGTGAGATGTGCACGCATTCAACCAAACAAGGTTTAGCCTTTTACAAGGCTTTTTACTCAAGCTCTACCCTTGGTTCTAAATGTGCCAGTGAGATTGCGTTCAAGAAGTTCGCTTTTAGTTGATGTTGCATCTGAGAAACTGCCCTGCTACAAACTGTTTCTCTACAAAGAACTTCTATGTGAGCATGCAAATATTTCAGAGATGCAATGACCAGCATATGTGGCACTGACCTCTTCCAAAATGTTGCCTTAAGTAAAAGCTTTGGGGCCAGTGCTACCAATGTTGCTCATGGGAAGAAATAAGCCATGCTATAGGAGAGAGAGAACAGGGACTTTGTCTCTTTAATTTTACATGCATGATAATGTTTTTAACCACTAAGGTCATACCTGCATGTGATGACTGACAACTTTTCAGCTTGATTCAAAGCAAACAGCTGTTGGTTTGATTGCCTAGCAACTAAAAGTTGATGGATGACCCTAAAGATGGATAACTACCATAAATCACCTCATTCAGACTCTCAGGAAAAAAAATTTAAAAACAATGGTTTTCATGACATTTGCTGCACTCCATAATGTGCCATGATAAATTTGGCTGCCTTATGGATGCACAGTTGTGGCTGTTGAAATTAGACACTTTTGTTTTCTGCATTCTGCACTTCATGGAGCCCCCTCTGTAAGGTGTGTTCATATTAATATACTCCACTGTCAGAAGAAATCAGAATACCAGAAGCTACTGTCAGTCACCACAAGGCAGGAAGAATCTGTATTGAATCTCTGCATCACCAAACAGCTTTTAATCAGGAAACAGCAGTCTTATATCATAGCTATGGCACTGGGCTACATGCATTAATAATGGTTACAATATATTTAGTGTAATGACTTGACCCCGGTCAACATTATTGATGCTGTGATTAATATGAATTTGATAAACTGCTTCCTCTTTGGAGACATTTTGTATGTTTCTCAAGCAAGAGAAAAATACTTTTTATGTATGAGTAAATATAGCAGGCCTTCATAGAGGCATTCTGATCTCAGCTGCACAGGTGTAAAAATAGATTTCCCAGGATTTATACTAGTGTCCCTGAAATTGAAATCTCAGCTACAAGAAATAGAGGAGGAAAAAAAAAAAAAAAAAAAAAAAAAAAAAAAAAAAAAACCCC
>VWZN01017956.1:255333-283960 GCA_013396955.1 Regulus satrapa | reverse complement strand
AAAATAGGTGGGGAGGGCTAGACTGCAGGCTGTGCTGATTAATAGTGATGAACCCAGAAGCCCAGGGAGGATCATTTCCCGTGGCACAGCAGCCCCGCAGAGGCGGGGAGGGAGCGGGTGCGCGTACCCGCGTGTCTGTGTGTCTGTGTGTGTCTGTGTGTGTGTGCGCAGCCGTGAGTGTGCCCCAGCCCCGCGGAGAGCCCCCATCCCTTGCCCGGCGCGGCGGGGAGCCGCCGGGCAGCGCCAAGTTGCGCCGCGGCCCCCGCAGCCGCACGCACAAGTTGCGGTGCGGCCCGGGCGGGCAAGGGTTCGCATCCTCTCCTGCCGNTTCGCATCCTCTCCTGCCGCAGAACAAAAGCAGCGGTGCGTGTGCTTGGAGCCTTGCTCGGCGGGCTCCCGGCCCCCCGTATGACTTGCCCCTTCCCCGCGCGCAAAGTTTTTGTCCTCAGAGTGTTTGTTGTTCTACCTGCCTTTGTGCTCCGGCCGCCGCCGTGCGGTGCCGTGAAGGGGAAGGTCTTAAAAACGCGGGGGCTCCTTCTGCCGTGGCTGCGCCGCCTGCCCTTGCCGGGGTGCGCTGCCCGGGCAGACGCNTTTTAAATCTGCGAACAAGACTAGGCATTTTTTGTTGCGGCAGAGCGGCGAGTTACAGGGAGGATTACCGAGAGCTACAGTCACTTTTACCTATTTTATGCATGGATATGTTTGCACTTAACGTGTCTTTTTATACATAACGTTGGTGAAAGTTTGAAGCTCCCCATGCTGTAATGAATGAAGAATATCAAAATCAAAAGCAAGGCGGTTTTAGTTCTCCTAGCTCTATGTGCAAGCAATTTAAAACTACACACACATACGAGCTGAGCTTGTTGCTAACTGCAACAATTAAAAGTGCGCTGTTTGCCTACTTCTGCAGCTTTTGCATGATGTCAAGTACACCTTTTTAGATTGTCATATCCACACGTAGTAAAAGTCCTGGCATTTGCTGTTTCATGTGTTTCTTTTTTGCATTTTACAGGTAGCAGAACCTTCCCCAGTCTCTCTTCTTTTGCCTGTTTGAAGATAATTACTTTAAAAAAATAAATAGTCTTTGCATTTGAGGTAGATCATAACTTTGTTCTAGGCATTATCTCTTAGTGTTTAATCAAGTTGTGAGAATGTCTCCCATCTTTCTCAAAAAAAAAAAAAAAAAATTGCCATCCATTTTCACCTGTTAGAGGTCAGTAGGACTTGATACTGAGTTTTATAATTTTACTTCTGTGCAAGGTTGTTTTGATATGTTGTAAGTAATTTATATAAAGAAAAATATTTTAACATTGACATTAGCTACATCAGAAGGCAAATTTGCTGTAGTGACTCCATCAATTAAAAAGTACTTGCCTACAGTAACATGACCTTGCAAATGACATCGATAGTTAATATGATCATTAGTCATTAACAGTATTATTATATTCAAAAATATAAATTTGTTGCCGGAATCCACATATTTACCGCTATGCATGTTTCATTCTTCTGTGTTTTCACCTTTTATATGAAGTGTTCAATTAATTTTCACACTTTAATCTTTTACAAATTTATTTTCAGCTTGTTTAGCTTGGTCAAGCGAACCTAAGGAAAATATAAGGGACGTTGTTTTGTTTTGGGTTTTACATTTTAAAGCTTCTCGTTGTTTCTTTTTGTTTTAAACATTTGTCTGTAATTCTAGAATAACAGAACGGAAACTATGGAAGTCTGATGAAAGTAATCTTTGGAATGTACTCATTATTCAAACATACAGAAAATCAGAGCAAATCTTGTACTTACCCCACAAATCTAAATCTAAGGTTTCTCATACAATGAAAACTTGGTAAGGAGTAAATCTTGTTAATACATTTTTGTTTTCTTCTAGATTTGTCGGCATTAATGCGTCTGATATAAACTACTCAGCTGGTCGATATGACGCCTCGGTTAAACCCCCCTTTGATATAGGCTTTGAAGGTGTCGGGGAAGTGGTAGCGTTAGGACTCAGTGCTAGTGCAGATTACACAGTTGGTCAAGCTGTGGCCTATGTGAAAGCAGGTTCCTTTGCTGAATACACAGTTGTGCCTGCCAGACAAGCAGTCCCTCTACCCTCAGTGAAACCCGAGTTTCTCACTTTAATGGTAAGTGGCGCAACTGCATACCTCAGTTTGAAAGAGCTGGGGGACCTGTCTGAAGGCAAGAAGGTTCTGGTGACAGCAGCAGCTGGAGGAACAGGCCAGTTTGCTGTGCAGCTTGCAAAGAAGGCAAAATGCCATGTAATTGGAACCTGCTCCAGTGATGAAAAGGGTGGCTTTCTGAAATCCATTGGCTGTGACCGTACCATCAACTATAAAACTGAAAATGTCGAATCTGTGCTTAAGAAGGACTACCCTGAAGGGGTGGATGTGGTGTATGAATCTGTTGGGGGAAAGATGTTTAACTTGGCTCTCAATGCCTTGGCTATCAAAGGGAGCCTGATAGTTATTGGGTTTATCACTGGCTACCAAAACCCCACTGGCATCCAGCCCATTAAAGCCGAGTTTTTGCCAGCAAAACTGTTGAAGAAATCTGCCAGTGTCCGGGGTTTCTTCTTGAACCATTACCTTTCTGACTACAAGGTGGCTCTGGAGCATTTGCTCAAGATGTATGAAAGAGGAGACCTGGTTTGTGAGGTGGACTTTGGAGACATGTCTCCGGAGGGCAAGTTCACTGGCTTGGAATCTGTATTCCGTGCTGTAGATTACATGTACATGGGAAAAAACATTGGAAAAATTGTAGTTGAATTACCTCACTCTGTCAACAGTAAGCTGTAAAAACAGAACAATGATATAAATCAGAAGAGAGAAAATGGGCACTTTATGCCTCAGATTTACTAGAAACAATTTCATTCTTTAAGCTTAGTAATGGATATTATATTAAAAAACAGTATTAAAGTGTTAATAAAAAGAGATGGGTTTGTTTGCTTTGTTTTGTTTCATTTTGTTCATTTTTATTTTCTTAAAAGTGTTTAAATCAGTGGCCGTAGCAGGGACATAATGGACCTGTGTTTGATACTGTCACTTAGGTTAGTGTGAGACAAGAACATTGTTCTTGACAGAATAAGTCTTGATGCAGAGGCAGATTTAGTCTGTCAGCCTGATTTGATAAGACTTCATATGTAGTTCAGCTCAGGAAAAAAAAAAAATCTTTCAGCAGTTTTGATTCCCTGATTTAAAAATAAAATTGTTAGAACAAGAGTAAGTAAAGAGTTGTATCTTTGGGTTGCTCTATTAATCTTTTGAAGTTTCTGGGGAAAAAAATGCTCTTGATTTTCTGTCACAAACATGATAATCATAATTCAGTTGCATCATGGATCATAGTAATATTCCTTGACTGGTTACACAGGGAAATGTATCCTCCAATTCTGACATGTCAGTAATATTAAGCAACTTGCCTTTTTTTTTTTTTTTTTTTGTTAAATCATGTCTTTCATAACTATAAACAACTGCGCAATTTTCTTTTAAATCTTTAACTACAAGTTGCAATATAGTCTCATTTTGTTGCCTTTTCATTTTCCACTGTTTCTGTTTATTGCCCAGTCTCCCCTTTAACCAGTATTTAAAGATTATTGGAATGAGATTTTGAACCATGTTCATCTGTGTTCAGGCCCTGTATATTTTTTGAAGACTAAATAAATTTTTTTAAGCTATTTAAGTATTTGTGGTGTTTATTCATAATTATATGTTTCTTGCTGACTAGCTCTTTTTCAGATATTCTTTTTTTCAGAGTTATTTGACTGATCATTCTTGAAAGGACTTCTCATAATCAGGCTGCTACTTCTACTTTTATCAAATTCTGCTTCTGCAGAAGCCCTTTTACAAACAGCAGGACCATTTAAAATCTATAGTCACAGTACCTGGTACACATACTTGATGCTCAGCCATAGATTTTCTAGCGGGTACAGTTAAAGGATTTTGTAAAGTTTCAAAAATTTTTCCTCACCTAGTGGATACATACAGTGGGAATTCCAGCTAGAAGCATAATATTTTCCAGAATAATAAAATACTTGAAACTGCTTGCTCTACATCTTTTTTTCCATAGTAAACGTATAAGATCTTAAAGGCCAGTATTGCCACATCTTTTGAAATTAAATTCATTTGTACGCAGTTGAAGAGATGGAAGTTTCCTAAGATCATATGCCTCATAATAAACATAATGATAGACTGATAATATCTAGGACTTGAAGGAAAAAAAAACCTGAGTAAACTTAACTTTAGGGCATTATTCAGGACTGACTGTACACAAGATTTTTTTATTGTAACACAGGAAAACATACATTTTATTCAGTAATGCAGACAGAAAAATATTTTAAATTTTGATTTAGTGCATTAATGTAAATGTTTAGTACATATGTCATTAGCATCATAAAGAATTGTGTACAATGGAGAACCGCCCCTTTCTTGGGTCATGCCTGACTACTAGTTTTAGTCTCACTTTGGTGGATTTTGGGGAAAGACAGAGTGGATTGATCATTTTGTCAATCCATTTGTTACCATTTTTCTCTTTTACCCAAGGTGAGCATCAAACCACCATGGTTTTTGTTTAAAGTAAGATCTGCTGTTAGAAACATGTTTCTTCTTTCATCTCTGATAATACAAATATTCTGTTGTGTTAGTGTTTTGCGTAATTAGAAAGGTATATTGGCCTTCCAGCTGAATGCTAGAAAGATGCAAACACTCAAGTACCACACAAAGCATGCAAAGTTCTCAGCATTTTATTTCTAGTCACGTGATGTCTTTTCTTGTTCAGGAATAAGGTGAAGTCCTTGGTCATTAAATGCATGTCGAAAAAGGAATGTTGTTTGGGATGTTCTGTGGCAAAATAGAAAAGAAAAATACAGTTGGTTACATCTGTGCTACATACAGAAGAGTTCCATGAGTAACAGTTTTTTCAAATTAAATTCCTGCAGTCATATGCCAAAACCATCCAAGTGGCCCAATTTTCAGATGTGTTGATCACTGTCAGTTCAATGGATTTGGTGTTTCTGAGGCAGTGAATTCCATATGTTTTTATCATAAAAAATTCTTCCTGTCACTGGATTCTGTTTGGACATATACTGTGCTTTCTTTTTAATATGGTTACTTCATATATAAGGTATATAAAATATATATATAAGATATAAGATATATATAAGGCATAATCCAACTGTCCTAGTCTTTTTCACTGATCAAAATGAAGAAGAGAGAAATCTTTGGAGGTTTCACACATATATATTCAGATATGGCATGTTGTTCATTTTAATTTTGGCTTCAGATTATTGTTTAGCACTGTCATACTGATCATTAATAACTTGCATAATTTGGATAGCCGGTGTACAAATTTCATAGCCCTTTTGGTGTTTTGGTTAGGCTAAGGTCATTTGGCTTGTCTTTTTCATCAGGCGTTTATGTTAAGCTGAAGGGGTAGCTCAGGGTCAACATGATAACTCTTCCATGAATGAATATGGAATGAAAAAGTAATTTTTGGTTTTAAAGATACCACTGCTATGCTTTAAATTTCTGAAGGAGAGCATTATCGATGGAGAGAGGGTGAAAAGTATTTCTTAAACATGAAGAAAAGGCCTTTTAGATGAGTTTCGTAATAAATTTTGGCTTGCAGCAGGGGGAAAAAAAATCCCAACTTCTCTTTATTTAAAAGTACAGTCTGCAAACTTACAGTTGTGGGAGCAGGGCTGCCTTTGAATAAGTAAGCTGTGATGGATTTAAATAATGTTTAAATATTAGATGCCTAGGAAAATGTATATGGCATGCACACACTGAGAGGTTTAAATGATGATAGGACATTGAACATACAAGGAAAAGAAATACTGTAGAGTCACAGCAAGGGATTAATAACAATACACTTAATATGCTTGCAAAAAAGGTGTATTAAAAGCTGTGTGCACAGTGGGGACTTAAATGATTAAAAATAATAATACATTTGCCTTGGAAGTACTAAGTATACTATATGTAGAGAGCAGGGATTTAAATAATAATACTATTAATAATAGCAGCTCATTGAGATGTGGTTGCTAGCACTACATCCTAATTTTACCTTTCTAAATGAATTTGCTACAGAGGAATCTGGCATTGTTTGCTGAGGCTAATAACTGAATTTCCCTTCTCTACACACATATGCTTCCATGGAAAAACAACAAAGAACTAGATGAAGAGCTGGCTTTTTTCCTGAGTCTGTCACATGTGTGCATACGCACGCGCACATGGACACACACGTACTCACTCGCTCTCTCCTGGCTTGCAACCCTCAGCACATTTTACAGACATGCTTCCTACTTAATTGCTATGTAGGAATTCTCCTAATACCTTTTTGAATCAAGTTGGGTTTCTACCAAGCAGGAGTTTGCTGTTATGTTTGTATGCGTGCAAATGTGTGTAATGTATATACACATAAAGTGTATATTTAGACAGTGGATATGAATAACTGCTGTGTCATGTAAATACAGATAATTGCAATCTCTCAAGGAAAAGTTTGCAGTAGTGTTTGCAGATATTATATATATTCCTACTTCTGCCCGAGGAGTAAAGAAATTTCTCTGCTGAATAGCTGTTAGTATCTATTTTACAAGATTTACTCATTTTCAGGTACCT
Organism: Regulus satrapa; assembly: GCA_013396955.1. Lineage (NCBI taxonomy): Eukaryota > Metazoa > Chordata > Aves > Passeriformes > Regulidae > Regulus > Regulus satrapa. Next base: position 277,340 of record VWZN01017956.1, on the reverse strand, counting down.
AATGTAGCTGCTAGCATGCATGCACGACAATACAATTTATATGGTAAATGGAACCAAATAATGGCTTCACTGAATGTTATGGCTGCACTGAAGGGAAATGTCACGGTAAATAGCTGCCAAATTATGGATCATGCCGAAGTGTCACAACTGCACTAAAGACAAATAGCACTAGAGGCTATTGCCACTGTGACGCTTTTGAGTTATGAAGAAGAGGAGCAGCCTGATGTGAGCCTCTTTGTGTCCTCATTATAGCAAAGGGTTACTGGTGCAGTGTACAAGAAAACCTAGTCCTACGTGGTGGCTAGTTATTAATCTGTTCTTTTTGAATCTAACAGCTGTAGCAAACCAGAAAATCTTCTGCTTGCTTTATGAATACGTATAAACACATACAAACAAAGAAAAACCTGCAGGTTTTATGAATGTAAATGTGTACGGGAAATGACTAGTAATGGAAAAATGTTGTAATAAAATAATCTAATCAAAGAATATTATTAAATTTAATATCGTATGTGTCTGAAAGCTTTAGTTGCTTCTTATGCAGATAGATGTGTGAAATATAAGCAATAATGCACTTTCTCTCTTTGTAAAGACTTGAGTAGTAAGGACATTACCAACTAAATTGCTTCTTCTAAACTGAAGTGTGTCCCGGTTTCTTTCATTTTAATGGGAGGGTAATAAAGATGAAAGACTAACATTTTAACTGATGGATCCCTTAAGCTACAGAATAGAAATTTATTATGTTTTGAGGGAATATGCTAAATGCTGAAATTTAGAAAGAAGCAGGGAAATCCCAGGTAAAATAAAAGCAATGTAACTTCTTTTTTCATTGTTATTATTATGACATACTTTTATGAATGGAAAACTACATACTGCTCTTACTTAAGCTGAGAAAACAACACTGATCTTTCTTTTGAGAAAAAAAAAAAGGGGGGAGTTACTTGGAAAAAAAAAAAAGATTTGGAAATGGAGGGACATCACTCAGCAAGTGGTCGCTTCTCTGTATGATCACTTTTCAAATCCTGCCTGCAGTGTTCAGGGAAGTGAGTTTGATGCTCTGCACACTATTGTACACACCACAAACGTACCATCCATAACACAGCACAATTGTCAGTTGCTGTTTTACAGAGGGGCCGGGGCTGAACAATCATGGTGGATAAATTACTTCTCTATTCTACAGCAAGTGGCTTTCCTACCATGTGAAGCTTAAGGTCATTGGCAGGGCAGCGAGGGGGAAGCTTATATATTAGTTAAAACTAATGCACTAATAGTGTTCAGATAGAGGAACTAAACCAATTAATTAAAGCTAGGTTTGTTCTTCGAGATGGGGGGTGGGAGGGGGGGTGACTTAGAGAGTTATTGTACCAGGGGACATGCATGTAGATATGCATATGTATGTGTATGTATTTTGCCTTCTTATTACTCCACTTCTTACTACAATATTCCTGTAGATAACTTGGGTTTGATTGTTTTTTGTTTTTTTCTTTTGTTCTTTAATATCTGCATTAAAACCTTCATAATTCATGACAGAAGAAATTCAGATTTCAGAAATAAGAAAATATTCTCCAAAGATTTTAAAACTTTAGTAATAGAATCTGCTTACAATTTTTACAGTGTAGTCTAAGGAGGGGGAGGGGAAGAAAAACCTGTCAAAAATTAGGTAGAACATCCTTGAATGGCAATTAGCGTGCTCAGAATTTATTTTATGTGCAATGCAGTTGCAAGTAGCTGCTTCTTATTAAATGAAAATCCTGTATTATGTACTTCAGGAACATTCCAACTAATGAGTATGTAATGTCCTTAGTGTAACACAGAACTTCTTTTTGTGTTCACAACCACAAAATGCTGGAAACTTGACAAATGATATCATTTAAGACAGATGCCTGCCTTAGGGACCTGTTTTTTGGCTTCCTGTTTCTGGTTTTTATTTCAGTAACATTTGTAATTGCCACAGGATCTGTACCTGCATAGTGTTTTAACTCCTTCACATGTGCCCCAATGCATTAACTCCTTGGGTAGGTACCCGGGAATATTTTTTTTTCTTTTTCCTTTTTCCTCTCAAGCTGGTGTGTTCTTCCTGCCTCTCACAGGCTCAGCTACACACATAAATAAAAGCTGGATCTTATTAGACCAGATGAAATGGTAACGTCAAAGGGGGTAAACACTTACTGCACTTGCTGTGTTTTACTAGTGCAGAGGTACATCTAGACCAGGCCCAAGGCAAAACCCCAGAAACTGTGAGAACCAGGCCTGCTGGTTCTCAGTGAGAGGCAACAGAATTCTGTGTACATGGCCTAGGCACACAATACCTTGATCTCAGCTATACTTTCCAATGTATATTTCCCCATTAAACTCACATTCTTTACTTAGGTTATAGGGCAGGAACATTTTTAACATCAATTGATGCTGGTTATAAGGGGCGTTTTGGCAATGCTGGTTCAACACAAGTTGTAAGTTGCTGGGCCTCCAGCAGAGCGTGCTTCATGTAAAGCCCTTATCACAGGACAAGAGCAGTTTTTAGCTCCCCAGGCACTCAGCATGGATCCTGGCAGACTGTAAGAAACCTTCCCACAATCCATAACAGCTCAGAGGTTTTGGTGGTGGTTTATAGCATGTTCTTTCTCTGTCTTTTTTTTTTTTGTAGGTCTTACAAAAAACATTAAAAATGGGCTATGTACAAGAAGCTTACACGGTTCTTTGAAGGGGAATTTTCACTCTGCCACTGTACTGAATACTGCAGGGTGCAGTAATAACAAAAAAAAGGCTTGGAAAGAGCATGAGCTCTTGGCACCTATTCTGCAGGTGAGACTTTTCGACTTGTCATAAGCAGTTACCTCTCTGGGATTTAGAGTGTTTTCTGATACAATTTTCAAGCAAAAACTCTGCATTCAAGCCTTCCGTCATATGACATGCAGTCTTTGCACCTGTACTCTTAAGACAGGTTTATTCCATGAAGTGCTGAACAACCACATCTTTCTTCAGAACTGGAGCTGATGACTCTAAAAACCTCAAGAAATGTCTGTTTACTGCAAGACCAGACAGCACATCATAAAAACCCGCCCTCCAGGCTCCTAAGAGAAGGAGGGGGAAGTATTTCTCTTCTGTCACAAGAAGGAGGTCAAAAGGACCAAGCGAGTGCCAGACCAAGTCACTTCTGCTGTTCTAGGGTTCATTTTCAGAGAAAGTAGGCAGGCACACAAATCTCATTATGTGTTACGAGGATCTCTGCAGAGGCTTCTTGTGCGCTGTCTTAAAACCGTACCCCTAAGGGACTCATTCACAAAGGGAATAGAAGGAAAGGAAATTTGTATATTTTCTGGAAGCAGTAAGACATGACATGCAGCGCGGTTCTGGCTGATTACAGCATGCCTCAGGTGAGCTGGGAGGCACGAGGCTGCCAGCCAAGTGATTTCAACCACCCAAGAAAGAGAACTCCACAGAAATGCATTGTGTGGCATGTCTGATTGCTACAAAGGAAAACACTCCAACTTCATTCACATTGGCATGGCATTATTGGCATGACTGTTCCTGGCAGCCTATTGGAAAGTTTTATTTTCATCCAGAGTTTTGAAAGCCATTTCATAACATTAAATAAGAATAATGCTGAAAACGCCTAGCTTATTTGCCCCTTGACACCCATGTGTAATCCCTCATTGAAGCCCTAACGAGGGCTTCTCCTTGGGTTGTGTTACTTCCAAAATAACCCTGCATGCAAGCAGCATAATGTACCTTTCCTTCCTGCATAGGGTGTGGCAAGAGAAGCCAGATGAAAGTGGATAAAATAAATTATTTTTCCTGTATCCTCAGTAATCAAGATGCAGAGTCAGTTACTGGATCATTTGACTTCTTACTGAGCTGGGAAACCTCAATCTGCTGTACAAACGCCTACAAATAAGAGAGATATTGAGTCGGTTTCTCCTCTGGGAATGTAAATGGGGAACAAGAGTAACGCTCTTGAAACAGTGTAAAAGCAATCTCTGAGGAGAACCTGGATCTTGTTTCTCTGTGTGTGTTCATGGTGCTGTAAAAAACAGTTTTAACACACAGACCTGCCTAACCTCAAGTTGTAGTGAAATTTCCCAGGGCTTCCAGATAACTCCCAAAGTCTTGGGAAATTCAGTTCAGTGTTTGCAATCAATGATGTTGTAAGAGCTATGGTGGCAATGGCAGCAGGTTTGCACGCTCTGAGCTCTCAGATGGTAGCAAAGCAAACCTTCCTCTGAAGGAACTGCTAAAAGTACAACCCTCCAGTTCCCAGGTATTCTCTAAATGAATAGGACTGTGAGGGACAGATTATTTTCCATCCTGGTTCAAAAAGCAGCTTTTCCCCTCACTCCTGTAAGTCACCATCTTGACTTACTTGGTAGCTCCTTTTTACATCCCTTCTCCCTCTTTCTCTCTGCTTCCCTCCCTACTCCCCGCAAAAAATAAGGGGTGAAAATAATAATAGAGAGGGAGGCTGCTGGAAGTATTTCAGGCTTTTCTCTCCCTTTTCAGCAGGGGGTAGGTCAAGTTGTCTTGTAATATATGTAAACCTAAGAAAACAGAGTTTTGCCTATATGCTCTGCAACAAAATTTGAGTAGATTTATGGCAAATATATACAGTTTACATTTTACCACAGAAACAGACAATTTTTCTTTACAATGTGCAAGATCTTTTCTAGCTATACAGGGGGAAAAAAACAAAACAAAACAACCCACCAAGGTATTTTTCCACCATGTGCTTTACTTTGCAATGTCTCTCATTCTGCTAATATGATGAGGCAACTTCTTTGCCATTTCTTCCTTTTTTGTTTGTGAAAAGCTGCCATGTTCTGCAGTCACAAAATGCATATCATGGTGCAAATGGGAAAGAGCCAAATATTCCTCCTTTTCCATAAACTTAAATTGTAGCAATACAAAATATTTCAGCTTTGGGTCACATGGTATGATGTAAGATGAGTGGTGGGCTGTAGATAAAAGATTCTGTAGAGATGAGGGTTGTATCTAGTAGAGGCAGAAAAAGAATGTTGATAGTGGCGTGTTCTGGTGACTGGAGGAAAGCCAAAGTCTGTGCTTCACCTCAGATGAGTTCAGGGTTTCCCCCGCCCATGTAAATTAGATACAATCCTAAATCTAACAGAAGTGCTTCACAAATATATTGCAGTGAACACTAATGCCTGTGTCCCTGCTTTCTAGATTATTTTCTTCCATCTTCCTGGCATTATGTCACATTTTCAACTAATTACAGACAATGCAAGGTGGGAAGGTGAAAGCAATTATTTCTTTGCTTCCAGAAATAGAGTCAGAGCTTTACCAGTCATATATAAATGGCAGCAGTACCTTTTAACATATTCAATAAACAAAGTGTTGATAGTGCCTTCAAGATAGCTGGAGGGGAATGGTCACTCAGGATTAGATTTTTTTTTTTAGAGGTTCTCATCATAATTTTGCCAGAGTACAACTGACATCCATGCTTATACAAATGATAGAAAAGTTTCTTGGTCCTTGAAAACTAGCCATACTGTACCAGAGCGAATAGAGAGAATGGTGCTGGTCCAGTGCTTTCCTATCTGCCACACTTTAAGTGGAAAGGTTGAACAATCCCCTGTCCTGACACTTGTACATCAGGCAATATGAACGAAGCTCTGAAAGGAAGAGTATTTGCTCTAAGAACCTGTGTCACTCCAAGAAGATAAAGTTTCAGTTTTGTGGGTGACTTAATATCTTTGTTCAATGCTATAATAAAAATAATTTTTAAAAAGTCCCACCAGCCCTAACACTCCTATTCTCTGTCCTAGGGTTGCCCTGGTTCTGTGCTTGGCAGGCTGGCTTTGCTCTGAAGCACGCCAGCTCTCCATACCTTGTATATTTTAATGCTGACACTGATCTTCAATCAGCCTTGCTCTGGGCTTCCAGTGAAAATATGCCAAAATGTCATAGGTTTCCAAATGAAATGCAAATACTGAACTTTCTGAAATTTACTGATAGTATTTTACTCCTTTACTGTGTCTGAGCTGTACCAACGAGGCACATCGGAAACAAGGGTTTAAGGTTCCTGACAGCAAAGGTCTTTGCACTTGCCACTCCACAGGTGTCCCAGCTGGATGGTCTGTGGCACCTTGATGATCTTAAGGTCTTTTCCAACCTAAATGATTCTGCAGTCCTACCTCCCATGAAGAATATGAGTCCTCTGCTTGCTTGCTCACTCAGTACAATGAAAAAAAAAAAAAAAAAGTAATGAAATACTCGAAGTCAGGTCAGACTACCTTTCCTCATGTGTAACTGTTATTACACAGATGTCACAGCAGCAGGTGCAAAATAAATACCTGGGTAATGGAAACCATTTGCTTTGCCTTTAGCCACAGGCACCAGGTCTGATTTACTTGTGGCTGGCAGCTAAGAGAGCAAGGGAGAGCCAGGTCCCTATAGCCAGGTTCACTTGTACTTGCTCAGAGATGGGAAAAGATAGCCACAGTGGAAGCTTCTCCAGAGGAGATCATCCTATTTTTCACTCCAACCCTCTTCTTCATGTTCCCTACTATTCTGCCAGAGCAGTGAGATTTAGCTGAGCCTCAAATCCACACTTACTCACTGCCCTTTCATCATTTGGACCTCGGTGGATGTACACAATCTGGAGCAGTCTTTGCTCAAGGCAAACAAAGTAAAGGAGGAGAGTGACATTTCAGTCTTTCATTGCAGAGTCATTCAGGTCACTCACTGAAATTATAGACACCAGCTCCAGCAATGTTAACAGCCAACTTTAGATTATTAACCATCCTTTTGATAGCAGTACATTTATGGTGCCAGTGCATAGAGAATTCCTCCAAATTACAGGGTGTCCTAACACAGCCGGTCAAACCACATGGACCTCTAGATGCAGTAAGCAGTATAATTAAACCTGTTTTCTCATTTGTACTTTCCTAGCAGCACTCAAAATAGGCTTTCAACCACTGGATGCTGCTTTTTGCATCAGGCTATGAAAAGAGATAAGAGCGAAGGGTGCCTTAACAATAGCTCATTAGGAAGACATCAACCATTTTCTTTTATTGCATTATTTATGTTTTGGGTGATAATACAGCACTATTTCCAGGGCAAAGTGCACTCAAGAAACCTGTAGGCCTATTGGCCTGTAAGTGGTTTCATTTGATTAGATTTAGAAAGGGAGAAAGCTCCAGCAATTTCTTTTACCTGCTGTTTTCCTGAAAGACCTGAGCTTTTTCTTACCCTCATCAGTCCATATATTGTCAATACATTTGAGATCCACCAAACTTCATTAGCCCTTTCAGATGCTTCTGGGAAAGGCAGTGACTCTTTTTTTATCCCCCAAGGCTCTAGAAATTTTTCACTGCAACAATCACTGGCATGCCTGGTAGAATCAAATTTTTAATATAATGACCTGCATACAAGCAAACAAACATGAAGAGAACCAAAATATTTAGATCATAAAGCTGATTTCACACAAAGGAATCCATGTTAAAAAAAAACCTCTACCAAAACTAATAATAATACAGATAATGGTCATGAATACTTATTTTCATTCCTTTAATTGTATTTTATAGTTAGTGAAGTACTCTGTTAATTACAATCTTTCCTCATGTATTTTTATTTTTTCTGCTACAGAGCTATTTTCACTGCCTAGTCCTGCTGCTGTACATTTTGGTACCGATGTAAAGATCCAAGAATAAATTTTGGCCCTGACCATGGAATATTTACTCACTTTGAAATGTAAGTAAAAGAAATGCAACCGATAACTGGAAACTGTAAGAGTTGGGAATTCCTTACTTATTGTAATGCAACTTTAATCTCTTTAACTGTTGCTTTTCTGCTATAACAATACTAATGATTATTAAAAAAAATCAAAACTGAACAACAAAAGGAAACAAAAAACCAACCAAATCAAAACAAAAACCAACTAACCGAACACAAACAAACAAACAAACAACAAAAAAAACCCACCCAAAAACCAAACAAAAAGCCATGCAAAGCTGGGAGGTGCAGAAGGGATGGAAACTATCAAATAAACTATCTGATATTCCAAAGAGAACATGAGAGAATTTGGGTTGGAGATAGAGGCTATGGCATAGACTGTATGCTACGTCTGCTCCATGTTGTGGAGAGGGACTCTAAGAGAGTTCATAGGGTGAGAATCAATCCCCATGCCTGTATGTAAAAATTAATTAAGAGATCAGACAGCAACTAGGAAGAACAGCTCCTCATGCTCCTTTAAGCATGGAAAGTCTCCACTAAATATGCTTACTGTGAAGAAGAATGGTGCCTTAATACTAAATGAGAAAGCACTGTTTAAATTATAAAGTACAAATACGTTTAGTATCTGAAAGAGCCTTGTAGCCAATAAAAAAATAACCAAACCACAAAACCAAAGAAATATGGTCAAAAGAGATCTGATTTAAAAAGTAATAGAATTGGTTTGACTATATATACTATTCACTGCTTTTCTGAATTACAGATCACTGACATCTCCACCCAGAAATGCAATGTACTTGTATTCATCTTGTTGATGATATATACTCAGAGGGCTATTTCTCTAATTGATGGCTTCATCATTCAATTCAAGATGCATAAGGATAGCTATTGTTATCTAACACTATCATATGTTCCTATTGTTCCACACTTCTCTCCTTGTCAATAGCATCCAAGATATCCTATCTAAATCTTCAAGATAGCAAAAGAAAGGTGCATTATTTGTTGACTCCACACATTGCATTATTAAGCATTTGTGAGCAACCTGCACATCTCCCCACTGACATTTTTAAGTATTCAATTAAAATTGGACAAGAGAGTACACCAATAGAAATAAATACTCAGTTATATGAAGGCTTTGCACTGAATTCCTAAATTATTCTAATACAGGTGCTTGCTAGCAGGCACTCAGTTGAAATAAGGACAGTGATGCGAGTATGAGAATAAATGGTGTATGATAGGAAGGAAGGCAGCTTGCTTTATGGTGGAGTCATGGGAGAGGTTTGACAGGAAATGCTTCTCCCAATACAGCTAAGCAGGGAAGGAGAACCCTATTATATGGATGAGCGGGACCAGCTCTGGCATCTTGTCATTCTAACTTGTATGAGTAAGCAAGCTTAATTGTGCCTTGTCTTTTCAAGATGACTTTCCACCAACAATCTCATTATCACACACATATGTTTATTGCACAAATTCGAGTCCCTTCATGCAGACCTGAATGCAGTGATGAGAGCAGCAATAGCAGCAATCTCATGTTATCCAGTAACATTGTTTTTCCTTTTTTTCCCTTTTAATCAGACGGATGTGACCTGCCTTCTCCTTCTGCAACTAACAGGGTGACCAGAGGCAGTGGAATGCACACCAGGACTGGAACAAATAGAACCAGAGGGAAAGCAAGCTGTCAAAAGAACAGTGTACTGAAGAGGAAAAATGTAAAACATGACTTCTATTTACCATCATTAATATGTAAAGTTAACATGTTTGTCATGGAATATATTAATATGTATATTTTCCCATTATGTAGATCTTTTCTTATATTACTTACTAGAAACAGATATAATCACAATGATGGGGCAAGAATGCCACTTAAAAATTAGGTGATGCCCAGTCAACATAATATAACCACTACAGTGTCATTTCTGATTTAGATATGGTGATATCAGTATAATTGCCGCTGGGAAGAAATTAAAATGGCTGTTAATGATAAATAAAATGACAAGAAGGAGGATCCTCCTTCACATATAATTCCAAGCAAAATACAGCTGCTGAATTCCTTGAGCACTCGGTGCCGTTCATTGATAAAGAAGAATCAAGGTTTTGTGCAGTTGCATGGCCATAAGAGCTGCCCTGTCCTTTCCCAAGCCCAAATGTAAACACTATACGTCTAAAAAGATTTCACCATGCTATTTCCACTCAGGGGAGGTGTAATAGTGAAGCTCGCATGAAGTGAATATTAACGCTATTCTAGCAGAGAGCACTGTGCATAACAAACAGAAAGAAAAGCAAAAACAGGTGGAGGGAGAAAGACAACAGTGCATGTGGATACTTTACAAAACCTCCAAATACTCCTGCCTTGTCTCTGTCAACATAGGCAGCCTTAGCTCAGGGATCAAAAGACCTTCATACATTTGTTTTATATCATAAATGTGTCAAGATTGAGCTACACAAAGCATCATTCACCCACTACACATGGCTTGTTAGCCTAGTCGAGAGCATCTTTCAACTCATTCACACATTAAAAGCCAGGAAACCAACATTTGATTACTAGTTCTAGCATTAAGATCAAAGACCATATCTTCCCATCTGTGAAGAGGAAGAGCCAAATTGCTTTCTCCTCTCTCTGCATTTACAGGAGAATTTAAGAGTTGAAACACAAAATCAACATTATACTTCACATCCCATGAATACACAGTTCCAGCCTATAAAAACACAAAGCAGCCACTATAAGTTACATACATTTTCTTGGAAAGAAATATAAGCAAATCTGTAGTCACATCTTCACAATACTCCCAGTCTGCAGTTATCCAAAGCTCAGAGTGGCTTGATCCACAGGTGTTATCCTAGTGTATAAAATTACAACACCTCTTAAAAGGGAAAATACCATATACCTGCCTTTTATTCTTCTCTTGATATCTTCAAAATCAGATGGTGGTATAAGGGTTAGATTAAATGAAAGCACTAACTTAAAGTCACAAAACCAAAACTGAAACAGGTCAGGTAAGTCAATATTATTTCATTATCATAGTTAGGTTTTTACTTTCCTGTTGGTCAAAGAAGCTTAAAAACATAAGTAAATAAAAATCAGCCCTTAACCTGGAGAATAATTATGTCAACTTTCAGGTGAAACTTTTTTTTTTTTTTAATTCATTCTAGCCAATGCAAATTCTTCTGCAGGGGATTTACTCTTAGGCACAAGTAGCCACAACATAGCAAGGGCAGTGAAAGAAGAGAAGGTAAAAAAATTAATAATATGTATCATGCTTTTTAAAATATGGCAAATTAACACAGAAAAGACCCTAATGAAACAGCTGAACCACTGACCCAGCATTTTGAGATATTCAGGATTTTTTCCTTTTTTTGGTGGTCTGTTTTAGCATGTGAAAGAAGTGCAGAGCTCAGCCAGCCCCTAGCTAATTGCTCTGGCTCTTTTGCATGAAGATCATTTGCTGATAAATTGTAACAGACACATTTAGGCAACAAGTTTTTATAGGATGCCTGGTGCTCTTTATACTGCAATTAGTGTTATTTAGTATACATGTTTTCTTATACATTGTTGTTCTTTCTGGCAAACAATAACAATGAAATCTGCACCCTTCAAGTGGCTGAATCTTTCCTCATGTTTCCTGGATTTGAGCTGTCTTTTGGGAGCGTAGAGTCATCAAAGGAAAAATCCTACCTAATGTTTAGTAAATGATGTTTTATTTTAATGTCTTTTTGGGAAAGTTAGAAGAAAATGTGGACTGAGGCTGATCTCATTCTTTTGCCAGCTTTACAAAAGACACTAGGAACAGTTTATTTTAGAAAGCAAAGCATTTTGATCTGCTGCTGCAAAGAAAAGCCTTCCTATGGGTTCACATCTTGGAAGATTCCTTGCAGTATTTACTCAAGTGTGCCATGAATAGGTAATGAAAAATCACCAATTCTGTCATCTCCAAACCTCCGCTCACCAGCAAAGTATCAAGGAGGCACCTGCTCTGCATCTTTTGCAGCAGTGGTAAGGTTCTCTGGGCAGCAAGTTCTCCATGTGTGTGTCCATTTGTGCAAGACACACACCTACCACTAGGTACTGCAATGGTGTTACATGCCTGGTCTACCTTCAGGCCATGCTAACATTCATGTGCAAGGTATCCCTCCCTTGTACCATGGGGAATGCAGTCTGGTTGCCCTGAAAAAGAAGAGTTCTGAGCTGAGATGCAAGCAGGGAATAAACTGAAATTCATTTCTTCTAAGGTGATTCAAATGCATGGTTTAAGGACGGTGCTAACCACAAAAATACAGGGACTTGTTTTTTGAATAGGGATACACCTTTTTGAAGTTCTTCTGCTTACCATAAATTAAATGTCACAAGAGAATTCAGACACCCTGTTCTCATCATAATTGCTACACCTGAAAGCCTTTCTTTTTCATTAGCTGCAGAGCTTTCTTGTGCATTACCTGATTTTCTAGGATCTCTTGCACAAAGAGTAGAGGAACTGCTCTGCACCCTGAGTCCTGTTAGCACAGGATTTGATTTACAATTTCCCACCCTGTTGCTACTGCCTCAAAGTACCTAAAACTTTACATTTGGACACCTACAGGAGCAAAGAGATCATGAGCTAAGCAGTCTTAGAACCTACATTTGACACAGAAGGTATTATTCACTATCCAGAGAAATGATCACTATCTGGGTCCTAGATGTGCTCCAGAGACTCAACTGACTCAAGAAATGGAGGACAAATTTCTTCTCTCTCCTGTGACCATGCCAACAACTGAGCTAAATGGTCAGTTCAGTTTTGCTCATTCTCCGTGACCTAGTAAATGTCTAAATCCTACACCAAACACATCAGCAAGAAACCCTGAAAGAGTCCTATCCCAAAGCAAGCTATGCAGCCTGTTGTGACAACCCTGGGTGGCTCTTTCTGGGACCACTGTGGCATTCACAGGTGAATCAGCAGCAGTAATCCTTCAGGTAGGGGTCAATTACTAGGACTAATTTAACGAGAATTATCACCCAGCTCCTGTGAAAATTCACAGAATCACAGGATGGGTAAGGTTGGAAGGGGCCACAGTAGGTCCAACCTCCTGCTCTGATCCAGCCTCCTGCTCGAGGAGGGTCCCCTAGACTACACTGCACAGGATCAAGTCTAGATGGTTCTTGAATATATCCAGTGAGGGAAATCCCACACCCTCTCTGGGTAACGTGTTCCAGTACATGGTCACCTGCACAAAAAAGAAGGACCTGGGAGTCCTGGTGGGTGACAAGTTGACATGAACCGGCAGTGGGTCCTAGTGGCTGGAGTTTCCTTGTGTGGGATGCTGGAATGCATTGCCAGGAGTTTGGCCAGTAGGTCTATGGAGGTGATCCTCACCGTCTACGGGGCCCTAGTGCAACCACATCTGGAGTGCTGTGTCCAGTTCTCAGACCCTTGAGAAACGAAAGATAAGGAGCTACTGGAGAGGGTCCAGATGAGTGCCACAAATATTTTTGGGGGTTTGGAGCATCTCTCATGAGGAGATACTGTGGGAGCTGCAGCTCTTTAGTCAGTTGAAGAGAAGACTAAAGAGAGGATCTTATTAGTGCATGTAAACATCTCTGAGGTGGGTGCCAAGAGGATGGTGCCAGATTCCTTTCAGTGGTGGCCAGTGACAGGATGAGGAGCAATGGCTATAAACTAAAACACAAGAAGATTCACCTCAACACAAGGAAGAACTTCTTTCCATTGAGGGTGGCAGAGCACTGAACAGGCTGACCGGAGAGGTCATGGAGTCTCCTTTGGAGACATTCCAAACACACCTGCACACATTTCTGTGTAACCTGTTCCAGGATGGTAGAGAGGCACCTTGTCTAGATGATCTCCAGAGGTCCCTTTCAACCACAACAACGTTGTGGTTCTGTGATTCTGCCCATTGCCTGTTGTCCTGTGACTTAGCACCACTGAGAAGAGCCTGACTCTATCCTCTTTGTACCCTCCCTTCCCATCCTGAACAATCACTGCCAGGACCTTGGCTTTGCAAGAGAAAACTGCAAAAAGGTGTCTTCAGTAGGGTGTTTACTCCAGGGAGGTTGTGTGGCCCAGCAGAGCACTGGAGGGGAAGTCCTGCCTGCTGGCTGATCTGCACCGTCCTCATCAGCTCTCTGTCATCTTCCCCACAAAACTCCTGCCTCACCCCAGCTCAGCTGAGGTTGGTAATGTCCATGGGATTTTTTTAACCACAGGCCATAATACTGTATAATTACAAAAGTACTTCATAAGAGACTTTCAATTGCATATCCTGAAAAAATACCCAGAGCCTTTGAAAACGTTGTTATTCCCTTCTCTTTCCCACATGTTGCATGACACGTTTGAAGTCTGAAAATGGACCAAGCCATCTCTGCAACTTCCCTGTCCCTACTTTCCTAAAGCAGACCTTTCTGAAGAAAGCATTTCCCTTCAGAAATTCTTTAGCCACCACTGACCAAATGGATACGGAAGGCAGCAGGGAGCAATTGGAGCCAGCACCTTGGTTTCCCCAGACAGGTGGAATGCACCATTTCCCAGACAGGTTTCCAATGCACCATTTGCCACCTCTAGCCCAGCCCTATCTGTTCCTTCAGTGGGAGACAGAGGGCTACCTGTGATCATGGAGAACTGTGGGGACAAAAATTAATCGTAAAGTAATATTTATAGTTCCAAATGGAAAGTGATGAGAGAAAAAACAATTCCCGCATTTGAATTCTTGTGTTACTTTCAGAGAATTAACAAAATCTAATTCTTATTTAATATTGTAAAGCTATTGGAAATAGTTGCACAGATTTCTCAATCTCTCCCACTTGGTGAGCCCTGCTTTCAAGTACATAATGGGGCAGTGAGCTGTTATATGACACATGCTGTAAAAATGGGCCAACTAAACAAAAAAATATATATTTATAATATATACTATAATAAATAAATATACATAAATAAAATGTAAAGTGGCACCATTTTTCCTCAGAGAGGGCCTGAGACAGACCAAGCAGTCTCATATGTGCCTAACTTTAGGCAGGCACCAAAGTTCGCTGCTGAAGGAGAAGAGTGGAATTGCTTGCATTCTTGGAGTGAAGCACGTGGAGTTTAAGAGCTTTGTGGAATCCCAGCCTAAACTAATAGCATTGTATTTCTTGTTAACAGAGAACAAAAGCAAGCCAGTTTGGGATCACACTGACCTAGATGCTATCAGAGGTTAGCAAAATGACTGGTCGGACCTGTCAGGACTAAACAGCTGCATCAAGCAGTGGGGGGGAGCTCTGGGGGAAGGAGGGCACTGGAATTGCAAACAGAGAGACAGAGGAGCAGGAGGAAAAGATGGAAACTGCGTGTCCTGAATACGCATGAACGTGTGCGTGTGTGTGTGTGTGTGTGTGTGTGTGTGTGTGTGTGTGTGTGTGTTCTCTGCAGCTGAAGCTTTGGTCTTGTCATTTGCATATACACAGATCACCGGACATCTTCCGCCCAACCTTTCAGAAACAACCTTATGGCACCATGACTCCCATGCTCTCAGCACTCCTTGGGCTCCATTTCCATAAATTACCGTACAAAAGGATAATAGCCTGTTAGCAGTCCCAGCGCTGTTTGACATACAAAGCACCAGGAGCAGGAGTATTTTCCTTGCCATCCTGTGCCCCTCTTGTGGACCAGGTGTAGCCCCACTTGCAAAATGTGGTACTGTATCAGCGTTTCTGACCTGATTGCAAAGTAACTAAAGCTGATTTATCATGATGGGCTAATCAGGATGACAAGGTTGGGTAGGTGACATTTTCCAAAATCTCAAATTTATTTTTTTTTTTAAACCCCTTAGCAATTTATTTTCTGAATAGCAAAGTTTTCTCCAAGAATGTTCCAAAACACAGTCAAGGTTAACCATGCTGTGAGCTTATTCAATATTTATGATTCTTTTTTATTTGTACTAGGACTTTTTGGGGACTCCAAATAGTCCATTAATCAAACCGAGTGACAAAATAGGCCATTTGACAATTTGTACAGGGACTGCGGGGTTTTTTTTGGTTTTTTTTTCTGTTCAAGAATAAAGAACCAACTTAACTTCATCAACAGTTCCTGATTAATTGTTACAAAGTGTCATCCATAAATTTTCCTTCGATCTAATAATCCTTTCAGAAGACTTAACAATATCCCCAGTGATTTGGGTTTTATTGAGGGCTGAGTTCCTGGAGAAGCAGTGACACAAATAGCTCAAGTGAACTGAGACACCTCCGTGGACAGTCTTCACAGAGTTGACAGTTCTGAAATACAATTATCAGTGTGATCTGCTTAAGAATTCATCATCAGCTCCTGCCTTCTGAAGACTTAAAAAAATACCGAGGCATACAAAGAAAAAGAGGTGATAAGAAGGCATCATTTTCTTTCAGCCTCATAACTGTAAATTGAAGAAAATTATTTTCTTTGCCTGCAGCTCATTGGCATATAGGCAGCATTATATTATAATTTCATAAGCATAAATCCTTTGAATAAATTTCAGAAGAATAACTGAATTAGAAATGCAAGTAAAGTATCTAAAAAACTTAACTGCACTAGGCAGGAAAAACTGGATGCGAGTAAAACTGGCATGGGGAGATTTACTGTCTGCCTTCTCATCCCCTGTCTGTGAAGGGAATACTCCCCCACTCCTCCCACTAACCTGATCCAGCTAAGGTAAATATTAAGAAAAAAAATGTTAATTTCAACCATCATTTCCATACACAGCAGGAAAATATGAAATCTAACCCACCTTGCTGCCTTCTTTCACAGAATTTCAGCTGTATTTCATCATTAATTAATCTTGGAGATACAACAGGCTTGGGGTTTGTTGTAATTATTGTTATTTGTTTATTTATTAGTAGTAAGCATATGGGAGATCAAAAGCATGCCTCTCAACTGTTCCCTAGCAACAAGTCAGTCAGTTATTCACACAGAAGTTGTCCAACCTTCCCACAAAGTAAATCTGGGATGCAGTGCTCCCGCAGCACCCTCCTTGCCCCATCCTATGGGCTGAGGGATGCTGCAGGTGCTGATGCTCTCCCATGCCTAGCCAGGTGAACTGCTCAAGTGTCTGCTAGGGGCAGAAATAACTCACCTTTTCTGAGAAGCCCTGGGGAAAGGCTCGATTTTATAGTTGCATCATAAGATGATTGCAAGCCAGGAGATCAAATTTAAGCCCTGTTATTGACTTCCTGTCCAATTTGGGCAAGTACTCTCTCCTCAGTTACCTGCCCGCCCGCCTTTGGGAATTTAGACTCTTGTCTCTCTGTGACTCAGCTACTCACCTTTAAAATGGACATGCTAGTTTAATATTCTCCACCATTTTTATTTTTTCCCCTGATTTTTCTGTTATGATATGTATCTTACTATTATGCTACATTTTCAGTTGACCTGGATTGCTAAGGCCACTGTTGAACTTGGTGCAACACTCCCATGATTTCAGCTGGAGAAGGTTTATTATCAACGTAAGTATGAAGAGCACTAATTAACACCCAGGTTGTCTTAACTAGTGTGAAGCCCTCACAACTGCACCCTTAAAGCCATATGTATTTCCACTCTGATTGATCTATTATTTGTTCATAGAGGCAACATAGCTACTGTAGGGAGAAAAGATCCAGGGGCAGTGGCTTTATTTCAGCTTGCTCCTGTCTGCAGCGTGGGTAACCAAATCAGCTTCACCCTTGCCTAATTTTTCACACGGAATACACCTTCTGCCTGGAAGAGGTGCAACATTTTCTCCAGTTCCTGCATCTGACTTGCAGAACAGAGTCAAAACATGAACACATCCCTTATGTAGAGGGAAATTCACAGCCATGATGAGTGGCATAGCGCTTCCCTCCTGTCTTCTACAAGCTGCATAAGTATTAGCTGGTTGCACCACACCCTGGATTTACTGCAGTTTCAACACACTAAATGTACATGTGTTGCACAGTGTGGGCTGCTCAGCATGCACAAACCTGAAGGACCATGGAGGAAAACACTAAACATAATTTTGTAATTTTATTATGTGCTATGGCTCATCAGTGGACTTCAAAAAACAGATTTACACAAGTGATGTGAATTTTATATGGGACTTAGGGTATGAATCAGATATGCATTTAGACTAGACAATAGGAAAATTAGGCTAGAGGGGATCTCAAGAGGTCGCCTGGTTCAGCTTGCTAATTTCTGTTGGGATTTCTGTATAGCTAAATTGGTCACGAACAAGGAATATGTTTGCTCCCAATATTACTAGAAGAAACTGTATGTGTGAGGGGAGAGTGGGAGGATCAGCTTTCCTAAATAAACTACGTAAGTCCACTGGATAATTTCCAAGGACTCATAACCCTTTTTGAATCATAGAGAAATTTCCCTGTAACACAGTGGTCAATAGCTCCAATGTGTTTTACTCTCTAGTGGCCCTCTCAGCAAGGGCTGCTTCATGCCAGTCTTCAAATCTGGTCTCTCAGAGATCTTAGCAGATGAACTATTAGGAAAAAATAATCACCAAAAAATATGTTTCCTTGATCCTTGGGCTTCTCTCCCACTCAAGAATAACGGAACCACTTTTATCTTGAACTATTAAAAATATCCATTTTGCCAGATACCAGGCCTGTAACATTTTATCCTGATAAAGCATCTGGAAAGCTCTGAGCAACTCAATACAGAAGATTAGGATGGAAATGCTCAGCTGTACACTACATACATAGCTACCACTATTGCAGCTGCTTCTGTGGCTGGCTGAATCTTGCACTCAGTATCTTTTCACTGGTTCTCCTGATATTCAGAGAAAGAAGGTTTTAGTGGCCCCTGCTTTCTGTTTTTCATGTTGTGTGTTCATGACCCCCAAAATAGAGGTTACCTATTAATTAACATCCTACCAAGTAATGAATCTCAAATAATCCTTTCCCAGGTGAATCAAGGATGTGTCCTCCCATTCACCAACTCACCCAAGCAAAGTGATTTAAAAGATTTTCCAGTTTGATTTTAATAGGGGTGCATGGAGGCTCTTTTCTCCTGTAACTCTTCCCTGTTTCTGCCCTGGCTTAACATGCATATGGGACTAGTAACTTTATGTGTATCTGAGGCCATTGACATAGGGATTTCAAGAGATGAGGCAGCAGAGTCTTAGACTGTGTGATATTTATCCTGGCTTTTTCTCTTTTGATCAATTAAAAGGAAAAAAAATATCCATACCTAGAATGTTCCCACCTACTCACCTGTGTCTTCCCTGACTTTCATGGGTAATGTACTGGGGTATGTACTGAGGGTTGCTGTGATTCACAGAAGAACAGAAGTAAATGTCACTTACAAATAAAACAGCACTGTTCTCTCATACAATATGCAGTGCCTTATGATTTCAGTTCTGAGGTCAGGATTTCTACCTCCAAGATTAGCCAAGATGGTGACTGTCACAAGAAAGGGAATTTGGTGGGTGCCAAGAAGCCATTGGGAGGGAGGCACATGCCCCAGGAATGAGAAAACCAGCCTATGAGCAAAGAAGGAAGGGGAAATTCTTTTCAAGGACTCAGGTATTGCTGTCAGCCCACCCTGGTCATAGCCCACACACACACACACACACACACACACACGGAGACACACACACCCCGCACATGCAGGCATGCAGTCAAAGCAGCACCAGTGGAAGGGCTAAAGGGTGGCAGCCAACCAGCCAACCTTCCCCCTGCATGCAAAGAGCAACATCCAGCCTGGGAGGCATACCAGCGGTTTGGGCAATAATGGAGACTACAAGGTACTTCTCTTCTCCCCTGCTTGGCAAAGGTGTGAAATTCAGCAGGTGAGGTACATGGCTCCAAGCATGTGATATTTTTCATGTCACAATTTGCCCCTTTTTTTTTTCCTGGGGAAAAATATTGTCACTTTTTTTTTTTCATCAATTTAATTGGATGCAATTTGTCTCAGCTTTTCTCTGCAGTATTTGTTTACTTTCTCATCAGGACCGACACAGGCCAATTAGTGTAGTGTAATTGTTTAACCTAGTCAGCACGCTGCACTGGATGGAAGAGCGTGCTGGTTGCGAGGGAGGCAGGGATGAAGGAGCAGTCACTGGCTGCAGTGTGGCACGAGGGCCTTCAGGAATCGCTGACACGACACCGTCCCCTGGAAGCGCAAGTTGCTCTGACATCCCAGCAGCCCAGATTCCTTGTTCTCTGTCACTGCTATCACGGTATGATCAATTCCCAGAGCTAATTCTTCAACCACACCGTGCCCAGAGCGCTGCACGGCATTATCTCCTTCCTAGGATGCCCCCTGAAAGCAAAATCTACTGCAACCATAGAAACCAGAGGACTTAAGTGATGTGTCATGTACTGTCTCTGTTTTCAGTACCTTTGCCAAGAATACAATGTGAGAGCCTGTAAGAAGGTTGATTTAATTCCTTCATCCCACACCTCTGTAAAGACAGACAGAAATTAGCCACAGAATGACTGACATATGTTTGCTTTTCTCTCTGAACTCATGCAGAGCTGCCAGAGGAACAGGGCTGCTAGTGCCAAAAGTGGAGATGGAGGTGGGAGAAGGGTTTGGTGGGGCTGGTTCAGTGGAGAGCCCAATGCTGAATGTGGCTTATGCAGGGAGGCTGGTAAGTGGAAGAAAATGCAATGAGTAAGGTCCGAATGACAAAATATTTAAAGTTGTTTTGGCTCTAAAGCGTTGATCAAACTCATACAGTTGTGCCATGCCATGGAAGTAGTTTTGCATGGATTGCAAAAGCTATTGACATTTTTCCCCTGCTTTGCTGTGAAGGGTACCTGGGGGAGGGAAGAAAAGGCTATTGAGGTGGCCATTGCAAATTTATGAGTCTTGTTTGCCAGAGCTAGCACAGAAAAGAAAGGAAAAAGGGCATTTTAAAATGAAACAATAATTGAGGAGAGGAAGAAAGTATCTTTCTTTTTTTTTTTTTTCTTTTTGCTTTTTCCTTTTCTTTCGTTCTTCTTTGAAATCAGACCAATGTTGTGATTAACTTGCATTCTGCAGCACAGTTGATGTGACAGTCAACCAAATTAATCCCATTATGCAAAATCCGGTTCACAAGTGGTTTTTCTTTTTTCTTGGTTTTTTTTTCTTTTTTTGCAAAATTATGTCAATTTCCCCATAAATTGGAGAGACCATGTCAGTTTTCTCTATTGCATATAGACACTACACAGTGCTGTATGTCTATATTCCTTTAATGCAGTAAGATACAAATTTTAGCTCAGTGGCACAAATTAAGATTCATAACTTTAATGCTGATGTTTCTGTTTACATGAGGCTTGTAGGAAAATTTCCATTAGTTTGGCATTCATTTTCATTCTTGCATTTCATAACATACCAACTATTAAAAAACAAGAGGATGAAGAGCTTTAAAAAATAAACAACCAGCAACCTGAAGTAAAAATGCCTAATTATTTTGATAACAGAAGCATGATTTTTTTTTCTTTTTCCTCTCTCCCACTTCTTTTTTTCCCTCTTCTTTCCTTTTAAAGGAATTTGCCGCCTGTGGTAAACAAGCCTCCTCAAGGCTCCCCGTGGTGTGCGTGGTGTCTGGCGGCTGGAGTAGGAGACATTTCCACAACTGCTACCCTTTCAGCTGAATGTGGCCATGCAGTAGGTGGCCAAATCTGTTTGGCTTTCACTGAGATCTGTGAATTCCCTGCATCCAACCAACTTGTCAAATTAAAACCTTGCCTGCTCTGTGCTGAAGAACAGACGTGCAATGGAAGCTTCTTGCACTCTAGCCCTTTGTCACCAGCACGCTGAGCTCCCAACATCTGCTCGCTGGACCTGGCTTTTGCACCTTGTTCATTTATAATGCAGCAAACCTCAGCTTCCACATCACAGGACTTAAATTGCCCCTGGTTTAAAAAAAAAAAAAAAAAAAAAATCAAAAAAAGGAACATCCAGAGGGGAGCAGAAGAGAAATCAAAGATCTAATATATACCTTCCTCACCGATTTGGGAATAAACATATTTTTAAGTGAGAGGTTTGTTGGGTTGTACTTTTTTATCCCAGTAATGCTTTCTTGTACAGTGAATTGTTGACTTTTTTCCCATGCTTTAGATTTATTAGACATGTGTCAAGTTGTCAGCCTCCTACCGCTTGCATTTGTGTCCACCTTGCAAACAGCAGGGAAAAATATTTTTTTCCCTTCTCTCTCTCTCTCTTTCTCTCTCTCCTATGAATGTTCACTTCTTGGCAGCTCTGAAACAAATTTTGAACAGTTGCTGTTCCTATTGATAGCAGTAGTTTGATGTTAGAAAAAGGGGGTTTTTTTCCCCCAAGTTTCTGACATATACTGGCATATCATCTCACGTCCTACCCTGATGTATCAAAACTAAAGCAAACCAAACCAAGGGGAAAAAAAAAAAAAGAAAAAAT
>VWZN01017956.1:245038-255244 GCA_013396955.1 Regulus satrapa | reverse complement strand
AAAAAAAAAAAGAAAAAAAAAAAAAAAAAAAAAAGGCAGAAAGAGGGGGAGGGCATAAACCAGCATGTTCACACAGCTCCTGAGCCACCGAAGAACACCCGCCCATCTGTTCACCATTTCAGTCCCTTTGTTCTATCTTTATTATATGTATTCCTCAATAAAATGAATTCCTGCTACTTTGACGACATTTCAACACATGCCTCTTAGTCTGTGTTTGAACTGTCTGTGAGGATCTCCTCGCTCCCCTCCTCTCACTTGCCATCAGCAGCTGAGCCGAGGAGATACCTGCCAGACAAGCCAAGCTGGGGGAAAGAAGCCTCCAAGGCAGTGAACAGCTCCCCATGACACAACCAGAGTCTCCAGGGAACAGTTCCAGGTGGGGAATCCTGTGGAGACAGCCCCACATCCTGAGAATGACACACCGTGTGTTGTGTGTTTGCTGTCATCAGAATTATATTGGTGGCAAATACCTCTGTCAGGGGCAGAGCTCTTTTTCAACCCTACAGAATGAGTGCTTAGATTTTATATTTTAAAGCCAGCTAGAGAGATGCTTGCTCTCACACACCGAAATGCTTGTATCTAGCCTTCAAGTGCCTAAATTTTACCCACATCTGCCCCTAGCTTTTGGTACTTACTTTTCTTTTCTAACTCGTGTCCTTCTGTTGCAGCCATGCAATTTTGCAAATATTAAAACATTCCACAGAAAGAGCAGGTCTGAGATCTTAGCTCCACATCTGGTTAGTTGATTGCCTCCCTCTCTTGCCATGCAACTGCATTCCTCAAAACAGATGCATGACAGAGGATCAGCAATGGCTTGGAAATGTCATTTTTGCAAGTTACTGCCTCCAGGGTGTCTCCTGTTGAGAAGAAACTTAAAGTGGGTGAAATGGGGCACCCCAACACACTTTGTTTTGCTTCCTAAAACAGCAGAAAGAGAATTTAAGTCATTGAAGAATTTATCAGAAAACCCAGGCCTCAGTGATTTAGTTGCAGAATATTTGTCAATAGGTCAGTCAGGAGGGGCTACTGCCAGAAGAAAACACTCCAAACTGCCCTATCAGTTTGTTTTCCAGGGACAAAGAACTTCCACTAAGGATTCTTGCTGGCATTACTCTGTCTGGTGCATGGGTTCAGCAGCCTCTCACAGCATTCCAGTGCCACTTTATCCAGCAGTGCCTGGTACCCTCTCAACACCAGGGACACCAGTGCAGTGGTGTATGACTAAACCACCTCTGTTCCCATGCAGCTCTTCCTGCCTGTGAGCAAACAACCACTTAAGGAAACTTTGCACTTTGCATGTCCCCATAGCAATGCAAACCACAGAGCAAATGGAAATTTCTCCTATCCAAACACTCTTCCACACCTGGCATTTCATTGCACTGCAGATATGTAGCTCCAGAGGCACGGGTAGCGCTTCCCTTCCATCCAGAAGCACTTTGCACCCTCTGCCTAATGTCTTACAGCAGTAGCAGCTGTCTGGGGGTAGAGAGGACATGCCCATTTGTTTAGCTACAATTAACATTCATCTGCTGTAATGATTCATCGGGTGATAAAGCAGTGATGAAATGTAACTTTCAGGCTCATCAGAATACATCACCTTCTATGTGGCAAATCAGAAATTCCTGCCACAAGAGAATCCGAGGCTGGTGGCGTTTTCCATCCCCAGAGGCACATTCTTCCTCTTCCCAAACGCAAAAGCCTGGAAATGCCATTGCTGTGCTGACAGAAGGATTCATGCAGCATCTCTGTTTTCACTGCAGCTGAATTCTCTCCTGCTGTAGGTTCAGCCTGTGTGGAATATTATGAACATCTCCACATGTACATTACACCCCAACTCATTGGCTGCTATTTGCTCTGGAGACTAAACATTCGATCTGCCAGCAATCACATTATCGTGCCAGCCAAAATGCAAACCTGAACCATATGGGCAGAAGAGGGACCCATTGCTTCCACACTGCTGTCTCTATTCTTATCCCTCCAGTTCCCTGATGTTGAAACAGACCATCTATTTCCTCTGAATATTATGAAGCAGAGTAAGAAAGGAACTATTTGAGAAAATTACTTTGTTTATTAAAAAATAAAAAGTCTCTATGAAAAATGTTTACCCACTGTTTACTCACCAAACATAAGGTTTTGTGCACAGGCACAAAAAAAATGCAATAAAATAAATACAAGACATTTGGAAATGTGTGCTGCGGATTTTGCCAAAAATGGAGCAACAGAAGCTCACCCTGCCTGAGGGAATGACTGACTGGCTGAGGATGCATACCGTTGGAGCAAGCTGAGTTTAGGGCAAGCAACAGGGCAGACAAAGGGAAAGGTAAAGTGTCTGTCATAGAGGAGAAAATACAGTTTCATTAAGCTGGAGCTCATATCACTTTAAATTCGCAGCTGGACTTTCAAAGTCAGCCTCTGCAGCTCCTGGTGCACTTCTGCACACACTGCTTGAAATCCCGAGGTGCAGAAGGTAGCACAGAGCCCAGCCCTGGCTTCTGTCATGTCCTGTTTATTTCCATAAGTAGTGTTCATAGGTAGCTGGAATAAGTACTGTGCCCTGGCACACTGGGCCATGCTTTGCTGTAGCACAGGGCATAGCAGCTGCTAGGGAAATACTGGGGGAAATGGGGACGTGCTGCCAGATGGGATGGGGCCCATGTAACAAAAAACACCAAAAAGGCCAAGGTAATCAATGTCTTTTTTCGCATCGGGGTTTTTTTAAACTTGGAACAAGGAAGTTTAGTGTAGTTTAGGAACTACTTCGTGTAGTTTAGGAACTACTTCGTGTAGTTTAGGGCATTTAAAGAAACTGGTCAGACACAACTCCATGGGCCCTTATGGGATGCCCCAAAGAGTAGTTTGATGTCTCTGTGAGGCTGCTCTTAATTATCTTGGGAAGGTCATGGTGATGGAGGGGAGGTTCATGAGCACTGGAAGGAAGCAAATGTCACTCCTGTCTTCAAGAAGGGCAAGAAGCAGCAACAGGCAGGCCAGCCTTACCTTGATCCCTGGAAAGGTGATGGAGCAGCTAATCCTGAAAACTGTTTCCAGACACTTGAAAGACAGGTGATCAGCAGCAGTCAGCATAGATTTAGCAAAGGGAAATTGTGCCTGACCAACCTGATAGCCTTCCATGATGAGATGGAAAGCTTGGTGGGTGAGGGGAGAGCCACAGATGTGGTTTATCTTAGTAAGGCTTTTGATATTGTCTCTTTTTAACATCCTCACAGACGACCTGATGTATGGGTTAAATATATAAGGCGGTGAGGTGATTTGAAAGCTGGCTGAAGCACTGGGCCCTGAAGAGATGTGATCAGCAGCTTGAAGCCAGTCACTAGTCACTAGCCAACTCCAGTCCTTTTACTGGGACCAGCACCCTGTAACCCTCTCACTGATGACTCTGACAACAGATTCAGCAAATTCACAGATGGCACATAACTGGGAGAGCTGATGGCAGACTGGATGGTTGTGCTGCCATTCAGGGCTACCCTTGACAGGCTGTAGAAATGAGCCAATGGGAAACTCCTGAAGTTCCACCAAGGAAAAAGCAAAGTCATCCCATGCACTAGTACACTTTGGGGACTGACCATTTAGAAAGCAGCTTGGCAGAGAAGGGCCATGGGACCCTGGTGAACAAATTGACTATGAGCCAGCAATGTAGCCTTGCAGCAAAGAAGGCCAGCAGCATCCTGGGATGCATCAAGAAGAGCTCAGCAAGCAGGTGGAAAGGGGATGATCCTTGCCCTCTACTGAGCTCTAGTGAGGAGACACTACCTGGAGTTCTGTGTCCAGTCCTGGGCTCCCCAGTGGAAGAGAGACAAGGACATACAGGAGCTTAAGTGCAGTCACTAAGCTAAATTATTGGCTCAAAGCATTTGGCATCTGAGTAGAGGCTGAGAGAGGTGCTCCTGTTCAGACCAGAGAAGAGGCTCAGGGGGAGTCTTGTCGATGTGCATAAATATTCAGTACTGGGATTAAAGCAAAAAGAGCTGGGTTCTTCTCAGCAGTGTCCAGTGATGGGACAAGAGGCAATGGGACAAAATGAAACACTTATTAGGAAATTCCCCCTAAATATAAGACAAATCTCCTTTTTTTCCCACGACAGCAAACAAACACTGGGACAGGTTGCCAAGAGAACTTGTCAGGTCTGCATCCTTGGAGATATTCAAAACTCACTTGGAGATATTCAACCTCAACAAAAGGTCAAGACATGACCCTGAGTAGATGACCCTGATTGAGCAGGGGGTTAGAGTACATCATCTCCACAAATGTCTTCCAGCCTGAGCTGTTCTGTTATCTTTGAAACCTGCAGCTTTTCAGGAGCACAGAAAATACAGCTCTATAAGATATGTGATTGATCCAGGCCAGCATCTGGTAATGACTCTTGGCAGGTTCTCCAAAAGCTTAATATTCACCATGAATACAGAAATGAAGAATTTACTGGTAATATCCAATATTTAGGTCTTCACAAATATTTAGAGAAAACTGAGCCTTAAAACCCTACAAGTATCTGGGCCTTGGAGTGTGATCAACAAATACTTCAACATGGCTTGATAATGTGCATTGAGTTCCTTGAGCTTTGAATCAGGGAATCTCTTAATGATCATTTCCTCTGATGGGGGGGAGGGGGGGGGGGAAGAGGGGGAAATGCTGGAGAACTGCAATTTTTCTGTTTAAAATAGTAAAAATTAATGCCAATCAGGTAGTACAGATGTATGCACCCACAGAGAGACAACTTTTTTCTCTGAACACAGAGCTTAAATTACTTGAAAAACAAGTGAGACATATCTAAGACTACTCAGAAGATATTTTTGAAACCAGGCAAAACTGATTTTTTTTTTCATATTCGCTGCCAGATATTGCACAGTTACATGCCTATATGCAGATAGAAACAATGTGTATCTTATCTTGCCAGCGATAGATTTCACAATGGCTTCAAAGGAATAAATAATTAATTTAAATAATGGATTTTCTGTTTAAAAAACAAGCATTTAAAAATATTTCACTCCTAGCTCAGAAGAAATACCTTTTACTATATACATATTGGTGAATCTAATAAATGCTTCTATGCACATATGGACATGATTATAGTCTGTTGGATTTTACTTGCTTGTTTTTTATTTAAATCAGTGGTAGTTTTGTCAATGGTGCATTATAGACAAATGCAGAAGATTCTAAGAGAAATTAGAAGACAAACAACATTTCTCCCTCTTTTCTCTACATGTAATGACATATTTTGAAGCTCTGGTGAGCAGGAAATGGGATTCCAGCTGGTGCCAGCTGCCACCAAGGTTCTGTACAGAAATATTGTTCAGCACCTGCAGAGGCTTAATCCTGATTCAGGAGACCCTCTAATAATAAGAATAAGAATAAGAATAAGAATAAGAATAAGAATAAGAATAAGAATAAGAATAAGAATAAGAATAAGAATAAGAATAAGAATAATTTTATTCTTTTTGCTGGCACCAATTTTTTTCAACATTATTTACAGCCTCTATTTCTCCCTGATGGAAAAACAGTAACCTTTTGTGGCTGATATATTACAAAATGTCCAGGACCTGAACTGGTGGAACATTAACCTAAATCCAGACTTTTAAAACTGACTAAGTGACAATAGAATAAGAGAATAATGTAACAATGAGAGGTTGTCCCAGAGGTAGGCTGGTACAACACAATTAAGGCCTAGAAAAAATCCAGAGCTGAGGACTTCTGAAGATGAACTATGGGTATGGATTGACAAAATGCTGGTCAAGTTGCAAAGCAGTTTCCTACATACAGCCAAATAGATCCATGTGGCTTTGAATTCAAATCAGCCTAAAAGCCTGAGGGACAGGTTAAGAACAAGATTTGATCAGATATCCTGTCTCATGAAAAAGATAAAAGAAGCTCAAATCTGAGGTCCATGGCTTGGACCTTTTTATTATTTTAATTAAAACTAATCGGTTTGCAACCTCCTACATGCTTATTTCATTGCCAGGATCTGACTGGGAACATTAGACTAAGTGAATCAGACTGCTTGGTGATCATCCAGCTGGAATATTGTATTTCTCTCTTGTTGCCATCTCTGTAGTTTAGTGGTCTTAAGATGACACATGTGGTCCCTCTTAGGATCCAGAGAAAGGACATTTTTAGAATGAGGCAGTTGGAGGTAGGGGCAGGAGAGGAGTAGATGATACTCCTGAAATACTATTTCTCTGCAGCAGTGGTCCAAAAGAGTGCATAAAGCAAACAATCACTCCTCTAGCTCAACAAAATTCTATCATTTGATTGATGTTCAGATTCACAGAGCTGAGAAAGACAAGTAAACAAGTCAATTCCCTGACTTGTCATACGATGTCTCTGAGTATCACATAAAATGTTAATGATTAACTTAATTTAGTAAATATAATCAAGAAGTTCACCTTTATCTATTATTGCTAACAATTCTTCATTATCTTTTTACCTTTCACAGTTACGAAACATTGCCCTTAGTTGTTTTTTAAAAAAAAAAAGTTAACTAGAACAAGGGTTAAGAAGAGGCAAAGCAAAGGACCACCCATGATAAAAGGCTTTGAAGATTTTCCTCCAGATGAATTCTAGCAACTAAGAAAACTTCTGACAGTTTCTAATTTAGACAGTCATTTGTGAGAAATGAAAAAACACCTGGTGAACAAAGTTAACTGGCTGAATGACTTTTTAGAAGAAAAAAACAACCACAAAACAAAACAACAACAATGAAAAAACCTCTACAAAAATTTGCTTACCCATGATTTTGCTTCTGTTTCAATTTTGTTGTCCAAAAGAAAGGAGAGCAGTACTTTCAGGCCAGATAAACAGCACTCTGAGAACCCTCTGCTGTGATTGAAATATTCCCACTTGCTTTCCACTACATGCTTAAACACTGTTTCAGCAAATATTCCAGACAATTGCATAATTTCTTAGACTGTTAAAAAAAACCAATCCAAAAACCTAGGAGCAAAAGCTATGTGAGCACAGTCAAAATAAATTAGCTTACTGATTATTCGATTAAAATCATATTGCTTTAATTAATTAGCATTCTTCTGTGGGAAGGAGAGACAGCCTCCCTGATTAAAAGCCTTTATATTGCACAGAAAATGTATGGGCATGTCACTGCTCACAATCCTCTTGAATTTGGGACCTAAGAAAATTTCTTAATCATCTTGTAGCCCTTTGAATTAGATTGGAAATAACAACTCACGGACATTTGTGGCAATGCAAAGATGTCTAGACATCTGAAAATCTCAGATTGCTGGAGAATACAGCCCACGGCTGTCTGTGGGATCTTTTAGGTGGAAGTAGCTAGATAAAAAGAATGTTTCTGGCCATTCATATATGTGGGAGATTAATTTACTCAGAGTTCATATCAACTTTATTGTTTGGATTTTTCCTTTCTCAATAGACAGATTCAAATGGAAGTATTGCTTGGCTTGAAACAGGAGTCTCAGTAAACACATCCCTCAAAATTTTCATTCTTAATGTATCAGTAACATTTCAGTTCATTACAGTGTTATTAGTCAGTCTTCATAAAAGAGCTATGCATCTTTATTAAAAATGGAAGTTCACATCATTTTATGTTCCCATAAAAATGGGTG
This sequence comes from Regulus satrapa, assembly GCA_013396955.1. Lineage (NCBI taxonomy): Eukaryota > Metazoa > Chordata > Aves > Passeriformes > Regulidae > Regulus > Regulus satrapa. The sequence goes on along the minus strand of VWZN01017956.1, from coordinate 247,655 downwards.
GTGGTAGCTTTGATTAATTTCTTCACGTACAATGAACTTTACAGCAAATTGGACAGTGTAATTCAATTCCTATTTCTGTGGATTTTTTTTTTGTTGGTAGAAAATTGATATAATTCATATGTAATCGTATTGCCTTTGCAAGAGATATTTAAGAAATAATATCCTGAGGTAATGATCGCATGGCTTAATTATTAATACCATACTTTCAGGCACGACAGTGTGCACTCCTTTTATCAAGCTTGGCTTCTATCAAAAAAATATTTCCTCTATCTATAGTTTGTTACTTGCTGTAAGCTGTTTCTGAATTTTACTCATGCACACACATAGCTGTGCATGGAGTCAGAGTACCTGATATTGGTGTGCTTCTCTTCAGAGTAAGGTCTAATTTTGAAAAGGGTGGATGATTAAAGTATAAAAAGAAAGCCAACTCAGTAACAGAGCAGATTATATTCACAGATTCCAAATAAGATGGGAGGGCACGTTTGAAATTGTGTTTGTTGGAAATGGTGATTTTCAGGGTTAGCACAATTACTGAATGCCTAAGGAAGCTTAACTTCCTGAATGCTAAGAAATCCAAGAGGACAGTCCAGCATCACTAGGATGTCTAGAAGATCCAGTGTTCTCTTATGTTATCTGAGAGGTCTGGTCAGCCCTTTCTAATAATCAGGTTATCCAAGTGTGCTGGGTAATCATTACAAATGTAGGGAGCTGACTATTCCTGTATTTACAGTTCTGCCTCGAGGGATAGAAGAAAACTCTTCATCTGGCCAGAGACACTATAATATATCATTTTTTTTTCTGTTGTTTTATGTTTAAGCCTCTGCTGGCTTAAACAGCTTTCCTGAAAATTGCTTTCCTTTACTCTCATCTTTCCTTAATCACTCCATGAGACCAATGCACTGAAATGAGGGAATCTTTAAACTGTACCAGCCACACATGCAATGTGTGCTTACAGGTGATGTTTGTAAGTGATGCTTTGCTGTTATCCTGCTTTGTCTTCATTCTGAAGCAAACCCCTCCCGACAAGTCTCCCTCAGAAAACTATGGACCATAGCTACTATTTTTACTGAAGACAAAGGCTTGCCCAGCATAATTCAATAATCTTTTGATGGTGTTAACCACCACAGCTGAACCCATTCTGCACTTAGACCACAGAAAATCCAGTGAACTCCTTTACTGAAGTTCAAATCTAAGAAGGAAGTATTTATTACAGAGTACTAGCAGACATACTCCATGAAATGAGTTGATGACCTCTGACTTTTTTAATACAATGGGTATAATTTCTATGTGGAAGTCAAGCCCAGGAGATCTTACCAGGAAATTTCCCTTACTTGTCTTTTTATCATCCAATGAAACATTTTGTTGAAGAGATAGTCTCACAATGTTCTGGATATTGGTCATAAGCCTACAGAAAGAAAAGGCGTAAGAAACTGTGTCTTAACCAGACTTAAAATGTTCTGTTAGAATGATAATCTTAAAAGAACACCCATCAATCCTTTCTATTAAAACTAAATGGAGAAAAAAAATTAATTTCAGGCTGACAAACGCTAAATCATGCTCTTGTTCACAGTATTGACAACTGCAAATGGACCTAAAAAACAATTAGAAAGTAAGATGTTGCTTGGAGGACAAATATCTTCAGTTCTGTGTGTGACAGAAGTCTAGTCCTTGGGAAGCTTAATTTCTATGTTGTCTTACAGGGGGCAGGTTTAGGCAGAATAGCTCACAGTAGCAGTAAGTGGAAGGGTTATTTCCAGCCTTCATCCCCCTAGGAGCAGCGTGCTGGCTAACCACACTCAGATAAACAAGGTAGAAGGGAATGAGAATTTTAATGCCTTGGAGCTCCCGACAGGCCAGTCCCGTATGAGTAACTTTAATTTCTCTTGGACGTTTGTGGAGCCTTTTCTCAGCAGCAATGCTCTGCATGTCTAAATAGCACAGAGCTGAATGCAGATGTGGAGAGGTTTTCCATCAGTCTCTTTGTTTCACCTGGTCTTCAGCTCACAGTTATTAAGGAGCTTATTGAGCTAACTAGAAAACACACATTAATAAATTATATAATTCAAAGAGATTCATTTATCATATTTGTAGTAGTTTATCATATATATTTATTTCATATTCCACCTGATTGTGTTTAGAGTTTATACAAGTTTCTGTGTTCAGATATAAGCTAATGAGTAGTAAACTATAAAGCTGTGACTACATTAGAACTAAGAAATAAAGAAATATATATGCTTGCCTTCAAAGTATCACTCTGGTATATTTTCCTATTACATTTGGTTCTTCTGAGAAAGACTATAAGTAGCAAAATGCCAGGCAATGCCCAAAATAATATATTTAAAATAAACACAACCATTTCTCTTGTGCATACTGGAACTTTGTAGTTTGTGGAAATCTTTTATTATTTCAAGATAGCAGTTCTCAGTTTCAGTTCAAAATGATTTATATATATATATACTGGTATATGATTCAAAATATTTAAAATAACAATATTCAAATTCTTTATAGTGCACATGAGATCTTAGCAGCTCATTTGCTCTTCCTAGGGACTTCCTGATACTTTTAAAGCAAAAATCTTTCAGCCTGAGTCCAGGGACATCTGGGGCTTATGAACTAC
>VWZN01017956.1:220532-239002 GCA_013396955.1 Regulus satrapa | reverse complement strand
AAAAAAAAAAAAAAAAGCTTCTGTGGATTGCCAGTGGGTTCTGTGGACTCTGTGTGTGTGCTAAACTCCCACTGTCATCACCAAAAAGCTGCACATAGAAAAAGAGTAACCCATGTCATAGATTCATGTCATAGAATAAGCCAGGAAGGGCCCAGAATAGTGCAGAAGATACCCAGCCACGCCAGGTGTGGTGGGCAGGATAAGAATCTGGATTTAAAAAATGGTGTAGTCAAAATAATCTGAAGTTTTAGCTACAAAACTGAAGAGACCACAATATAGATTTTAATTCCCTCAGGGGTAATTATGGTGTAAGTATACTGAAATAGATTTTTTTTCCTCTCCCTAAAGTGCTTCAAAAGCAGCATTTGGGATCAATTTGACAACCTTGAGAAGATGCCTAGATAGGGCAAAATGGTCAAAGATGTCATGCTTGATACTGAAAGGTGAAGCTCCTTAGGAAAGAGGAAATTTCCAGGTGTAAGAGGACAACACTGTGTGGGTAACAGGAGTGAGAATGGTTTCACCCTCTTGCATCACCCCACAGAGCTCTGACCCGCCCTCACAGATGAGGAGGCTGCTATGCCTGAGCTGATGAGACATCAGGGCAGTACCTGACTTCTTCCTGACTTTGGGACTTCCTCCTGACTTTGGGCTCCACATTCACCATCTTCCACACAGGAATGGACTTTTGGGCTGGCAGCCCAAGGATTGTACCAAGAATGCCAGGCATGTCACCGTGCCTGCCTTCCTGTGACACTAAAGGTGGCACCTCTTCCCTTTCCTGGTGGAGATCTCCAGTCTGGGGATAAGCGCAGCAGCAATCCGCGGTAGTTTGTTTGTGCTCATCCTGCTGATGCTGCAGTCCATATATTGACTAGTCTGAAAGTCTCAGCCTCCAGCCATTCTAGGCCACTCTAATCCCCATCTCCTAACCCACATTTTCTGTTTGCATGCATCAGCGGTTGAGCGTCTGTCTGCACAGCACACCACGGAAGCCTGGATGTCTTCAGAGCAGGCAGCTGCAGTCACAGAAGCTGGATAGAAGTCAGATGCTAAAAAAAATCTGGGGAAATCATAGAGGCTCTTAGCTTTAAAGGCATTTTAAAAAGAAACAAACCAACAAGCCCCCCCCACCTTTAAGGATGTGCTTGGCAGAGCATTATAAACAAAGAAAACCAGTTTGCCCATGGGATTTTTGATTCTCCTCAAAGATCTGTTTGCTTTTATGCAGGTGGTACCAGCTGATGCAGAGAAAGGAGTGATAATATCTGGGGAAAAGGACAAATAAATACTCCAGAATGTTCTATTGAGGTTGAGGTGGAAACACTGAGCAGCACCACACCATAACCAAGCCCAAACAATACAAAATCAGTGAAAAAAAAAGAAAAAAGAAAAAAGAAAAAAGAAAAAAGAAAAAAGAAAAAAGAAAAAAGAAAAAAGAAAAAAGAAAAAAGAAAAAAGAAAAAAGAAAAGAAAAAAGAAAAAGTAATTCTGCTGGGACAATATAATCTGTTATAAAATTTAAACTCTTTGCTGTCCAACTGATTTCATGTTTTCATGTCTTTGTTTGGACACTTAATCAGTCTCTCTCTGTGTTTATCTGTGGGCTAAGTTGCACAGGTTTTATCTGAGTGTGAACTGATTTCATTAAATCACTTCAAGCTGGATACTTTTACTGTACTTTGAACCATTTTTATTTCTGTTTACTCTAAATTAATTAACACTGGTGTCAGGCTGGAGCAAAGCACATCATTCTTCAGCACAGTAAGTGTCCACTGGTTTAACTCAATCAGTACAATTCCCAATTTAAGAGCAGCCATAATAGGCCACACCAAAATCCACTGGTGCCCTGATGACCAGAATATTCCAAAGCAGTACTTTGGGATGGGCACATTTAGAGAACAAGCACCTGTCATACCCTTTTATGAATCAGAAGCTTTGCCTCTTTTTGCTTGTGGATGCTCTATTTTGATAGGACTATTTGACTTGTCATACCTTTTTTTTTTTTTTCAAAAGGACTGCTCATCTCAACACTTACCCAGTCAATTAGGCATCTGACAAAGGGGGTTTTCTCAGCCTGCACATGTGTAGGTGTGTTGGAAAGTTTTCTTAAGGAAAAAAACCCTCTTGTTCCCACATCTCTAGTGTGCTTGGGATCCACTTTTTCCAGCTGTTAGCATTAGGTGACCCCACCTTCTCCTTGGGAAAATACAATTCAAAGAATAAAGTGTGGGTTTTTGATATTTGTCCAGGCTTCTGCTAAATCAAATATTTAGTATCTTTAGAGCAGATTCAAGCCTCCCTCATTTAATAAGCAGTGTTTAATATTGCCCTGACTTCTCAGCTTGTACCTTTCAAGCAAGAAAATACAACTCCCCCACAGGCAGCTGGCACTACATGTGTTTGTAGAAAAGAATTAAGATCCAGCAAACAACTGTGTGTGGATGAAGGCTGAACTTTCCTCCACCAATCAGCCTGAGACCTTCCCAGGATGTGGGTTCAGTTGTCTTTCTTTCCTGGAAACGATATTCATTGCCTTTGCAGGCAGGTTTGGCAACCTAATGTCACTTACGTGGTTAAAAGCTGCAAGTAGCAATTCTCACCAGAGAAAGTAGCTTCTCCCACTCCATCCTGTATAACCCTAGGCTTGTAGCTCTTTACTTCTGATTTCTCACTGCACAGCTATCAGGAAGCACCCCTTTCTTTTTCCCATCCTCCTGAAGGAGCACAAAGGCTGCTTTCATCCAGAGAGCGGCTTGCATCACCTCTGGGGAGATAATCCCCTGATGTGTGCTGAGGTTAAGGCAGCATCACCACAGCAGCATAGGTAAGGTAAGGTGGAAAAAAAAAATCATCTCTCTTAAATTCTGAGCCTTGTCTCACTCTGAACATGGGACTTTTTGTCTCCATGAGGCAAGAGGGAGGAGTGGTAGGGAATAGGAGAGAGGGCAAGGGTTGCAGGCAGCCCCCAGTTGCTGTTGTGCATCATGTAAGATAATATGAGCAGAAACTTCCCTTCCTGTTCATGAACAGGCAACACTTCAACTCTGTTGTGCCAAGAGGTTTTCATTTTACTATGCCGTGGCATAAACTTTCAAGATCTTAATGTATTATGTCAGAAAAATGAGCTTTATTTCATACTTAAAGCATCTGGTGGTAGTGAGGAAGAGAGAGAGAGAGCAGAGGAGCAGAAGGATGCTATTAGCAGCAGCTCTGCTGTGGAAAAAACACCTCAACCTTTTCCCCCAAAAGAGCAATTGAATGCAGAACCTGTGTCACTTCCTAGGGTCTATCACCTTCCCAGTGGCACTGCAGAGATGTCCTGATGGGCCAGAGCTAATGAGGAAAACGATGTTGTAGGGACTGCAGGGAGGCCTCAGGGCTCCACATCCTCCCTCATGGTGCTGCGGGTACAGCCGGGAGAAAAAAGCAGACCCAGAGGGCTTGGCAAGTGTGGACCACTGGTCTTGCTTGAGCTGTACCCTGCCACTGGGCCAGCATGGCCCCAGCTTCAGAGGGAACAGCCCTGCCATGCCACAGTGCTCATGTGTGCAGAGAGCACTGGGACACAGCTGCCTCCTGCCTTATGAATTTTTTCTTAGTATCAATATTTTCCAGTTAACCCTTTGTCCCTCACTCCTGGCCCACTCGCAGCTCATAGGAAGAAAAGCAGTAGATTTCCACTAAAATCTCAGTAGTTTCAGCTGTTTATCCAACAACAGGATATGGATTTCAAACCTGCAGTACATACACATACACATACACATACACATACACATACACATACACATACACATACACATACACATACACATACACATACACATATACACAGAGGGAGAGTAGTGACATAACTGTAAAAGGAAAAGCAATTTATTCTCTGATTTTTATTATGTATATTCTCATCAGGCAAACAAAATGTATTCATCCACCACAGTGACCAGAAAAGAATATATTTCTACTCTTGTCAGACACAGGCATTGAGTCAAGGCAGAGCCCTTGGGTTACCCATCCCAGAGTCGCCCTCAGATTTGGCACAAACAATTGATACATGAACACGGGTTTTGGTCCATGTTACCATTCCTGATCTTTCCAAATGTCTTTCACTCATGACCACAGATTCTTAGATGAGAAAACTTACTCTGTAGGCTGCCAGCAGTCCATGGGTAGTTACAGGGATTTGCCCGTTGTTTTTGTTTTAACACAGCTGGGTTGGCCTCATGCAGCACATATGCCCAAGGAAGCTTTTGTGCAATGTCCTTGGATACCTCAGCTTTTGGAAGGAGTCTAGGTCTCCTTATAGATTGAAGAGCTGCTGTCCACCTTTTGGGTTGACTCAGCCTCCTGGCAATACCAATGGTGGTTTTGTGAAAGCTGTGTCATGCAAGGCCTCTTCATGATGGGGTTCATTAAACTTCTGGGCTTGACTTTCAGAGAGTGAAAGGAAAAATTATCTGGCACCCCAAGCTGCCATCCACAGGCTGTGAACATGGGCACACCTTGAGGAAACCACTGGGGTGACAGCCTAGCTCCAGTCACTGGCTGAAGCAGGTGACTGGACACATTGGGCCTGACATCGGGACATGTGTCACTGGGGGCAGGCACAGCCTCAGGGCACCAAAGGTGATCACTGCAAAGGAGGGCACCAAGCCCTCAGTGTGGGAATTTCTGCCCCAGGAGGAGCTCAGGCCCTGAGTTAATTTCCCTCTGCTGCTGAGGACAGCTGCCCCCGAGAAAGCCTGTGGCCTCCTGGTGCCCATCCATCCAGACAGAGCATCACAGGAGCTGTGGTTTTGGAGATCAGCACATTTGTCGGAATGGTTTCTTCCTGCCGGCTTGCAACCTTGCCATAAAGATGTGATCACACCTTCAAACAACCCCTTGTTCATGGAACGTATTTCAAAGACTGGCAGATCTGGCTGGCAGAATGGGGTCCCATATATGAATTAAAGTCTTTACTTTTTTCTTCCAGAAGTTTTCAAGAGTGCTAGTGACAGAAGAGGAAGGGAGGGAGGCAAATTAAAAACTTTTTATACATTAGGAAGGTAAATGAAGCAAGTGAATGCAAAGACAAAGAGATGAAAGTCATATTTTATGGTAAGCATCATGCAAGAGATTCTTATTGGTGATGGGTGCGCAAAATAAGACACCAGAAGCCAATGAAAGAAATGGTTGTTAATACTCTGTCTAGAAATGATAGTTAGTACTGTGACTTTCTTTTTTTCCCCCACTGATTAAATAATTTATATCAGAATACTTTTGTAATTTGAGTCTGTCAGATGGGAGCTCTTTTATATATAAATATATTTTTTTCTTTCCTGCTTTCTAATTAGCAAGGTACAAAACAGAACAGTAATGTATTACACAAGGGGAGAAGTGACATTGTCTGGAGAGCCTGGCTGTGTCCCGATTCCCAACAAGGAGCGCTGCGATACCGTGCTCAGGAAGCCCAGACTCCCCTCCTTCAGGCAGCTAAAGAGTTAAAGAGACAGATCAAAGTGAAAAAAAGGGAAAATATTCCTTTCAGGCTTTGAAACACTGTTGCCACCATGAAGAAGAGTAGTAGAAAATTAATAAGGTGGTGTTGGAGCAGATGCATGACCTGCAGTATAGTACAGAGGGCAAGAGTTCAAATATAAATAAATATGTATGGCTGTGCTATGTCTTATTAGATAAGAGTGCTGTCTCGTAAGCAGTTTAGGTGCAGCAAAGTGGCATCTGTAGTACTTGTGAGACAAGGAGCTGTACCATAAACAAGCCTTCTGATTAAGCCAGGGATTTTCTAAGAGGCCAGCAAGAGCCAGAAGGGAGATTCACCGTTCCAGCTCTCCGGGATCAAGGTATCAGGCATGGTGGGGGAGAGGGAGTCAGTCTCCAGCAGTGATCCTGGCAGGATTGTCATCATTTGGGAGGAAAGACCACTGGGTTCAGCATCCCAAAAGATTCCCCATGAACAAAACTCCCATCTGTTTTAAAGCAAAAGTTAAAATGCTGTGCTACAAGGTGCACAGCGGATGGTAAGTCTCCTCAACTTCTATTTCTCCACACCAAAGCTTTAGGAGACATCCTCTTACACAATATATAGATCAGGGGCATGCATTTCAGAGTCATTGTTTGAACATCCCAAAGCCATTAAGTGCTTGGGCCAGGGACAGCAATGGCAAGTGATGCAGACCCCAGCCTTTGCTGAGAAAAACCTGAGACTCCTCTGTGTTCAGACCTACTTAAAAAAAAAAAAAAAAAACAAACCCTAAAAGAAATAATCTCACAATAATTTCTCAGTTACAGGATAATTTTAAAGTTATATTTAAAGGTATATGGATTTTATCACAATTAGATCATGATGAACTCTGTTGTTTTTTGGGGGTTTTTTCTGCCTTGTGGAATTACTTGTAAAAAGAAAGCAAGCAGCATTTAAAACTGAACAGAACTGATTACAAGCAGTCCTAAGAAAAAAAAAATTGACACAGACAAAATCGATATTATCATTCTTTATCAGTCACAAATAAACTTCACCTCAGGTTTTCCACTTGAGTTGATTTTCCCCTCTATTTTTCAGCAACATATTTCTCAAATAGTTCCAATGACCCAAAACAAGCATTTTTCACAAGATGAATTTCTCTGCTGCAGAAGTTCATTCATCCCAAGGCAGACTCCGGCAAAGATGTGGGCAAGGCTTGTCAGGTAATGTGGAAACAAATGTAGGCAAAAGATGGAATTGGTTCTGTGCAAGTTTCACCCCTCCCCACTGCACCTCCCTTCTTTAATTTTATAGAGGGGGAATAGTGACATGGATAAGCCACGGGAGTAAAGCTCGCGTGGTTTGTACATGTCACCAGAACCCCTACAGGAAAATGCAGCTTTATAATATGTACAATTTCGGTTTAGTTTATTATTTATAATACCTGGGTACCAACAAAAAAGCTCAGACACTAATGCAAAGTTTTTAATTTCTTAGTGCGTTGACATCACTTACTGTCTTTCTCAATGTATTTTTATTTGTTTGATCTTCTATAAATTTTTCTCTTTGTTCTTCAGATGGAATAGCAAATCTAGTTCATTCTGAAGACACTCTGCTGCTATAAAGTAACTGAAAAACCTTTAAAAATTTAGTGTTTTAAGTGTGATATCATGTCCCATAAGAATATTTGTATCATTACAGGACACAGTATCACCTAGTTCTGTGGGAAAATGAAATTCCACTGATTTTTAAGATTATCTGTTTTAGCCATCTGTGTTATTTGAATGCAGACAATTTATTTGAGTCAAGGAATTAATATTCTATTCCTGCTCTGTTTCAGTGTGATTTTGGCTACATCAACACTTGCAAATATTTCTTTCTTTCTAATATCTTCATATTGAGGCACCACAGCCGAAGGCTTTAGTTCAGGTTTCTGCACATGGAGTCAGATTTCTACGGTTGTGGCACTTGCTGACTGCCTGTCCTACTTTCATCTTACCTTGACTATGGCTTGACTCTAGCCCATTAGCATTTTGAAGTGAAGCTGGAAAGTATCTCTTTCCTTAGATTTGTGATCAGACCAGATTTTCAGCTGTGTAGGAAAAAAAAGTGACAATGCTGGGTGACAATAGGTGAAAATTTTGAGAAATTGGGTGGAGAATTTTGGCAGGGCCACAGAGCAGCAAATCCCAAACAGGAAGAAATTATTTGGGCAGAAGAGGGCTAGTAAGCATCAGGATAGAGGGAAGAAGGGCACAGAAGGCAAGGCTTACTGGAGGGCCTGAGTTTTTCACCCAGAATGTGGCCTCAGAGGACATCCTGACAGTGTCTTTGACTTGAATCCCACCTAGGATCAGGAAAATGGGCTCAGGAGCATTGTTCTCCCTCACTTTTTTGTTTGCTTGGCACCCCCTCCACCACTGTCCCAGCAGGATTGTTATCACTACAGTTACAAAGCACCTCAGCCTCTTCCTTTTCTACTGAGAGCCCCCCTCTGCCACCACTTCTACCTCCTCTAGACACAGCATCCCACTGAGTCTATATTCTCACATTATTATGTATTCCTTTCCTGCACACACACACACACACACAGAGATGGAGAGAGTTAAAAGAAATCAGTGAAGAATCAGTGGCCAGTGAAATGCTGGATAATAAAAGAAAACTCTCAAAAGAGAAAAAAACCAAAACAAACCCTGTAAGCAGTTGTGGGACCTTTGCTAGAGACAGCTCACAGCATTGCAGGGTTTAACAAAGAAAGATCAGAAGTGTTGACTAGACACTTTTGTTCTGAATTTGCAATGAAGCTGGAGGGTGTATCTATCCCGTCTGACGTTTCTGCAGGAGCAGAACGTTTATCTCTGCAACAAAGGAAGATCTGAGGCAGCACCTGCTAAAATTAAGCTTTCCCAAAAACAGCACTATTAATTTGCACTCTGGAGTTTTAAAGCAAGTGGCTAAGGAACTTTCTGAAACACCCTCGTTAATAATTCACAGATGTCGGGAGAATGAGTTAATTTTGGAGCCTGAAGGTCAGCAAACACTGCTCTAAAGGAAAAGAAAAAAAAAACCTGCTAGAAAGAAGAGAAAAAAGAAAGTAATAGAGAGAACTAGAGAACCAGCAAGGCTGACAGCTCCAGATACATTCTGAAAACAAATTTTTTAGGGCAACTGTAATGAAAGATTTAGAATCTAAGTATATATGCATATATTCGTATAAAACAAAGGCTAGCCATAAAAAGTGCAGAGTGGTAATTCAACTCCTTTCCTGATGTTGAGGATGTGAGGTTTCAAATTATCAATGCTATTGCCCAGGCACCCAAAGAATAGTTTGGTGCCTGTGTGCTGCTCACAGCGGGAGGCTGATCTGGGGATGTCCCAGGTGTCCCTGCATCCTCAGGGAGGACACAGTGGTATGGTCTCACAGGACCTTGCTGCACAAGGCACCCATGAGAACACCTTGGGCAGCCCTCCAGGCCTTGCCCAGGTGTTTGAAGTGAGGCTGACAACACATTTGAGGTCAGGAGGACGCTTGCCTTTGGACCCGGGGTGGTGTTGGGGGGGAAATCTGGAGTTGCATCTCTGTGACTTCAGCAAGCCAAATGGCTGAAGGGGTCTCAAATCCCTGCTTTTGTTTTAGCAGATCCACTTTCTTGCAAATCTAAACGGCATCTTTATGATTATTTCCAGTTGTTACATGATTCTTATTATAGTTCAGCACTGACGTCAGCAATAAACAATAATAGGATTGTGAACTATTGCTCTTTCTAATAAAATTATGTTTCTTCTCTGTATTGTAAATCTAATAGCTATTACATCAGTACCCATAAATATATATCATTGCTTACCTTTTTAATATATACAGGGCATTGCATGCCCCAACAGAAAATAATCAGATTTTTTTTTTTATAAGTTAGCCACAGCCATTATTAGATCATGAATGCCTAATAAGTAGAAGTAGAAGATATAATTAATGGACAGTTTCCATATAATTTTCTCCTTTTGAAGGGGAAGAAAGAGGTGGTTTTTACCTGCTTTTCTTTCCAATCTTGAGCTGCAGCCTCTATTCTGTTCTCTGTGTTTCTTCACACTTTTCTTTATAATTACTTTCCCTTTCTTGTTTGAAGCTAAATGCTGTTAAAAGAGTACTGCACAAAGGCAGTGCAATTTCTCTAGTGCAGTGCTATGAAAATCCCTCTCCTCCCTTAGAAAGAGCCAAGAAATAGCCTTTTCCTCTACTGTTTGATGCTAATGCACATACTTGCTCTCCCTGTGACCAAGCATCTGGATTGCATCCCTTGCCCTCTCTGCAGGATGCCCCCTTTCACTGTCCCCCCATTTTTTGGTGATACCCATTTTGGCCAAACCTCCTGATGCTCTTCCTACGTCCCTGGGGTGTGAGTGCCCGAAGGCTTGTGACAGAGGCTCATGTCCAGGCAGGGTGACCAGCCCAGCCGTTTCCCAAAGCCCCCATCCTGGTATCCCTGTGTGAGCCCATCAAGCTCTTCTGGAGAGGACGTGCCTGGTGGCACCCCGGGGCAGCCCACGACATGGACACAGTGGTGATCTATGGAAGCGTGTGCAAGATCTGTATAAATAAGGCAGATTCCCCCCTCCACCCCCCTCCTTCTCCTCCTCCTCCTGCTCCTCCTCCTCCTTCTCTCCTCTCTCTCAGTGCTGATTAATGTGTTGAATGAAACCTTTAAATGTTTGATTTCAAAGCAGAGGGATTTTTCCCCCCTTCTTTCCGCCTATCTGTAAAGAAGGAAAAAAAAATCAGTGATCATGTGGGAAATGTTGATTTTAATGGAAAAATTGCATTGTGCTGACTTTCATAGAGTAGAAAATCCACAGAGTGAGACTTCAGGCTTGGCACCTGCTCCAGAACCTTCCTGATGAAGCAAAGGTTGTCTTCATTAAGAGCATTAATATTCATGCAGCATGGTAATTTTGACACAGAAAAGGTCTCTGTAACCTTTTCTTGTGTGAGAATTTTTTACTTCTCAAGGAAATTACAGTCCAGCAATGACTTAATTAATGCTGGGTTTCTTCAGCGGATTTTGAAGAGCTGTCAGTTTGGGCTTGCGGTAGCTGTCAAGCAGGGAGAGGGCCCTGGCTAGGTAGATTGAAGGGAAGGAGAGAAGACACCCGAGCCCCCAGCGTAGATCCTTGTGGCTGGGGCAGAGTAATGGGGGGAGGTTGGGGGCTGCACACAGCTCCCACATTAGTTTTAATTTACCTGCCTGCTTTCCCCACTGCTGGATCATTTATTATTGGTTTAAAGGACACAACTTGAATTAGTCCTTCATTTCTTACTCAGATTATTTGTAATCCTTATTGTTATTACTACTATTTTATAAAATTAATTTTGCTCTCCTCTTCTTCTAGCAGCCTGCATGGAAGTTCTCAGGAGAAGCCCCCTTTGGATATTGCACAGCCACTGTTGCAAGCGCAGGGGAAAAGAGAGAAGCCTCCTTCTACTTTTAACAAAATATTTATATATGTGCATATACATACGTAATCAGATAAAAATACTCCAAAGAAATGGGATGTGCTGCCAAAGAGGAGCAGCGGCAAGCAGTATTTATTTTTTTTTAAATCAAAGTTTACATTCTTCTCCAGTGATGTCAGTCATGTTTGCAGACAGGGCATTTCGCACAGCAGAGAATGAGGGAGCTTCTGCTTTCTCCTTCTTTTCCTTCGTTTGAATTTTTTGAGTATGTTTTTGAGACATACTTTTAGGATCTCTTCTTCCCTGATGCTGTTTTGTTTTTCTTTTTTCAGATCGCTCTGATGCGTCCTGTCAGCTTTCCCGGATCCAGGACTACTCTCAGTGCAGTACTTTTCTACCTCAGTCCCCTTTGCTTTTCCCTCTCTGCCACAGCACAGTGCACCACCAGGGAGCTGCACCACAGCCTCTGCCTTCCCGCTGAACAAGATGAAGGGGGCTTCAGCAGCAAGACCTTGCAGGCAAATGCAACTCAACATTCCAGCTGCAAATCCCCTTCTACCCTCAAAGAGCTTTGAGAAGAAATTGAAGCTTTGCTTCTGTACTAAAAACATTCAAAATAATCCTGCTTTCTTTGGTAGCTGTATTCAAAGTATATATCCAGTATTTCACCTGGAAATTAGTGGTTATATTGGCAAAGCTCTCTTAGATTTCAAAATTTGGATGAAAGACCCTCCTTCCCAGTGCCAGGAAATGTAAGGGAGTTTTGATTATTCTCTAATATAGTCTAAATGAGGCAGCACTGTTAGGCCTGCACTTTGTTTAAAGGTGATGCAGAAGGCTAAAATGAACATTTAAATAACCTTGAGGTGTGAGCATTTTGAATATTTTAAGAAGGGAGACTGCACATGACATTCATTTCAGCCAGCTGTAGCCCTTTATTCTTTATTTATTGTGTTGTCAGAAGTGAAATTCAGAAATTAAATCCCAATGATGTGCTGGTCCAGAGGTTCTGTTTCAGATGCTGCCACCTTGCAACCCAAAAGCATGCTGCAAAGTAACTAAAACCAAGGCTAATGCCACAACAATGTGTTGAATGACATACATAACAAAACTGAAGGACATTCCACTGAAAACCCTACATTATACTATATGCGCATGTGGATAAGTATACAGATATTTTAAAATAACTTGCACATTCTCCTCCATTAATTTTACCTCTTTTTAGCTATTGCTCATTTTCTGTGGACAGTCCTAGCATGCAGGACTAACTGGGCTCCAAACCAGAGGAAAATAATACCTGAAAAAAATCCTGAAGAAGGTGATCAAGAAAAGGAAAAGCTTATGTGTTCTGTGGCCACCTAGACTCTAAATCTCTAAAGAGGTCTTCATCATCCCTCAACAATGCTAAAAAGGGAGATCCTGGTGAAATATAACTGGTCAGGGCAACAAAACATGTGTTTGTTATGAGTTGGGTAAGGCAATAAGATGGCCAATAGCATTGTGAGAGTACCAGAGTGCCAGTCAGGGTTTGGTCTCTTTCTAGGTTTGCTTTCATTAGGCACCATGTTCCTCCACCCTGCCTGCTTGGTGCTGTCTGGAAGCACTCAGCTGCCTTAGCTGGGCTCATTTACTTGTTTCAGGGCTTACAGCTACTTCCTCTCTCTGTTGGTTCACCATTTAATATAGTAATAACTCACATGTTGTGCCAACTACTAATCAGCATTTTTCCTATGGATGATCTTGCAACACTGGAGTCCAAGTGAAGAGATGGCAGGAGCCAAGGGGACAAAGATGAAATGCCCCAAATGAAAGACGTATCTAGTCCCATTCACATAGAAACTGAGGATGCTTCCAATTTCTGATTCCTCACCAAAAGCCACATACCTCCAGAAGGATTTATTTTTTTTCTGAAGAGCAGTGGTTTCTTGAAGAATGTGGTTTCAGTAATAAACCATTTGATCCAGTGCAACATCCAGTTCCACTTCACAAACCTCTCCAGCTTGCCTTTCCCATACTAGAGAAAAGAGATGAGAACATTTTCCTGATGAAAATATGACCTCTTTTCAGGTACCAAAGCTATGCTGGAGTAAAATGTGGTTTTATTTATGCACACAGGCTAGAAGAATTGCTGCAAAGGGAATTTTCTAGTCCAGAGGACAAATAATAAGAGTTGTATTTCTTATCATCATAGCAAATGAAATAAATACCCAATATTTCTTCTGCCTAACAAAGTAAGTAATTAGCAGTGCCATAGTCAAGGGAACATGCAGGTAAATGGAGCAATAATTGGGGTGATACAACATTTGCCCACTTCTTAGATGAGGGATAAGGAGCAGGCCAGAAGTGAACCAGCATTTTATTTACTGCTACACCACTGGTAATTAGACGGCTTGCCATAATGGATTAGCAGCAACCAGTGACACCCCTTATCCCTGGCAGACAGAGCAGTGTGCACCACAGAATAAGCTGTTAAAGGCCAAGAAATACAAGTGTGTAAAAGATAAGAATAGCAAGTGCCCTCCCTATGTCAGGCTGCCTGGGAGTTGAAAGCAAGCAAGAAAGTCAATCTTAAAATATGCCAGTTAATTTTAATGACATTGAAATTTTACTGACAAGTCTGAAGTATTTTAAGTAATGTCAGAATTATCTTACTTGGGAGAAAACTGAATTTTTATGATCTTTTTTTTATGTATAAGCTGCATTACTGTTTTATGAGGGAAGCCTGTCAATTTGCCTGCTTTGAACAAAACACCTCTGCAGAGATGTACCCATTGCACTACATATTCTGCTCCATCACCGGTGGAAGAGGGTATGTCGGGAAGGATCCGCATGGGCTGTGCTCACGGCGTGTGCTGTCTGCGTAACCTCGCTGCCAGCCTGGAGCCAGGCTGATCGACAGCAGCTCCCAACCCCCGGGGCAATCCCTTGGCAAGGCACGGCGACCTTTCAGGGAGCCTTGCTCTGTCGACACTGTCGTTTCCCCAGTGTGAGCCTGGCCTTGCACAGGGATGCTCTCCCACCAAGGCAGTATGAGCATCACCACAAGGAGTATGGAGCTCTGCACCCCAGGTAAATGAGAGAGGGCCTTGGCTTGTTCAGATGATTGACTGATTGATGATCTTCCAGCCAGGTTGTAAATCTTCACTCACCTCCATGTCTTTCTCTCAACTGAGCGCCAAGGAAATACTGACATCTCCTCCCTGCAATGCACACGGAGCTGGGTGTTCCCCAGCCGATGTATCTACCCAGATTCTTCAGGGAAAAAGATGAGGGGCCATAGGATTTAATAGTCCACCATGACTGTGCTATTGAATTTTTAAAACCATTTGGCTGACATTAGCACTGGTTTTATTCCTGAGCAGCCATCCAGTTAATTTATAAACACACACACACTCACACACAAATGTGTAGGTGCTCCTCCTAGCCCTGCAGAAGCAATGTCTAATTCAGAAAGTAATGAAACCCAAACTGCTCCTCAGAGTTGGAATGTTCCCTCATGGGATCTTGCTGCCTCTGGGCTTTTTCTAAGACCAACAGCATTGTCTTTATGTCTTCTCCAGATGCTTTCTACCGACACATTTTGCTCATGTTATTTTTCTGCCCCCATCTCAGAGTCCTTGGTCACCTGCAACCCTGCTCTGCAGCCTGGTTAGTGCAGGTGACTGCAGAGAGAACAATACTTGCTCTTTCCCATTCCATGTTTCCCCACATTATGAAGGCACCTCTCCTGTGCAGTGTTCAGCCCCTGGTCAGCCATCTCAAGCCATGGCCTGATCTGGTGGCTTAACCTTTTGGCAAAGACTGTAGGATGCAATCTGGAGGTTTTAACAGTAATCCCATCCTCTATTAAAAGGTTATAGCCTTCAAAAATGGTCTCTATAGACCCTGCTGGGTTCACCCCGACAAAGTCTGATGTTTTTTTCCAATGTGCAAAGCCTATCATGGAAAATTTTCCCCTCCACCTCTCCTCCTCACTCTTCTCTGCCACATGACAATCAACATGACTCTCAACTTTGGAAGGCATTCAGCAGGGTCCCCTCCACCAGCAGGCAAAAAAACCCCTTCCTTCTGCTGGTGGGCCTCCCTCCCACCCCTACTCCCCACTGCCAATCCCTGTATCTTGCTTAATGGTATTACAGCCATGAAATATGATTTTCTTCCAGTTGGGAATAGGAATTTTGCCATGTTTTGCTGAGAAGCACATTTAATATAAATAATTCCTACTGTTCACAGGCTCCCACTTTTATGTAAAGGTTTATGCTGAGCCCACAGCAAAGAATTTAGGAAAAGGCTATTCATTAAGACCCTTACTTGTCTGTCACCTCCAGAGATCCCCCACTGTCAGAAGGGGTCATGTAATGTCTTATTTATACCAATCCTTGCAGTAATTAATTTTCTCCACACCATTTTAGCACACACCTAGGTGTTTTTTCCTCATTTCTCTATTTGTGGTGGTTTTTTTGATTTTTTCTCCCCACACCAAGTTGCTTGTTCTGATGCTAGCACGAAACATCCAACCTTTTAAAGAAATCATTCATTTTTTTAAAGGTTGAACATGTCATAGGAAGTTGGTGCACCTAATATTAAATCCCAGCTGTTTCTTTCAAAGTTCTTGAACATTGGGTAAATTGCAAAGGTGCTTGAGCACAGAGGGTCAGTGTGGCATGGGAAACCACAGTGGAAACCTATTTTTTGAAATACATTTTTGAAAAAATGTGCTTAAGGTTCTCATTTGCTTTGCTATGTGGTTATTCATTTAAGGGGTCAAAACCACAGTCAAGGAGTGCTGGAATTTCCCTGTTAGGGCTTTAGAAGCGCAAAGATGTCCAAAATAAGGGCTGAATCCTCTTACATGTCTTCTGTGTACCTCAACCTAAAGTTGAAAGATCATATACAAGGCTCAGGAACAGGCTATGATGGTTCTGTGTTTACCAGTTGCTCCCCAGGAGCTGTTTGTAAGAGTCCTCTTCACAAATATGCCACCACACCCTGGATCTTTGCTGGCAGCCTTGGTGCAGGCGCTGGCAGCTGTCCTGACACCAAGGCAGCTTTGTTACCAGCAGCTGATCAGGGCACCCTAATCAGGTGGAGGAAGGCTCAAGCATTAGTCAAATTATTTTTATATCTCCTGTTTATGCAACTGCATCTGCTGCTTGGTTTTGTGTGAATTCCATGGCTGTAAATGCCAGCATTTGTGGCGTTGCCCAAGGCTTAGAAATCAGCTTCACAAGTAGAGCAAGTGTGCAAACAGAAGAAGAAAACATTACAGAAAGACAAAAAACCAAAGTACCAAAGTGACCCCCTTTGGGCAAGACTGCTCTTTGTTTCATACGGCTGGCAGCAGTGGGAAGGCCACTAGGAACAGTCACCTGGAAAATGCACATCCTGCATGCCTGGCACTGGACTTGGAGGAGCTGCTGAAAAATGTGTTTCCCCTTCCTGGCTCAGCTTCAAGCCCAAATCTGACCACAGCAGAGCAGTTTAATGACCTGGCATGGCTGGCTTTAGCAGCCAGCATTGCTCATTGTTTTGAAATGTGATACCCTGAAAGCCTTTTCCTGTGATCTGGGGGACATAGCCCAGTACCTCTGTCACCAAATACAGGTGTGTGTTCACGTTTAAACACGTCCACTGACACACAACAAATCAGGACTTGCTTTTTAATGAGTCACAAAAAAGAATGTAGCAGACCAGTCTTATTGTGTGAGTAGGTGCACAAAAAGTGGGTGAGGCCCGAAAAAGGCAAAAGAGAGTCAGCAGTAGTGGGTAGTGAATGAAAGTTTAAAGCTCAGCCTAAGGAGCCTAAGCAGCAGCAAGAGAAAGATGAAAGTGAGAAGGAAAGCGGAAGTAAGGAGAGCTCTTAATATTTTGAGAAGAGACAGCTCAGAGGACAGGATATTTTGACAGATAGTGATGAGTGATGGAGAAGCAGCATTACTGCAAAAGCCAGGCATGAAAGGACAGGGAAATTTGTGGTATATTTACACAGAAGAACTGATAATTTACAGACCATGTGCAGAAAGGATTTTAAAAATTAGCTGGTAATTTTGGGTGCCATATGGAAGAGCTGACAGAGTGAGACACCTTCAAGTTACTCGAAGGTTCCCTTCTTGGAAAATGAGACATCTCAGGTTTAACCTGCATAATCTCCCTCCAAAGTTCTAGCATCAGACCCAGACTAATGCTGATCTCCTGAAGTACTCGGTCCTAATTTCTGAATCAAGTGGCCTGAGCTGCAGTGGCTGCAGTGGTCTGTACCTCCACACAACATCCAGCCAGGCCCCGCATGGACATATGGATGTTCCTGTAGCCCCTGTTCTCACTATAGGCAACTCTCCAGGTGCCAAAACACAGTGCAGGCAGCTCAGGCTTTAGCAGTGCCCTACTGGTCTCCCAGAGCTATTCCTTGTTTATTCACTTCTAATTGTCCCTTCACAGCCCTGTTAAGAGCCCCGAGTCCCCTAGAATCTTCTATCAGGATAGCCCATGCAGCAGTGAAGTTACAAACAAATCAGCCTCCAAAGGTCAGCCCTTGCAGAAGCTGTGCTGCCCCATGGCCTGGCAGGGCCTACAAAGGCTACAAACTGAATTTTTTAAAAATTTAACCTAGCTTAACCCTTGAGCTTGGGCTACTTTCAGCTGCCCCAAAATGATTGATAAAAGACTCTGCATGGTATCACTAATCTTGGGGGCAGTGCAAGCTGTTTGGGTTCCCGTGTGCGCATATGGAAGAGCTTTGGAGTGTCAGATTCAATACTCAGTTACTGTATCAGCAAAGGTGCAATGAAATTCACTTTACTGCTCCTTGAATATGTTATATTTAAGATTGCCCAGAAGAGGACTCAAGTCTCAGGGCCATTATTTGGTTAAAAACTTGGAGAAGTAATTTTCCCGCTTGTGCTATTAAGCATGTGGTTTTCTTTATTTTGAGATCTCACTTTGCCTGGGTATATACATCCATATATCTCACAATGCATGTATGGAAACCATACAAAATAACAAAATAGCCTTATGTACTGTTAGGGCTGGTTTTAAAATTTACAGAATACAACCCTTTTNTTTTTTTTTTTTTTTTTTTTTTTTTTTTTTTTTTTTTTTTTCTGAAAAGAAAAATTCTAAAATGATTCCATATACTTAATGTACTGTTTGGCCTTCCATTAAAAAGATACTATTAAACCAGTCCCAAAAACACTAGCAAGCGAGTAAATGCTTAAGCCACAAATCTCTTTCAACTCCTATGGGAAGGAAGGGGGTGGGGGACTCTACCAGTTCAAAAATGGCAAGATCATATATCAGAGGTGAATAATAATGTGCAAAAATATATGTTTCAAGGAATAACACAAACTAGGAAAAGGGCTTAGAGGGAAAGGAAAGGACTTAGAGGGATGAAAAATCCTAATGCCAGTAAAAATGGAGATTCTGAAAGTGTAGGTATTGCTAATGGAGTGGAAAGAGAGAGAAAAAACGAAAGAGAGGAAGAAAGAGGGGATGAGAGGAGAAAAATAAGAAGAGGAGGAAGAAGAAATAAAGAAAAAAAATGAAGGAAGGAAGGAAGGAAGG